>CM040824.1:39761993-40361993 GCA_022828995.1 Vimba vimba
GGCGGGTCATTCAATAATGTAGGCGGGTCTGAATTGTGAGTGCAGTGGGTTTTAAGAAAGGGGGCGGGGCTTAAGTGAACTAAACGATTGGCGAAGTGAACTATGTCACTTTACAGGAAAATCGTAACAATACTTTGATCAAAAATGGTGATTAAAAAACATGTTTTCATGGAAGAATCATTCACAGTTAGATCAATAACATCCATTTAGAAAACAGGATGGATTTCATTTCACGGCAACTTTAAAACAACTCTGACAAATTAAATCTGACAAAACTTCCCTTTGTGGACATTTGAGGTCGAATTTGAAAGTCGATTCATAAATCAAGCAATTTTTTTATTTTAACACGCAGAACAGTTCAAGGGTTCAGGTGTGGGGGTGTGTACAGAAATGATAGCTTTATATATAAACAGTAAAAGTGTTGGTATTTCCTTAATTAGCTACAGGTTTAGCAGGAGTGAAACTGTGCGTCAGCCTATCTTTCAGGAAACCATTTCAAATGATGTGCACAATCCAACAAAACCAGCTAATTAAGTGCTAAAATGAGGTCAACGCCTTCCTTGTCTGCAACACAAGGGCAATGTGAGTGTGTGTTTATGATTATGTGATTCTTCCTGGTTTAAATGTTGACCAACAGGCTTGTTACCCAGTAACTGAACCTCCAGAGAAATGTCTTATCTCCAGCGTTCTCCGACTGAAGCATGCCGAGCGACCCATGATCAAATACAAATACCCATGATCGCCTGGCACGAACAGCACAGATCTTTCTATGCTGGCCTGTGTACTAAAACACACACATGGTTCACATTTTTGCTGTTGCTCAAAGACACACAGGAAGAAGAGCATTGAGTAATTCGTATGTTGAAACAGAAACACGAAAACTCATGCTCTGCCGTTCCTCAAGAATGATGAAGACGTCCTTATCTATCATAGCATCATAAAGCATGAATATGAGCTCTTTCCCATCATGGCACCATAAAGAAACACAAATGCGCTCAGGATCAGCTGTAACTTCACAGTGAAAGCAGATATTCACAGATCGTCCCGTCAGAAGGAAGGCTTTAGTGAATGACCGGCTGGTTTCGAGTGTTCAGGTCTGTTTAACCGAAGGGCTGGACCGTCTTTTGCACAAGCTCAGCTTTTACAAAACAAATTTGCAAGAGTCACTGTGAATACATACATCATGTTTACTTTGCTTAACTAAATGAGGACATGCCAGAGCATCTATAAATTATATTATTAATTATATTTCTATGACTTTCTTCTGTTACAGTAATATATATATATATATATATATATATATATATATATATATATATATATATATATATATATATATATATATTATCCACAAAAACACAACATATTCAACAATTGTGTTTTTTAAGCCTAGAAATGAATACAATAAAAATATTACATTTAAATCTTAAAAAGTCTTGGAAAATTCTATACTTCGTTTTATATACATATACATACATACATACATACATGCATACATACATACACACACACACACACACACACGCACACACACGCATATACATACATACATATATATATATATATATATATATATATATATATATATATATATATATATATATATATATATGTATATAAGAACTCAGGAAAACTAGAAAAAAAAATAGGCTACCATGGATTCACTTTAGAATTTTCCAAGACTTTTAAAGATTTTAATTTATTATTATTATTATTATTATTGTTGTTGTTGTTGTTTAATTTAATATTTCAATAAACTTTGTTTACTATGAATCAGTTTTCAACTTGAGGATGACCCCAGATCGAGGGAAACAATGAAAGATAACACATCACGGCTACTGTCTATCATATAGCCTATTGATTATAGGCCAAATATCGAAACACTCAAACACACATGACATGATCAGCTGTTGCATTATAGCATTATTCTCCTGAGAAATGCTCCAACTGTAGGACTCAGAAATACACCCATAGTTACAGTTGGCAGATTCAGAAACTGTCTTACCATACTCTGAGTTGTTTTGTTGCGCTTCTTCTGTTTCCTCTCGTTTCTTTCCGCCCATGTTTTCACTTTGCAGTCATGTGTTTAAAATAACAAGCGTGTGGATGATCTCGAGCTGTTTCACTGCACGGCCGCGTTCATCTGAGGCGATAAAGCCCACTCTCAGCGCGCGCGGGTGTTAGTTTCAGAGCTGCTGTATTGTCTGTAAATCTTTAGAGTAACTAAGCGCTGTGATGACGTCAAACACGGCACCTGCCGCTGCGCGCACCTCTGGCTCACCTGGATGCGCGCTCGCGCTCACGCTCCCGTCCCGTGCACGTCCTTCGCACACGCGCGCGTCTTCTACCGGCGGTGGCTGTTTATATTACAGCAGGAGTAATCAGAAACTTGTGGAGAAAAGAAAGTTTTCAGGTTTCTCTGTTAAACTGTGTTTTTGTCAACTATTAACTACGTTTTAAACAAATCACTGACATTTTTTCAGGTTTCTCTGTTAAACTGTATTTTATAAACGATGTTTTTAAAGGATATTTGTTGTGAAAGTGACACATTCATAATCAAATAATAATACAACTTACATAAAACAAAATAAATAAATAATGAAGTGTTGTGTCGAGTGTTGTCCTGTATAAAGGTGTGGTCACGTTTACTGTTGTTTGCTCGGCGAATATTCGATCGCGAATCTCGCGTGAACCCGAGAGATTTCGCATCTTCTTCAGCCGGTCTCCTGAAATAGAAAAGCTGCTTGGTTTGGAAGTTGCGAAATTTTCAAAACAACGAAAACGCTGTTTAAATTATTCTCGTTTAACCTGCAAATATACTCTATATTTACATTTATTTATGTTTACCAATATAGATATGTAACTCGTAAAGTTTAAACAAAAGAATTATGAATTATAACTGGCACAGTTTCTGTTTATAATATTATTTTCATCATTAGCCTCACATCAACATAATAGACTGATGACCTTGAGTTGTTGATTTCTCTATAATGCTGACTCTTATCAGTCATGACCGTCATGACTCATGTATTACTGTCTGTACAGAGAAATGAGTAATACAAATTGCTTAATGACACACTTAAAGCCTGAAAATGTAGGTCAGCGGCAGCGCATGGAGGAATAATGTATGAAATATCTAACGCCATCTATAATTCCATATAATTTTTTTAGGCATCAGCTATTTTACAATAAGATAAGTGCATATAGCTATAGCTTCCTTCTATTTACACAAAGTCCACATAGCAATAGCTTCCTTCTATTTACACGAGAAAATAGAAGTATTTTCTTAGTGATATGCTATTTACACCAAGTGAAAATAGTGACAGGTTATGTTATATTTACGTTATTTCATATTTCGATCTTAATATAGTCTATTTATAAACGGTTTCTATCTACCACAACTGTTACAATCACGACCAAAACGAAAAAAATCTTCATTTTCCCATCTTCCTCTGTTTCTCTGAAACATTCCTCTGAATAGCAAAGGCCACTCAGGAGTTTGTGATGTTTCTTAACAGAAAGAGAGATAAACTTGTTGATCTTGGTTTGCTATCCTTGTATGTTCCACTTCTGCTGTAAGTAGTTTGTTTGCTCAGTATCTTTATTTCTTTATGGCTTGGGCAATGTAGGGCGAGGATGCAGTTTTTTTGTTTTGTTTTTGTCATCCTGATTTTCTCCTGTTAATTGTTAGACAGGGAGAGAGGGAAGAGTTTAGTCATTTATTAATGTTGTTTTAGGTAATATAAAGAGGTTTCTCGGTTAGTTACTTGTTTTGATGATTATTTTGGCCATGCCCTCTCCTGAAGCTATTTTCCCCTATTTCTATTATTAGTTCTGTTATACTTATTGCTACTTTTGTGATTGATGCCATTCTTTATAACTTCAAAAGAAAAGTAATTTTCATTGAAATGGTGGTTGTGTTGTTGATTCTGGGACTGGTTTCTTTTCTTCTTTACTTTGTTACTGGCCTAACCAACATTTTTTTAAAACATTTAAGAGTATTCAGAAAGAATGTTTTCATGACGTAATTGGAACATTAACAAAACGTTCTTAGAACATACGTTTGTTAGCCGAGATAGTCCCACTTCAAATGCTAATTTATGATTTTACAGTAGTAAAAGTCCAGCAGTAAAACTGAACTATTGCATTTGATTGCCAAGGTTAATTGTTGAAAGTGTTTTCACATTGCTGGAGGAATCTTACTGTGACGAGAGCAACAAAAGGAAAACACATTTCTGTATCAAACAGTATTTATTAAAACAATTACACATACAAAAAAAAGCTCATGGTATTTAATGAAAAACAGAGTATTAGTGATCAAATGACAGTCAGCATAAAATCAACGTTTTTTCGTGACATTTCCCGTCCTGATCCGAGCAGGAATTACAGCTGTGTATTTGAATGCTTCTTCCTGGTGGCATTTTGTGTTGTCATTTGGCATTTGCGTGTGCTGAACTTTTATTGTTATGAATTTTATTGTTTCCTGGGACCCGTCAGATGGAAGAAATGAATCATTTGAAGATGCAAATGAAGATGTTTGGGAGCTGTTGATGCGTCACACAGGCGTGGTGTTTGAGGGTCCCATCACGAGTGTCCTAACCCCGGGAGACCGGCTTCAGCTCCCGGATCCGCACAGATCTCCAGACGGGACAGTCGGCTCTGCTCCAGCGCGATGGCCTCGGCCGAATGTTTGCATTTCTCGGAGCCGCACTGACAGGTGAAGTACTTGCTCTTGATGTCCCAGAAACGATCGCCGTAATCAAACCTGTTAGAGAGAGCAGACGCGTTCAGAACACACATCGGTAACACTTCACAATAAGGCTCATTAGTTAACTACCTTAGTTAAAGGATTAGTTCACTCAAAATAAACATTCCTGATAATTTATGCACCCCCATGTCATCCAAGATGTCCATGTCTTTCTTTCTTCAGTTGAAAAGAAATTTAAGTTTTTGAGGAAAACATTCCAGGAGTTTTCTCCATATAATGGACTTCAATGGCAACCAATGGTTTGAAGGTTCAAATGTCCGTCTCAATGCAGCTTCAAAGTCTCGACACGATCCCAGCTGAGAAATAAGGGTCTTATCTCACGAAACCATCGGTCATTTTATAAAAAGACAAAAACAATTGTGTACTTTTTAACCACAAATGCCCATCTTGTACCATCTCTGAGATGCGCCATACATTTCGTCATCACGTTGGAAAGGTCACGAAAAAAATAAAAATAAAAAAATAATAAATGAAAACAAAGATGTCGGACGATTTTGAAGTTGGAGGAGAAAATGAGATGGAATTTCGCCCTTCCCTTCCTTTCTGAACCGGAATACACAGACAAATAACATAGACAGATGACGTGACGCGTGACCTTTCCAACATGATGACGTAATGCGTGGCACATCTCAGAGATGGTACACGATGGGCATTTGTGGTTAAAAAGTATATCATTTTAATTTGTTTTTTATAAAAATGACAGATCGTTTCGCTAGATAAGACCCTTATTCCTCGACTGGGATCGTGTCGAGACTTTGAAGTCTCGCATTTGAACCTCTATATGTTGGTTGCCATTGAAGTCCATTATATGGAGAAAAATCCTGGAATGTTTTCCTCAAAAACCTTCATTTCTTTTCGACTGAAGAAAGAAAGACATAGACATCATGGATGACATGGGGGAGAGTAAATTATCAGGAAATTTTTTATTTGAAAGTGAACTAATCCTTTAACATGAACTAAGAATGAACAATACTTCTTCACCATTTATTAATCTTATTTAATATTAATTTCAACATTTACTAATACGTTAATAAAATCAAAGGTTGTATTTGTTAACATTAGTTAATGCACTGTGAACTAACATGAACACACAATGAACAGCTGGATTTTTATTAACTAATATTAACAAAGATTAATAAATACTGTAAGAAATGTATTGCTCATGTTTAGTTCATGTTAGTTCATACAAATAACTAATGTTAACTTATGAACCTTATAGTAAAGTGTTAGCAGAATCAACAGGAACACGATGCAAACACGGCCAAAAACTCCTTGGGATCAAGACGCCAAAAGTCACGAAGTCAGAAAGCACATATTAACCCCACACACACTCTCACCCCAGTTCCTGTCCTGTGAAGATGTCCCTGGAGCTGAAGAAGGCGATGCGGGGGAAGCGCAGGTCCTGGTGAAGCATGAACACGCGGACAGGGATGATGTTGGGGTCGCACAGGTGGTTTATAAAGCGGCTGATGTTACCGTAGTATCGGGCATCAATACAGTACACTTCACCGTCCTGCGAAAGACAGGGGTATTACAGTTAAATAAGCTATTACAGACATCCTTTAAATGAAGCTAAAATAAATAGGGATGCATCGATATGAAAAATTCGGCCCATATTGATAACCGATAATTCTTTATATTTGAAAGCCGATAACCGATATTTTGGCCGATAAATCTAAATCCAAATTTTTATATAATTTTTGAGAGCCTGATTACACAAACAAAAGTCTCATTATTAAAAGACATGTCCCAAACACTTCAACATAAATCACTGCAGTAGTCTAGTTTAAGCCAGTGTAAGATTTTAAATTAATTCTACACTCCCATGGCCAACTTTCCTTACTAATTAATTCAAAAGCCTCGTGTTGAACAGTGCGCATCTGAAGCGTCTCAGCTGAAGGAAATAATCCATTATTTATCAGCTTTAATAAATCAGCTAAATTTTCTTATTGGACTGATAACGATATTATTAAAAATCAAACATATCTTACGATACCGATATGGTTGCTGATATATTGTGCACACCTAAAAATTAAATTAATATTAGATGAAAACAAACTATATGAAAATTGGAAATGTTTAAGTTGAAGCACTAACATTACTAACTGAAAATTAAAACTAAAATAAAACAAACAAAAAACCCTAAATAGTCAGATTTTATATAGGATAACATGGGTAGACTGACTGTGTGCAGATAAAGTTGGACGCATTCAACTTCATATAGAGAGCGGTGCGATGATATAGTTATATTTTGCGACAGTATAAAGAAGCTTGGGAGTTTCGATGCAAATTTGTGTCAGTGAATTTGCATGGTGTCACTCCTCTAGTAACCAGGCCTTCAGAATGGACTGAAATCAGTGTCACAAAACCTTGTTGTCCAGATCAAACAGGTACGAATCATCCTCCCTCACGTCTGCTTCTGCGTCAGAGATCAGCTCGCCAACATACCTGCAGAAACAGCAATATTACAGCCAAATAAACCCGGTTTGCTTTACGCTCTTAAAAAGACAATTTGAAGGCACTGCACGAATCCACTCACTCGCAGATGAAACTTCCTTGAGGAATATCTTGAAGCGCTCTGACGCCCCATCCCATCTTCTCCGTGCGGTAGAGCTGCAAACGCACCCTGAAACACACAAACAGACCAGGGCTTTTAAAGGGAGATTGAAGAACGAACTGACATGCCGCCATTTACAACAAAATCAGGCCAAAGCGGTTCATTTTGGGAGTTTGAAACAGTTTGCCAAAGTGAGCTTTCCGGGAAAAAGTTCGCTCTGGCTGGTAAATGCCTTCAAACTACCATTGGTCCGTGGTAATGCTGTAATTTGTGGGCGTAGGCCCCCGAGGCTCCGCCATCTTTCGTGTGTAAATCTTTTTCGGGTCATTACTTCAGTTTAGTCCATAAAGTCAGACATTCAGGAGTTAAAACATGAACAATGAAGAGCCGCTTTATAGTGGAAAATCAAGTTTTGATAGTAGTTGAAAGAGAAACTGACACTGTTTTTCATGTTTAATTATGTGTTGTATAAATAAACGTGACGTGACTTTATTGGAGTGCTGAACTATATACATTTACACTCACCTAAAGGATTATTAGGAACACCATACTAATACTGTGTTTGACCCCCTTTCGCCTTCAGAACTGCCTTAATTCTACGTGGCATTGATTCAACAAGGTGCTGAAAGCATTCTTTAGAAATGTTGGCCCATATTGATAGGATAGCATCTTGCAGTTGATGGAGATTTGTGGGATGCACATCCAGGGCACGAAGCTCCCGTTCCACCACATCCCAAAGATGCTCTATTGGGTTGAGATCTGGTGACTGTGGGGGCCATTTTAGTACAGTGAACTCATTGTCATGTTCAAGAAACCAATTTGAAATGATTCGAGCTTTGTGACATGGTGCATTATCCTGCAGGAAGTAGCCATCAGAGGATGGGTACATGGTGGTCATAAAGGGATGGACATGGTCAGAAACAATGCTCAGGTAGGCCGTGGCATTTAAACGATGCCCAATTGGCACTAAGGGGCCTAAAGTGTGCCAAGAAAACATCCCCCACACCATTACACCACCACCACCAGCCCGCACAGTGGTAACAAGGCATGATGGATCCATGTTCTCATTCTGTTTACGCCAAATTCTGACTCTACCATCTGAATGTCTCAACAGAAATCGAGACTCATCAGACCAGGCAACATTTTTCCAGTCTTCAACTGTCCAATTTTGGTGAGCTTGTGCAAATTGTAGCCTCTTTTTCCTATTTGTAGAGGAGATGAGTGGTACCCGGTGGGGTCTTCTGCTGTTGTAGCCCATCCGCCTCAAGGTTGTGCGTGTTGTGGCTTCACAAATGCTTTGCTGCATACCTCGGTTGTAACGAGTGGTTATTTCAGTCAAAGTTGCTCTTCTATCAGCTTGAATCAGTCGGCCCATTCTCCTCTGACCTCTAGCATCAACAAGGCATTTTCGCCCACAGGACTGCCGCATACTGGATGTTTTTCCCTTTTCACACCATTCTTTGTAAACCCTAGAAATGGTTGTGCGTGAAAATCCCAGCAACTGAGCAGATTGTGAAATACTCAGACCGGCTCGTCTGGCACCAACAACCATGCCACGCTCAAAATTGCTTAAATCACCTTTCTTTCCCATTCTGACATTCAGTTTGGAGTTCAGGAGATTGTCTTGACCAGGACCACACCCCTAAATGCATTGAAGTAACTGCCATGTGATTGGTTGATTAGATAATTGCATTAATGAGAAATTGAACAGGTGTTCCTAATAATCCTTTAGGTGAGTGTATATATATATAATTCTTATCCTAATTGTTTAGATTTTTCAAATGCACATTAGTTTCTTTTCAATCCACCGGCTGAATGAAAATGCAATTTTAATTTCTGCCAGTAGGTGGTGCTTATAGAAGAGCAGAAATATAATGGTTAACACCTGTAAACAATGCAACTGCGTATTAGAAATGCCACGAGTTTGCACGTTTGACTCAAACACGGTTTATGATCCACTGTTGATGAATTATGTCAATCATTCACCATAAATGCGCAGTATTCATTGATTGCGAACTGCTCTGGACGTGCAACAGTGCCGCATTTTGACGTGCAACTCACAAACTTAATTAAAACATTGATTAGGGTTTAGGCCCAGTCCCAATTCTACCCCTTACCCCTTCACTTTCCCCTACCCCTCTGTTTTGCACGTTCCCGTGAAGGATTCTCTTCTCGATTCTCTTTTGGTTGGAGGGGTGGAGTAGGGGGAAGGGCCAGATAGCCCTTGAAACGAAGATTTTTCGGGACGACACTTCAAACGAAGGGGTATGAGAAATGTACCTGCATACACCGGCTACAGAGGCTGCAATAATCATTTTCTTTATGTCACATTCAATCTTGTGTTCATATTTACGGTCATGTTCTTCAAAGAAACGGTTGCAAAAAAATCGCTGAAGTTCGTTAATGATAGTCCCGCAACATATTTTCATGTCTGATAACTGGTGAATGTAATTGCGGCAGGGAATTGGGTTATCTTTTACCGTACGTCTGCTATGAACGCATTGTTTTCTTGTGGTTATATGTGAACACGATATAAACGAACAGTGCTTAACCAGTTTCGTGCTTTTTGCAACATGATCAACCACTCTTGTATGTTCTTTATCGAACAGGGACACCTGAGGAAACCCGGAGGCTCATTCGTTTTCGTGCTGACAACGAGCAACATTTCCTGAAGTCCAAAAATACTTAGGCGTCGAAGATATCGTCATATCCGTTGTTTTCTGTGAACTTCAGAAGAAAAATGCAAAAAAATAGCTGTAACCCACGCAATTGAGACAGATGACTACTACAGCTACAACTGACAACAGCTGACGACGGCATCTTGGAGGTTTGTGATAAACATTGGCGCAGCTCCTGTGACGTAGGTGCTAGTGACGACGTATAATGACGTGTAATGGTGTCCCATTTCTTAGGGGAATATTTCACCCCTACGCCTTGCCACTCTGTTTCAAGGGGCAAGGGTAAGGGGTAGGCGAAGGGTTAGGGGTAGGCGAAGGGTAAGGGGTAGGCGAAGGGGTATAAAATAGAATTGGGATTGGGCCTTAATCTCATTAAGCCATATCTCGATTCCTGGTTTTCGGTTTCAAGACCTCTTGAAATGATAATCTTATAGCGTTTAAGGCTTTTTATGGCCTTAAACTTGATCAAATTTGACCCGCAGATGTTTCTCACAACCAGCTTATGCAAAAGCGTCGCCCTGAGGTTCATTTGACATGCAAAACATTTCAATACAGCAAATTTATTCTAAAAATAACTTACTTGATGCCAGCTTGAACCACTCGGTTCTTGCAGGTTTTGTGGCAGGAACAGGCCATGTTACACTCGAAGATCAGAGGCGGCTCGATTTTATTAAACTCCTGGAGTAGACGCTGATCCTACAGGACACATGCGTGATGTTATACAGGCTTCAGATCTGAGTTTTAGAGCTTCTCGTGGACACGGGATGATATGTTACCTTGTCGTACCAGCAGCGGATGCTGAGCTGCCCACAGAGACAGTTACTGGAGGAACAATCATCTGTGCAGCTGCAGTGCTGAAACACACACACACACACACACACACACACACACACACACACACACACACACACACACACACACACACACACACACACACACACACACACACACACACACACACACACACACACACACACACACACACACACACACACACACACATCAAACATCTAGAAAACCAGCTGTCAACACACAGGACAAATGTGAGGACAATTAGAGCTGAGTGATACTCAATATTGTCAATGTCTTTGTTGGTGATATAAGTAACACCTAAAAAATGATCAAGCTTTTTATTCGGTCACTAAAGGTTTTCACATTCTTTTATTCATTAATATGACAGTAACTTTTTAAAATATCGGTTTTCTATGTGAATATATAGTAAAGTGTAATTTATTCCTGTGATCAAAGCTGAATTTTCAGCATCATTACTCCAGTCTTCAGTGTCACATGATCCTTCAGAAATCACTCTAATATGATGATTTGATGATTTCATTCTAACATTTATGATTATTATCAATGTTGAAAACAGTTGTGCTGCTTGACATTTTTGTAGAAACCGTGATACATTTTATTTTTCAGGATTCTTTGATGAATAGAAAGTTCAAAAGAACAGCATTATCTAAATTGTCTAACCTACTAAATTGACATTATAAATGTCTTTACGGTCACTTTTGATCAATTTAATGCGTCCTTGATGAATCAAAGTATTCATTTATTTTCTTAAAAAAATAAATAATATATGATAATAAAAATAATACAAAAATAATTAAATACATATAATATATAAAATTATATCTAAAAAATAATTATATAAAAAATAATTTATCAAATAATAAAAGGTATTTTATGTTGGTAAATATTTAGTCCTATATACTGTTATATAGGTACATATAAAAAATCAAATCATTCTTTCTTTTATTCTTGTCTGTTTTTGGTGTCTTTGGTGTCTGTTGGAGCCGTCCTCTTCCTGGACACCAAACACACATCAACACCTCTGATTCACCAGTGCCTGTGTGTGTGTGTGTGTGTCTGTGTGTGTGTGTGAGTGTGTGTGTGTGAGTGAGTGTGTCTGTGTATTTACTGTAGTGCTGAGTGGCACCTGCAGGTGTGTGATGTTGCGGTCGATGTTCATGGTGGATGTTTCACAGTTTTCTGCGATGTATTTGTAGTCGGACGGACAGCCTTCGTCGTCCACACCGTTAACACACGGGATAGGAACGTTCTCATAACCCTGAGCCACATCACTACACAACACACACACACACACACACACGTTATGTTAGTGTGCACTAAAAATATAGAAAATAGCTAATATTAGATGAAAAACAAATGGAAATTAGGAATTTTGCCTTGCCAAAAAAAATAAAATTTTAACTTGAAGTACTACAATTACTAAAATTGAAATAAAAACAAATTAAAGATAAATTAAATGTAAGTTAAAAAATAAAAAATGTATACTTATTATTATGTAATTTATTATAACCATTTATAAACTAATAAAAACAACAAAAACAAATAACAAAATTAATAAAAGTTCATTCAAAACGTTAAAAAAATATACTATAATGGTATATAAATTATACCAAAATCAGAAATGTTTCCTTGGCAACTAACTGAAATAAATAATTTGAAGTACTAAAGTAACTAAAACATAAATACATTAAATATAATTAACTGTAACTATTTATAATAAAAATGACAAAAGCACATAACAACTTTACTAAAACTAAAAATGAAAGCAGAAAATAATAAAAAATAAAAGCTACTTCAAAATAACAATAAATACTACACAGGTATATAAATAACACTAAAAAATAAAAATAAAAATCACACATGTATTTCATGTATATGTGACCCTGGACCACAAAACCAGTCGCATGGGTCAATTCATGGGTCAGATTGAAAGCCGAATAAATAATCTTTCCATTGATGTGTGGTTTGTTAGGATAGGACTGTATTTGGTCGAGATACGACTATTGCAAATCTGGAATCTGAGGGTGCAAAACAAATCTAAACATTGAGGAAATCTCCTTTAAAGTTGTTCATTTATGTTGGCGATTGTGCTGCATCCACTCACAAAAATAAATGTTTTATATATTTAAGGTGGGAAATGTACAAAATATCTTCATGGAACATGATTTTTACTTAAAATCCTAATGATTTTTGGCATAAAAGAAAAATCTATAATTTTGACCCATACAATGTATTGTTGGCTATTGCCACAGATACACCCGTGCGACTCGTGACTGGTGACGTGATCCAGGGTCACAGACGGCTCTCGGTATTGGAGACACACACTGACCTGCATATGATCCTCTCGGTGCGAACGACGCGGTTGGCGATTCCCCGACGCAGCTTGCGGTTGATCTGCAGCGCCACCCAGACGGCCGTGTCACTGCGCGCGAGCGAGAGCGGCGTGTCGCCCTCCTTGTTCACGACGTCGATGTCAGCGCCGCGAGAGAGAAACAGCCTGAAACACAGACACAGAGTGTGTGTTAGAGGAGTGTGTGACGCCAGAAACAGGCGTCCGGTGTGGAGAAGTGCCAGCTGAGGACCCCAGCATTATGCCTGATCTAAAGCTGTTCTCACGATTCTTGATGTAATCAATCAAACTTTAATTCATGTAATAATCTTTTATTTTTATCCTGATTATTTATATAGTTAAAGTGAAAGAAATTGCATTTTTAGGGATGTTTTACGACATTGTTACTTGTTATCAACCAATCAGGCATTATATATATTTTTTAATAACAAGCACGTCATGTCATAATTAATTCTTAAACAGAATTATGCTTGTATCTACGGAGTCCCTGAAGGGACCTTTGCAAAAAATAAAAGAAAACTCTCTCAACTATCTCATGCGCATGCAATACGTTTTTCGTGCGCACGTGAAAGTCTGTATATTTTTATTTTGGCAAAGGTCCCTTCAGGGACTCCGTATGTATCATATTTGTTATCAAAAGTTTTTTATCGAAAAATATCGTAGATGGTGAAAAAAAACGTTATCTCTAATCTAGGGCTGACTTCTAATAGTCGAGGATTCGACGATTCGATTCGGAGAGGTCTGATTCGACTATGAACCTCATAGTCGAATAGCCTACCGTATTTTCCGCACTATAAGGCGCACTTAAAAACCTTTAATTTTTTCAAAAAACGACAGTGCGCCTTATAATCCGGAGCGCCTTATATATGGATCTGGCGCCTTATGTTAATGTCTGTAAAACAACCGCTGACTTAACCCTTGTTTATACTTTCGCCTGGCACCGGAGCGCGAGCCTCCGCTGACTGCGCGCGCAACTCCTCAAACAGACGAGGCATTTATACTTGACGCAACTGTTTTGTTTTAGATTCAGATTCGGGTCAAAGTCGTGCATCTTCGGATGCGGAGGCGCGCGCGCTGTTAAGCCGAATCTGCCCGAGCAGACGGATATTAGTTTTTTATTACCTTCGCGCCATAGCTTCGCGCTCAGGCGGACGCGTCGAGTATAAACAAGGTTTTACAGCTCAGCCACTTGTTTTTTCATATTTTTTTGCAAGTTGTAGATCTTGATTTATATTTGGACTTTGGATGTGATCTTATGAAAAGGTTGGTGACCACTGCATAACGCAAACCCAGTCAAACGTTTGACTGTAGTATCTTCTATTCTATGCGCCTTATAATCCGGTGCGCCCTATGAAAACAGTTCTAAAATAGGCCATTCATTGAATGTGCGCCTTATAATCCGGTGCGCTTTATAGTGCGGAAAATATACGGTACATGGGCGTCAGTTTGGTTTGAAATGTGCTGGGGACAGAGACACATTCGCATTTTCAGAAGGGCTGGGTACAAAAAAAATATTTTCCGCTTTCGCGCAGGTCATGTTTTGAAAGACGATGTCCTGTAGCTTACTAATGTAAATAAATAAAAATGTATTCAAAAATCTGCTTCACATTTTCAGCAGGGCTGCGGAGCGGCTGTGGGTTGACTCCACACGGTTCTCATGGGCTTTATATATAGGCTAAGTCCTAACGTGAAAAAAGCTTTACGTGGTTTAATGTAGGCTACCTAAACAATGAGTACCAAATTTCCCTCTCATATTGCTCCTCATAACCACTGAAAATGGTCAAAAAATCGAACCCAGAGTCCAATTATTATGGACGTTATCTGATATTAAGCGTTTCTGCTTCACATTTTCAGCAGGGCAGCGGAGCGGCTGTGAGTTGACTCCACATGGTTCTCATGGGCTTGAAAAAGTTTTACGTGGTTTAATGTACCTAAACAACGATCACCAAATTTCTCTCTCATATTGCTCCTCATGTTTATGAAATGTTATGATATATGTGTGATATGTTTTGTTCATCTAGCTTTAAATGAATAAAAGGTATTTGTTACACACCATGTGTTTCTTTTAGTTTTTTTTTAGCTCTTTTGTTTGAAATGGAAAAAATCTAGCTGCTATCTAAAAAAAAAAAAAAAGGTTCGACTATCAGTCGACTATGGCAAAATCTAACGAATCAGATTCGACTATGAAAATCCTTAGTCGAAAACAGCCCTACTCTAATCATATCTCTTAGCTACTAGCTAAGCTAACTAAAACAACAACTTCTATAATCTCGGATTGCTTGGGTCCTAAGATGGGACTCATCTCTTCATCATTCCGGTGTGAGTCCCAGCTCAGGACCCAAGCAATCCGATTGGTTTAAAGCATGTTTTATGGGTAATCTCTTTAGTGCCTGGTTACAAATCAGACAAAATCACTTTATTATAGTGAACTACATTATAACGACCATTAATGTCGTTTAACTTATATGTTTCATATACTAGTATATAACCGAAGCTTTAGATTGTGAAATTAAACATTTCTTGTTCCAATTGGGTTTTGTTGTTAGCTTAGCTAGTAGCATAGCATACAGCTGTCCGAAATAATTAGAGAGAAAGTTTTTTTCACCATCTACAATATTTCTGCTATTGATATTTCGTCAATCGAGCGGCCAGTTTCCACAGCATCTGGATGATTTAATATCTTTAGACTGAGATTTAAATCACAAGTTCACGAGCAGTGCATTTTACAATTTCGTTCTCCAATCATGATCATAAAAAATAAGATACAAGCATACTTCTGTTTAAGAATTAATTATGACACATGCTTGTAATTAAAACAGAAATTATATTATGCCTTATTGCTTAATTAACAATGTCGCAAAACATACCAAAAAATGCACTTTAACTATATAAATAATCAGGATAAAAATAAAAGATTATTACATTAATTAAGGGGTTTGATTGATTACATTAGGAATCGCAAGAACAGCTTTAGATCAGGCATAATGCTGGGGTCCTAAGCTGGGACTCGGTGTGTGTGACGGTGTGTGACGTACGTGACGCAGTCGGTGAAGCTCTCGCGTGCGGCGATGTGTAGCGGCGTGTCTCCGTGAATGTTCACACAGGACAGAGGACAGCCGGCGTTCAGAACCAGCTCTGCGATCTCAGCGCTGCCCGCGAACGAGGCCCAGTGCAGACACACATTCATCTCCTGTACAGACAGAGGGACAACACACACCATATCATGACCCGTGTCGGGGGAACTCATTACAAGCAACTTGAGTTACATAATCAGATTACTTTTAAAAGTAACTAGTAAAGTAATGCATTCATTTTTCAATTTACAACAAAATATCTAAGTTACTTTTCACATGTGTATTGACTGACAGCTCCCCTGTCCCGATGTTTAGAGAAATAAAGTGAGGAGGTGTGTGTGTGTGTGTAAACATGATGGTTATTTTAGTTCTAGACTAAATGTGAGCATGCATTTACTCATCTCACTGCCACAAAAATATTGAATAAAACAAAATGAATAAAAACAATAAAACGCGATCTCAAAATTTTACGCAAAACTTTTAGAATTAACTATATTAAATTACACAAATATACTTTATGTATTTAATCTCACTTTATTAACCAATGTCTTTGCTGCTGACCTTCAATGATCTAATTCAACCATATTAATAAGCAAAAATTACTTTAGATAAGATTTAGAAATAAGAGTGTTGAACTTCCTTCTCCTGTATTGTTCTTTAATCCAGAACAGCAGAAGCTGAAGGGTTTGTTTGAGTGGCGCCCTCTACTGGACAGGAGTAAATATGCGTTTCCTTCAGTCTGAGGCTTATTCATTTCACTTTCAGTGTGAAAGCGCCTTAACATTTGCCAAAAATAGAACTTTTTTTGATGCCATTAAAAAACAAACAAGCCCAGCACAGGTGAGAAAAAGTAATGCAAAAGTAATGTAACGCATTACTTTTCATAAAACGTAACTAAGTAATGCAATATTGTAATGCATTACTTTTAAAGTAACTTTCCCCAACACTGATTATGACAAAACGTTGGTTTTGTCCTATTAAATTAGTTAAATGAAGTCTTAAAGTCCGCCTGTGGTGAAAATCCAGCTTTTAATGTAATTTATATGTCTATGTGGTGTTTTTAATATGCTAAACCAATAAGACAAACCATGTGTAAATTCATAAGTCAAACACCATTAATGAATTACAGAAAAATGTGCGAATAATTAAAAAAAAAAACTAATAAAAAAGACAAAACACAACAAAATTACTAAACCTTTAACTAAAATTAAATTATTCTTTATCAAAAAAATTGCAAAATTAGAATATCATTTTAAAATGAAATCTATTATATATAAATCTATGCTAGATGCTTTTGGCATCTTTTTCATTTTTTTTTTCTAATTTAGTTTCTATTTTCCTAAATAGCTTTTATTTATATTTGTTTTAGTTTTAATAATTCTAGTAATTTTAGCTCCTCAACTTACAAGTATTCATGTTAATTAGTTGCCAAGGCAACCTTTAAAAATTTTGTTTACATTTTTAGCAATTTTGTCATGTGCTTGTCATCTATTTTGTCATTCATTTTGATTCAGTTGTACTTTTATTAATTTTACAACTTCAACTTGTTTATTTAAATGATTTTTTAAGTATCATTAATTTAGTGATATGTGTTTGTCACTTTTGTTTATTAGCCATCTGTATTTGATAAATATGTGTGTGTGTGTGTGTCAGAGACTGGCCTTGTCCCGGAGTGTGACGTCGGCTCCTCTGTTGAGCAGAGCTCGGATCACGTCTATGTGTCGATGTTCTGCGGCCCAGATGACGGGCGTCCAGCCGCCGCTGTCCTGAAACACACACAGCTGATGTCACACACACACCTGCACCTGCAGCACGAGACGGGCTAAAGCGCTCAGAAACACACCTGTGCGTTCAGATCCACCTGTCCTGTGCTCAGTAACAGCAGCACCACCTCCAGATTCCCCAGTTTAGCAGCGTGATGAAGGCCTGTGGAGCCGTCCTCTTCCTGAACACCAAACACACATCAACACCTGATTCACCAGTGTGTGTGTGTGTGTGTGTGTGTGTATGTGTGTGTGTGTGTGAGAGAGAGAGTTTAGCAGCATGATGGAGGCCTGTGGAGCCGTCTTCTTCCTGAACACCAAACACACATCAACAACTCTGATTCACCAGTGTGTGTGTGTGTGTGTGTGTGTGTGTGTTTCTCACTGCATGATAGACACAGGCTCCGCTCTGGATCAGGTATTTCACCACCTCCACATGATTGTTCACTATGGCCTCTAACAGAGGGGTCCGCAGGGTCTTATCTTGGGCGTCCACCTTAGCGCCTGCCTGAAATCCATCACAAAAGCAGGAGTTTTAATGAAAAATTTAATTCTAATAGTCCAACAATACAACAAGTCTTAATATTTCAATAATTTAACAACACACTTACATGTTCATGGTTCTCTGATGTCGTCTAATCAAATGTTGTTTAATAAAATGTATTCTAAGTTTACATTTTATGGTTTAATGTTTAGAAATGACATACTTTAATTTAGTATTTTTAAAGATTCAATAAATTTTAGATTTTAATAAAAGTTTTTTATTAAAAATTTTATTTTAAAATTATGGATTTTAATTAGCCAATTTTATGATTTAATTTTTGGTAAGGGTTTTATTTTGATTGCTCTTATTAAAGGTGCAGTGTGTAATTTTTAGCAGCATCTAGTGGCGATATTGCAAATTGCAACCAACAGAAGTTATGGTGGCCGACAGGAAGTGATGTCATCGTCTGAGACAGCAGAGAGTAGCCAGTTAAGCAATGAGGTTTCTTTACAAAGATAAAGTAAGAAATGATGTGTACTTAATTATTCAGTAAAATTATGTTATTGCGAATATTACTGTTACTTGTTCATCATTGTGTCAGTGTTTTATTCGCTTCTCTGCACGAAGAACAACATAGTGACGAAACAGGGCCACTGTAGAAACATGTAAGCGGACCCACGGTGTGTGTAGATAGAAACTGCTCATTCTAAGCTAATAAAAACACAACGGTTCATTACATAAGGTCTTTATACACCACTGAAAACATAGATATGGATAGTATATTGCATTTCTGTCAACAGATCCTCCTAAATATTACACACTGCACCTTTAAGTAATGATTAGATTTTTATACAATTTATTAAACCCTGATTTACAGAATCATCCCCATCTGATCACCATAACGTCCATGAGCAGTGGATGTTCAGGAGTCACTGAAGCGAGTGCAGACCTCACCTGTACGAGCAGGTAACAGACCTCCAGAAGTCCTCTCTGAGCGGCAGCATGAAGAGCACAGCGCCGGTTCTGAGAGTCCGACTGATATGACGGGTCGATGCCCTCCACTGACAGAGACACAGAGACAACATCAGCACTGATGCAGCAAAGCTGAACAGGTGTGTGTGAGACACGAGTTCACAGGTGTGAGACACGAGACATGGACACGGGTTCACAGGTACGTACTGAGCATGAGAAGAACTCGCTGAGCTTCACCCTGTTTGGCTGCGGGATAGAGCTGACGGGGATGAAACCGCAGCTTCTTCCTCCTGACCAACCAGAAAGAGCCAAACAGATCACATGACAATGACATTTAGCCCGAGTATGTTAAGAGTGGCATCCATTCTGCACAGTATATTTTAATTTTGCATATTTATTCTTTAATTACAAAATGTTTTATTTTTCATTTTATTCTAAAATTATGTATTTTAATTGTTTATTTGTATTATTTAATTAATTATTAATAAGTATTTTATTTCAAAATGATGTATTGTAATTTTGCATTTTTAGCATTTAAATAATTATTATGAAATATTTTATTTTGATTGTTTTTATATTAAAATGGTACGTTTTAATTTATTATTAAGTATTTTATTTCAATTGTTTTTATTTAAAAATTATATATTTAATTTTTTAATTTTATAATTTAATTACAATGCATTTTGTTTTGATTTATTTTATTTTAAAATTATACATTTTAATTTAGCATTTTTATGATTTAATTCATTATTTCCAAGAATTTTCTTTTTATTGTTTTTATATTAAAATTATGATTTTTTATTATTTTTTTTTCATTACAAAGCAGATTTAAATTAATTTGATTAAGCATTTTATTTCAATTTTTTTTTTGTTGCATTTTTACAATATAATTATTACAGTGTTTTATTTTGATTTATTTCAAAATTATATTTTAATTTAGCATTTTATTATTTAATTTATTATTACTAAGTATTTTAATTTGATTGTATTTATTTAAAAAAAGATTTAAATAAAAAATTGTGAGTTTCTTAATTTGTTTAGACTGATATAATTATATAAACATTATAAAGAAATGTAAATAAATAAAATACATATTCATTGTGAAATATATATTTATATATATTCAATAACTATTTTAAATATAATATAATATACATTTAATGTATGAATGTGGTCACCTCTCTGTGTCCTGTGTGAGAATAGCTCTCTGTAGCGCCGCCCTCTTGTCTCCAGGCGGAAGTGCGCTGGGACAGACTGGCTTCCCATTGGGTAAGACGAGCGACGGTCCCACACTGTCAACACCACCGTCACCGAGGGCAACCACATCCTCCTCCCCGCCCCCTCCTGGAGTCTCATTGGTCGGCTGAGGTTGAAGCTCCGCCCCATTTCTTACATCTCCACGACAGCGCATCCGTGCACTGAGTAAAACAGACACCAAAGACAGTTTTAAATCCAATATTTGTTCATGTGCAATCATTTTATTTGCAAAACTTCATTTTCAATCAAAGAACAAAAAAGTGGGAGAACACAGAGGAAAATAAGGAGATCATATGATTACACATTAATATGCACAAACTCTTTGACGATGCATATACTCACTTGATGGGCTCTCCGCTCTTCTTGTCGTTGAGCGCGCGTGCCGTGGCCTCGAGAGCTGACGGGAGCAGGGAGGGTGTGGTGGTGGTGGACGAAGCGCTTGCAGTGACCACACTAGAGCCTGTAGAGGGCGCTGCAGGAGGAATGGTGACCTCGCGCGCCTCTGAAGCATCTTCTCCACAGTGAGGACAGAACAACAGGCCGACGCCCACTCCTCCTCGGCTCCGCCCACTTCCCAGCACCGACACACAGCCTCGGTGGAACCGGTGAGCGATGCGGACGTCGGGACAACATTCCAGAAACGTTCCCTGTGCCGAGAAAAGAGTGTGAGGAGTTGACATGCTAAGTTCACAGATTGAGGAGGAGCTTTGAGAATTTTTGCATGTCTCTTTAAATGCAACACAAGACACATGAAGTGCTGCCTTGGGAATATGGGAAATATGCTAATATGGTGGGCGGAGCATGAGCAATAATTTTGCATCCAATGACCCCTTTAAAAATGGGGGTTGTGAGTTGATGAAAAGCTTAATTAAATCATAAAACGTCAAATTTAAATAAATACATAAATATAAAATAAAACCCTTAAAATTATTTATTTAGGTGACCTGTATGTGATTCGACCATTAACCAGCATTAGAGAACCGTGAACATGCAAATATGTTGTTAAACTTAAAATCTTTATTTAATATTTAATAATTTAAATATTTTACTTTAAAGGGGTTTGGCTGACAAAAAATGTTTGGGAATCCCTGCACTAAAGCATTTAGAAAACAGTTTAAAGGGATAATTTACCATAAATAAACATTCCCTGTGCCGGGAAAAGAGTGTGAGGAGGAGGAGGAGCTTTGAGATTTTTTCCTTAAAAATGGGGTCTGTGAGTTGATGAAAAGCTTAATTAAATCATAAAAGGTCAAATTTAAATAAATACATAATTACAAAATAAAACCAATCAAAATAAAACGCTTACTACATTTTTTTTTTATTTAGTTACCTGTGTCATGTGACCATTAACCGACATAAACAGAACGTGAACATGTTAATATGTTGTTTCTTTTGAAAGAAAGAAAGAAATGAACAAATATATAAAAATGAAAACAAATATATAAAAACAGAAATAAATAAAAAAATATAAATGTATAAATAAATAAATGGTTATATCTAGAAAAAAATAAATTAATAAATAAATGAATATAAATAATAATAATAAATAAATCTTTTTTATTTGAGCTTTAGGTCACACTTTTTTCCCTAAAAAGCTAATAATCAATTAAATCATAAAATGAAAAATGTTAATACATAATTAAAACATAAAACACCTACAAAATTTTTTGGAAATATTTAATTTATTTACCTTCATGTCATGTGACCATTAACGACATCAGAGAACTTGTCGAATTATTAAAATAATAATTTAAAATCTCATTCTTCAATTAAATATTTTAGGTTAAAGGGGATTGGTTGACAAAAATATTTGGGAATCCCTGATCTTAAGCACTTAGAAAACAATTTAAATGGATAATTGATATAAAAAAAAAAATATATTATTAAATAAATGAATAAATAAATTAAAAGAACAAATAAATAAATCTAGAAATACATGCATGCATCGATACAGTTCTGTCATTATTGTCATATTTACTAGCTGTTCTGTATGCCTGTATTTATTCTGTAAAACACTATGAGCTGTTGTTCATGGAAAAGAGCTGTGCAAAACATATTTTTTGTTGTTGTTAACTGATTCGTTTCCCTGTTAGAGGATTCCCTGTAATGATTTCTGTGGTGCGAGACACTCACGGAGAGGCAGAAGTATCCGCAGCCCGGACAGCAGTGATGTTTGACCATGTGTGAACGGTGCGTCTCGCACAACACCACCAGAGACACGCGGCTGGAGGGACGCATCGTCTCCCCCTTCACGATCACATTGGTACAGCCCACCAGCTGAAACACACAGAGAACGGGACGATCCACGCCGGAGGGACGGGGGACGCCAGCTTCAGTTACGCAGCACAAACTCACTGTCAATAAATGTATGATCTGTTCCACAATAAGTAGCTTTAACTGTCTATATAAGCAGCATTTTCTCCACAGGGGACGTGATTTGTATTGATAACTTACAAACGCTTAAAGAAAGCCCTACTGTGGGGTTATAAAATGATGGTATGTTGAAGCCACCAGTCTGCATTACTTTTATAAAAAACATAAATATATAATATATATTTGCATAAAAAACAAATATATATATATATATATATATATATATATATATATATATATATATATATATATATATATATATATACCCTCCTGGGACCCAAGAATAGACTTTTGTCCACTGTAGTGGACATTATATTTTAGTGAATTTCTCTGACATCATACATGTCACATGACACAACCTGGGTGTCCTGTAAAGAGCACATTCAGGACTTTTCAGAGACACCAAATGTTTGGAGGTTTCACCATGAAAACAACTTCTCCTTGGTCTTTAAAAATGTCTGACATTAATTTAGTGATCAAATGTAGCATTCTTATGGAAATATGATAATATATTGTAATTATAATTTAAATTGGACTACTTTTCAAATTGTATTTCATAAAACAACATCTCAGGAAAATGTTAAGGGGTTTCAAATAAAAAAAATATTTTCTGTTACAGAACAGGGCGTTGATTTCAAACGTGTCCACTGTAGAGGACACCAGGACTTAAATCATGTTTATCAGGCATTTTGGGAGACACAACAAGTGAATATGGAAATAAATTATACATCAGTATTCCTATGAAATATTAGATATTATTATTAAAATGTTGCCAATTATTACTCCAATTATTACACTTCTTTTTTCATTAAATGTTGCTCCAAGAACACATTAAGGTGCAAATTAGATACAGTTTATATATACATTGCATTGAATGGGAATATTAATTTATGGACATTTTACCCACATATTGCATAAAGTAAAATGGTGTATCAATTCATTCCATTATTTCTTTCATAACATAGTTGAGAATAATCTTTATACAAATTTTGGTTGAAAAAATCCTGAAACCCCCAAATTTATTGGTGATTGAAAAAAAAATCCCATTGTTTTTGCCTATACATATAATTTCATGTCATTTTATTTTTTAAACAACTTAGTCCTGGCGTCCACTACAGAGGACATAGCATAACGTATGAATAAAATATTATTTTTCAAAAATGTTTTTTTACCATTTGTTTATTGTGCTCTAAACAGTGTAATGACATGAAAAAAAACTAAATTCAAAAAACTTTTTTTTTCTGGGTCCCAGGAGGATACATATATATATAGAGAGAGAGAGAGAGAGAGAGAGAGAGTCTTCAGTGTCACATGATCCTTCAGAAATCATTCTAATATGATGATTTGATGATCAAGAAACATTTATTATTATTATTAATGTTGAAAACAGTTTCATATTTCTGTGGAAACTGTGATACATTTTATTTCTCAGGATTCTTTGATGAATAGAAAGTTCAAAACAACAGTGTTTATTTAAAATAGAACCTTTTGTAACATTATAAATGTTTTTACTGTCACTTTTGATCAGTTTATCAGTTTCTTTTTTATCCTTTAAATGCTGAAAATTCTTTTAACTGATACAATATTATTCAAAATGTTGGGGTAAGAAAGATTAAAAAAAGAAATTAATATTTTGATTCATCAAAGATGCATTAATTTGATTAAAAGTGACAGTAATAATGTTACAAAAGATTCTATTTCAAATAAATGCAGTTCTTTTGAAACTTTCTATTCATCAAAGAATCCTGAAAAATAAAATGTGTCACGGTTTCAACAGAAATATGAAACTGTTAAACATTGATAATAATTGAAAATTCAGCTTTGATCACAATAATAAATTACATTTTACTATATATTTACATAGAAAACAGCTGTTTATATAAATAAACAGCTGATATATCATGATTTTTTTTTTAATTCACATGTATTTGTTTAGCGCTTTTCACAATACACATTTCAAAGCAGTTTTTATATACAAATTTTTATGTTAGATGTGATTAATCGATATGACAGCACTAGTCAAGATATATCAGACTGCTATTTGTAAATAAAGATTAATAATATTTAATAATAATCCCTTTAAATATTTGATTAAATCATTGCAATGCTTCGTGGGATTGTAGTTCTTTTCCTAATTAAAGCTGTGAACTTTCACACACAGTCCTAGACTTTTTGTCTGCTTGTGTATTGTTGTGTGTGCCCCAGAGGGTTCCTGGATTACACGCGACTCATTGATGACGACTTCTTTAACCCTCGGGAGAATCCCGGCTCACCTCTCCGTTGATGCTCTCGATGGCCATGCAGGTCCTGTTGGACCGAGAACTGAATCCGTCGACTCGCGGCGCCTCCATCCTACAACTGCACAGAGGAAGCTCCTCCAGACGCTCCGTTTCTGCGTCACTCCCGTCTACACACACACACGTGGACACACAAGCACACACACACACACACACACACGCACACGGACACACGATACTTTAAACACTGGCTTTATTTTTCAATTATTTGCCCATAAAGGCAAGGCAAGGCTATCTATATTATAGCACATGTGAGTAATGCACAATACTAACTCAAAGTGCTTTACATAACAAAAAGCATTTAAAAACAATAAAAGATGCATAAAAAATAAACAGCAAAAAAAACTTAAAGAAATTGAATTTCTCACAACGGCTTGATTTATTTGAGCAAAAATACAGTAAAAACAGTGAAATATTATTACAATTTAAACCAGCTGTTTTCTATGTGAATATATAGTTAAAGTAAGTTATTACTGTAATGATGCTGAAGATTCTGTTTGTTCACAGGAATAAATTACATTTTAACATATATTCACATAGAAAACAATTATTTGAAATTGTAATAATTTGTCAGGATTTTTACTGCATGTTTGATCAAACAAACGCAGCCCTGCTGAGCAGAAGAGACGTCTTTACTAGAAACAGTAATTGATGTGAGTGTGTGAGGACACACACCTGCGTGTGGAGAGAGAGAGAGGCTGTGGGCGGCCGAGATGTCCAGTGAGTCCAGAGGAACCTCGGTGTATTCGGCCGCTGCAGACGCAGATTCACCTGTCAAACACACACAGCTGCTCACTCACACACACACACACACACCCTGTCGTCGATGTCATCATCATGTGTGTGTCTCACCTTTCTCTGCCTCGGGCTCTCCGGCGGGGGGTCTCTCTCTCCCTTTACCCTTCCCTTGACGCTTCCAGGGCGTCTCGTCTCTCTCGGGTTTCTTATAAGTGGCGAGGGGCTGATCGGATTCTGAGCTCTGACACACACACACACACACACACACACACACACACACACACACACACACACACACACACACACACACACACACACACATACATTACCTTCACTCTAGTTCACTTCATTAACCAGCAGACAACTGGGCGTTTTGATCTTATCAGTTGATACTGTTGCTTCTTAAGTCAGCTTATAAGTAAACAATGATATATATATATATATATATATATATATATATATATATATATATATATATATATATATATATATGTTTTATAACTGCACTGTAAAATAAAATAAATATTTCATAATAAGTGTATTAATTATCTTATGTCACAGTAGTAAAATTACAAAACTTGTGTCTTAATATCTTCACTTGCAAGAAGCTTTTATAATTACATACATAAAAAGAAAAAATATATAAATAAAACAATATTGTGTACAATTTATTTTTTTATTTAGAGTTCACACATATTTTGACAAATTAATTGTAATGACTTTTCCACACAAAAAAACCCCGAACAAATTTGTCCAGGCATTCAAGATTACTGGAAAAGGATTTTATATATTTTACAACAATTACACTTTTAATTCCAGACAATAAGGCCTTATTTATTAGTTGTTTTTTTTTTTAATTTTCCCTGACTTCTTAAATTTTAATAAAAATATATATATATTTTAAGACTTACTTTTTTATATTTAATTTGAGACGTTTTAATATTATTATTTTTTTAAATTACAGTTAAGGCCTAATTTATTAGTATTTATTTGTTATATTTTTGACACCTAATTGTAATATATATATAAAAATACTTTTTATTTTGAATTTTCTAAATGTTTTAATATTTTATTTTTTAAAAATATATTTTTAAGGCCTAATTTATTAGTATTTTTCTTTTTGAATTCCCATGACTGTTTAAGTTTCAATAAAAAAAAAATTAAACATACTTTTTTTTTTTTTTTTTACTTTTTATTACTTTTTTTAAAATTAGAAATTTTTATTTAATTTTTTTTTTTTTTTTAATAATTTCCATGACTTTCTCAGGAGTGGAATTCACATTTTAAAATGTTTAATTCCCTGATATTTTGAGGTTTCCATAATCCTATCAGCCATCCTGCTTTAAAGATACTGCAATTGACCACTGAAATAAACAGCATCTGTTCCGAACATCCTGAAACTGTATGAAAATAAGGTGCACTTTCTTTCACTCACATGATCTGACAGATGCCCCGCCTCCAGCGCCTCTTCTGCCATCCCATCATCCGACTGCAAAATAAGAGCACAAGAGTGTCAGACCTCCAGCAGCAATCGGCCTCTGTGGATCGTGCGACGGCTTCAGTGTCGCGCTCACCTTGCTGTCCGAGTAAATCAGGTCGTCTCCAGAGTAACTGTTGTAGAGCAGGTGGAAATCTTCCTCATCCGCCTCTTCATCGAGATCCTCCAGCCAACCACTGTGATGCTCTTTAGTTGCCGTGGCAACAGGCTCCGCCTTCCCCATCACTGGAGACGCCGTCAGAGGAGGCTGGGGAAACAAACACTCAAGTATTCATATATGTGACCACAAAACCAGTCACATGGGTAATTTTGTTTTAAATTGAGATTTATACATCACATGAAAGCTGTATGGTTTGTTAGGATAGGACTATATTTGGCCGAGATACAACTATTGAAAATCTGAGGGTGCAAAAAAATCGAAACATTGAGAAAATCTCCTTTAAAGTTGTTCATTTATGTTGACGATTGTGCTGCATTCACTCACAAAAATACATGTTTTATATATTTACGGAAGGAAATGTACAAAATATCCTCATGGAACATGATACTTAATATCCTAATGATTTTTGGCATAAAAAAAAAAAGGATAATTTTGACCCATACACTGTATTGTTGGCTATTGCCACAAATATACCCATGCGACATGTGACTGGTGACGTGATCCAGGGTCACATATATGCTAATATTACACTAATTATCATAAGATCAAAGCTGTCACTTTTCATTATAAAACACACAGTTAGGCCTATAAAATCTGAGCTACAATAGAATAAAATAGACAATACAAACTGACTATATTACTGGAATCGGTCCTACAAATTCACTTTGTAATGTTGTAATGTTGTTGCTTGAGCATAAAACAGATCTGCAGGGTTACAAAGCTCAAAGTCCACACCAAAGGGAGATCTTTTATTTGACAATACACTTTACAACAAACAACAATAATATTTTTAAGTATAAATCAGGCTTGAAATGGTTTGAAATTGACACCATCCTTAATAGGCTATTTACATTTGAGTGAGTGGAGCTCAGTGTTATTAAGGGGCGGGACTTTTGCTGAGAGGTGTCAATCAAAGCGCACTGGGCCAGCTAACCAATCACAGCACATTTTGTATTTTGGAAGGCGGGGCTTCATCGAAAATGTAAAATAAATTATTTTAATTAGAATTATTATCATTCATAATCTATTTATTTATTGAACAATTTTTGTCATCATATTGCTATGATAAAAACACCAATTATTATTATTTATTTATTTGTTTGTTGAATATTGGTATCTTTTATTATATTGCATTTCATTTATATCATTTTATAAAATAATAATAATAAGTTATTATTACTATTATTATAATTACCAACAACAACAAAATTATAATTATTATTCATAATATTTATCACATTGCTATAATAAAAGATAAGAATAGCAATAATACAAAATATTATTGTTGTTTATTGATTGATATATTTTTATAAAATCAACCATGCATTTCAGGCAATGATCAATAAATACATTAATAATAACAACAACAACTGCTATTATTAGTATTCCCAACAATAATAATAATTATTAATATTATTAAAATAATAATGATTAATTTACTTTATTTATTAAACAACTGGTGTGTTATTTCTATGATAAAAGATAACAATAATAAAAAATATTATTATTAATATATTGATCATTGGTATCTTTTTATTCATATTGCTATTATCATTTTATAAAATCAATAATCCATTCACGCTGTGTTTCAGAGCACAGTTTAACCATGTTAGAGAGTGTTTTAAAGCGGCCAAACACACACTCACCTCCGTCTGCGGCCGAGCCACTTTCTCTGGAGTTCCTGCGTCCGACTCCAAACACACTTTACGCTTCTTCACAACTACACAGAGAGAGAAACACTCCTGCAACTATTCACACGTACAAATAAACGACACATAAATATGATTACGCAAGATTTATGACCTGTGTCTGCGTCTGTTTTCCCGCCGCTGACGGCTTTCTCAGGCGTAGCTTGTGCAATCGACTCTATCGACTTAATCTGCTCAGAAACACAAGAGAATCGTGACTTTATTAATGCATCTACTATATCGCACCGTGAATGTGTGTTCATAGCAAAAGAACGAACCTGCGGGAACGGGGGTCTGTTCATGGTCTTGCGCGCGCGGTGGACTTTAGCTGGAGGACTGGCTGAAGACAGAGATGAAGATGAAGAGGAGGAGGAAGAGGAGGAGGATGAGGATGAAGGAGCCGTTTTACTGCCAGGACCACAGACGCTCATCTTCGCTCGCCCAGACACTGGCGATGAGAGAGACGAGGTGGAGGGAGACGAGCTTTTGCTGCCTGTGGAGAGACACACACAACTCACTCACTCAACGAAAAATAAATAACACAATCTTTTTGGGTTATCGGGGCTCCAGGCTGCAACACGACAACGATTTGCTAAAAGCGGAGAAGTTTTTCCTTTGAGATTTCCACGTAGGACGACAACATTGTCAAAACGATCCTCATTCACACTGATCCACGAAAACGAATAAAAACGCTGTATTCTGCTGTCAGGCCAGTAGATGGCGATGAAACACTATCGACTGAACACGTGATACGCGTGAGCATGACGTCATGGTCTTCAGAGATTCACGTTTTTTGTTGTTTACACTGAGATCGGTTTCAAAAACGTGCACTTTGAAACCCGTTTTCACAAGTTTGTGTTTTCAGGCGCCCAAAGCGGCGTTGTTGTGTAAACGAAAGGCCAAAACGCATACAAAGTTTTGCATTTTTAGTTGAAAACAGTGTCGTGTAACTACGTTAATACTGATACATTTGAAAAATGGCGTTTTTGTTTAAAAACGTTCTCCGTCCACATTTTCTGCGTTTTCAGGCGTTTCGGTGTGGATCAGAAACTTTTGGAAAACGCCTGAAAACGGTAAATTCACCTTCACCGTGAATGTGTAAAACCTCACTGAGATGATACAGACGGAAAAATAAATAATAAAGTTATCGCGCAATTGTGACAGGATCATTTTATTTAGCAAAATATCTCAGCATTCACTGAAGCGTCCAGGTTTCACACACACACACCATTATATGTTCGGTCTAAAACGCTAAAACTGCTCTCATGTTTTATTGTTATTTTTAATTTTATGATTTGTAAAACTAAAGTTTAAAGATGTAGGAATACTTTGTGGCTAACAAACACTTTTATTTGAAAATCAAGTTTTTAATATGGTTTATATGTCTCTGTGGTGTTTTTAATCTGCTTTAAGACAAACCATGTGTAAATTCATAAGTCGACTCCATTGCTGAGTATTTTCTCCTTAAAACTGCAGTGAACCAAAGACAGTCTCAAAAACACGCTTTGAAATCGCTGGTGCTTTCTTATTCTTTCATGAGTCCTACTCTCGTCACATACTGTAGGGAAGTGTGTGAATTCGGACGCAGCCGAAGACTGTCCTGTAAAGCAGTGTGTGATCAGCACCTGCGAGTGTTTTAGTGGACGCGGCGGGACGTCCCGTCAGATCGTCCATCAGTTTCCCCTTTACAGGAGTCGCCGGCTCCGCTAACAGGACAAAAACAGCACTATTACAATAACACAAATGAATAGAGATGCACAGATCCAGAAATTTAGGTTATTATTATAAAAGCAATTTTGCCTCTTTTTAGACTTTTTTTTTTTTTTTTTAAATGCTTTAATCTTACATTTTAAATGCTTCAAGAGAAATCAGGCATAAAAATGTGATAATGTGCAGCATAAATGATAGAAAACCTGCAACCTTTTTTATTTCTCATATAAAACTCAACCTAATCAGGCTAATGCTAATTTTTAAATAATAAACGTTATTGATGGCAATACCAAAAATGTGAGTGAGTGTGTGTGTGTGAGAATGAGAGCGAGAGTGTGTGTGTGTCTGTGTGAGAGTGAGTGAGTTTGTGTGTGTGTGTGTGTGTGTATGAGAGAGAGAGAGAGAGAGAGAGAGAGAGAGAGAGAGAGAGAGAGAGTGCGCATGTGTGTGTGAGAGTGAGTGAGTGAGTGAGTAAGTGTGAGATAGAATGTGTGTGTGTGAGTGGGTGTGTATACAAGTGTGAGTGTCTGTATCTGTGTCTGTGAGAGAGAGTGTGTGTGTGTGTGTGTGTGTGTGTGTGAGAGAGAGAGAGTGTGAGTGAGAGAGAGAAAGAGAGAGAGAGAGAGTGTGAGTGAGAGAGAGAGAGAGAGAGAGAGAGAGAGAGAGAGAGAGAGAGAGAGAGAGAGAGAGAGAGAGAGAGAATGTGTGTGTGTCCATCAGAATAAAATTTCAGGTTTGGAACAACTTGAGGATGGGTAAATGATGACAGAATTGTCATTTTTGGTTGAACTATCCGTTTAATGTCCAATGCTATACGCCTGTACAATTGTACATTAGCAATAAAAGAAAGAACATGGTTCAAGTAAAATCAGGCATCAAATCAGGCCCTGGTATAACCTGCTTTCTAATCCAACTGATGCTGATACAGAAAATAGTGTCCAATCACTGATATATACTGTGCATTTCTACTAATGAAACACTAATATAAAGGAGTGACAGCCTCACCTTCATGCTTGGACTGAGGAGAGCTCTCGTCTGATGGGGTCTGGAGCAATATCATCAGAAACACACTGTTAAACATGACTTATATACTCCATTAAATATCAACACAGACGGTTTCTAGCTTATAAAAACCTGCTGTTGCAAGCCATAACAAGAGATAAACTCAGGTTTAAAGAGGAAACTTGATCACATCAAATAAATATGGAGTGACACTGATATAATGATATATAAACATTGATATATAAATGTTTTGTTTGCAATGAACTGATAATCAGAGGTCATAAACTTCACATGCATAATATTTTAGCAGCACCAATCATCTAACACCGTTTATGTAAACAACAGCTGACAGGATCAATGCAGATGTGCAAATTAATCACAGAATGTGTGCACGTTACAGTGATGAACTAAACACTAACGTTAGATGCTGCAGCAGAAGCAGCCTGTGAAAACCACTGAATGAAAGCGTTGTTGTATCCTCCATTAGCGAATACACATTCATAACACAACCTTAATTATGCAGATGCACGACTGTAATTACGCATGCACATGTAAATGTGTGTTTTATTGTGTGTTGTATTTCTCACCTCGAGCGCGCACTCAGCTGCCGACATGTTGCCGGATGCGCTTGAGGGGAACCGCAGCGCGCGCACCCGCCACATTTGCTAACATAAAAGTCTGCTTCATTCATTCAAATACTACTTTTTATTTATACAATAATTTAAATAAGACATCGCGTATTGTTTGTCTTTTCTATAAAGTGTTATCACAAAATGTTTCCACACATCAGAAGTTAATTAAACAACGAACACGTTTAAATAAAATAAAATGTTCCGTGTGACACTTTTACATATAAACGCGCGTTTAAAACGCTAATTAATTTAAAACGCTAATTAAAAAATTAATCTATCTACCTTTAATATTTAATTATTTTTCAGCGACTTTTATTTTATAATATTCGGGAGCGGAAGTGCCGAGTCGGACTGTGTTGGGTGTGTGACGCCACTTACCGAAACTTCCTGGTTTTCGCGCCTCACCTGACGAAACTGGAGCAATAATTTACACAAAAACACAATTGTTCTGCTCATTTATACAACACATAAACAGTACATCACTACATCAGATCATCTGTGTGTAAGCGGAGAGAGAACTCATCATTTAAAGCTCAGTCACGCGCTGCTGGAGGAGCCACAGAACACGGTGAGCTTTTGTATTTGTAATTTTTTTTTAAAACTGGCTAAGCATTTTATCCACAAATGTAGAGGTTTTTCAGGTCTCCCCTCGGTTTGTAGTTTCAAGAATAAGTTGGTACGATATCTAACAGCCCTGTCAAATATTAAGAATAAAAAGCAGGGATTTTGTTGGATTAAGTTTATAAACATAATTTATTATAACATTATAATCATTTATATGGTTATTTTTTGTGTTTGGAATGTTATAATTTATTCTTTTGAGCCTGTGCAGATATTTTTATATGTAATTTTATTTATTTAGAATATATATATATATATATATATATATATATATATATATATGTGTGTGTGTGTGTGTGTGTGTGTGTGTGTGTGAGAGAAAATGTGCCCAAGATGCATTGCGATCAGATCACTATATTTGATACGCACAGTACTGACAGACATGAGTTGCAAAATTAATAAAATGACCATATTGGCATCGGCCAGTGTACGTCTACTCTATTGTCCACATCAAATCATGTTAAAGTCAGCATGAAACCGAAATTGCGGGCGGGGAAGCAGTTGCAGGGCGGGGCTTGATTTTGTCTGTGGGGAATTGATTGGATGGTTGTGGTTTGCTATTGGTGGATCTCATGTGAGTGACAGGTTGCCCCGCCCACATCATCAGGGAAGAGATGCTGCAAAAGAGGAAGGACGTTATTCTGATTCAAGATTACGAGCCACATGAATTAAACAAAATAATGATGTGCACGGATAAATCATTTATAATAAACTAAATGTTTAAAATATATAAAATGTTTTAGCTTTGCTGGCAGTGCATCCTCTGCTCTCAAATGTCTGGATTCGTCATTCTGGATGGAAACACATGTCTAGCTGGTGTGTGACCCTACATGTTTTCACGTTTGTGTTTCTGTCTCTCTGGAGGAGGATGTGGGAGCTTCCCGTCGGGAAGAATGAAGAGTTCCCCAGCTAACCGCAGTCGGGACATCGAGCGCCAGGCCGGATACCTGCGCCCGGAGCACTGCGCACCCCCCCCCTCCGCGCTCACACTCCCCCCACGACATGTGGTTCATCCGGGACGGCTGCGGCATCGTGTGCGGCGTGATCACGTGGATGCTGGTGTTCTACGCCGAGTTCGTGGTCGTCTTCGTAATGCTGCTGCCGGCGAAGAACGTGGCGTACAGCATCATTAACGGCGCCGTGTTTAACGCGCTCGCCTTCCTCGCGCTGGCGTCACACTTCAGAGCCATGTGCACCGACCCGGTGAGTGACACACACACACACACACAGCAGTCCAGAACACACGGATCCAGGCCCGTTCACAACATAGACTGTATAAAATATGGACGTAGTGTGCGTGACGAGCATCTGAAGAGCATTTTTGAAGCCCAAAGTGGGCGGAGCCTGTCGTCGCCATCTTGGCAGTGTGTCACTTCCAGATAAACGAAAATGTGCAGTGGGACGGATTAGCTGACGTGACGTGACGCTAACAGTAGACAAACGGCTACTAGTGACATCTGCGGCAATCCACCTGTCACTCAAGTGGCCACGCCCTTAATTATGCAGAACTTTAAGGCTTAATATAATTTAAACGGACGAGTTATAATAAAATTCACCCCCCTCACAGTCGTCATGAAGGGTAAAATCAGCTATAGAGACCAAAACCACTTTTTGTACCAGGCTGTAAACATATTTTATTCTGCTGTAAATTTGGGCATTTTAACATGGGGGTCTATGAGATTGACTCTCTTTTGGAGTCTGTCTCTAGTGGCCAGTCGATGAATTGCAGTTTATATATATAGATACCAAGCGGCAACCTGTCGCTCTCTTGAAACCAACACGGAAGTGAATTAAACGGCAATTCATCGACTGGCCGCTTGAGGCTGGTGTCAAAAGTGAGTCAAATCTGCATCTCCCACATGTTGAAATACCCAACTTTACAGCAGAAAAAAAACAAATACACAGCCTGGTGCAAAAAGTGGCTTTGGTCTATGTAGCTTATTTTTCCCTTCATGACAACTGTGAGGGGGTGATTTTATTTTTTTTAACTCATCCGTTTAAATTATATTAAGCCTTAAAGTTCTGCATAATTAAGGGTGTCCACTTTTGAGTGAAGGTGGATTCCCGCTGCTGTGGTCATTAGTCATCATTAGCCGTTTGTGTGCTGTCTGTTAGCCGTCACGTGACCTCAGCTAATTGTCTGACTGTAAAAATAAATAAATTCGGGAGTGACGTGCTGCCAAGATGGCGACGATCATCTACGCCCACTTTAGGCTTCAAAAACGGTCTTCAGAAACCTACGGGTGACGTCACGGACACTACGTCCATATTTTTTTAGTCTATGATAGATACACAGATAACCCCGCCCTAAACTCATGTGAACTCATGCTGAGTCGTGTTGTGTGACTCAGACAAACAGATCAATGTCTTGAAAGTGTCAAACTAGCAATGACTGACTTATAGTGTCTCTGAACATGAAACTGACACCAGGAACTGCAATTTGGAGAAAAAATAAATAATTAATTATTTAATTAATCATTTAATAAGATCCAGGTTTGCTGTGCTTGTTTGTAGGGCTGCACAATTTGGCCCAAAATATGACCTTTAAATAATAATAATAGTAGTAATAATAATAACAATAATAATAATTACTAAATAAAAAAAAAATTGCAATAGTAGCCTAAATGTTTAATTTTATTGTAAAATAAAAAAGTATTTAAGTAAAATAGTATAGTAAAAAAATATTTTTATTTTACAATAAAACTGTAAAATCACAATACTAATGTTTATAATTGGTTGATGAAAAACGGTTTTGTCTCGTTCCTCCTCCTCTGGTTTTAGGGAGCCGTTCCAAAGGGAAACGCCACTAAGGAGTTCATCGAGAGTCTGCAGCTCAAGCCGGGACAGGTGGTGTATAAGTGTCCCAAATGCTGCAGCATCAAACCTGATAGAGCACATCACTGCAGGTAACAACACACACTCACACACTCTCTCACACACACACTCGCAAGCACACACACACACACGCACTCACACACACACACACTCATAAGCACACTCACACAAACACTCACTCACACACACACTCGCAAGCACACACACACGCACTCGCAAGCGCACACACACTCACACACACACACACGCACTCTCTCTCACTCACACACACACGCACTCACACTCTCTCACACACTCATAAGCACACCTGCAAGCACACACACTCGCAAGCGCACACACACACACACTCTCTCACACACACACTCTCCCTCACACACTCTCCCTCACACACACACACACATTCACAAGCACACTCACACACACACTCACACACGCACTCACACACACACACTCTCTCTCACACACACACACACACTCACACACACTCACTCTCACACACTCACTCTCACACACACACACACACGCGCACACACACACACACACACACACACACACACACACACACAGCATCAATAACTAAATGGTCACTGCTGGGGCAAGAAACCACGACTGTGACCTTAGATTCAAAGAGAGTTTCCTGAAAGTGTGTGTGTTTGCTCCGTCTAGTGTGTGTAAACGCTGCATCAAGAAGATGGACCATCACTGCCCCTGGGTCAACAACTGTGTGGGAGAGAACAACCAAAAATACTTTGTGCTTTTCACCGTGAGTTTCATCACAACTACTCACAAAACACACAGATTTAGATCATTATGAGTTTTGCTTGGTTTTGTGCCATGGTTGTTACGGCACCAAAATATCAGAAGTCTGAAAATTGAACGTATAAAAATAAAATCAAAATATGAATAAAAACTATAATAGCATATAAATGATCTGTACTGTTTCCTCTCTCGTCTCCAGATGTACATTGCTTTGATTTCCCTTCATGCTCTCATGATGGTGGCTTTACATTTTGTCTTCTGTTTTGAAGAAGACTGGACAAGTAAGTGTTTGTCTCTGCATCATGCCTGGGTTTATATTTTCCCTCAGAGTGCTGCTCAATGATTGGCTGTTTGTGTTGTAACGGAGGGCTCTGATTCGTCCATGAGTTTAGAGCTTCCTGTATTGATCGTTCCTGTTTCCTGTCCTCAGAGTGCAGTTCCTTCTCTCCTCCGGCTACCGTCATCCTCCTCATCCTCCTGTGCTTTGAGGGTCTGCTCTTCCTCATTTTCACCTCTGTGATGTTCGGGACGCAGGTGCACTCCATCTGCAACGACGAGACCGTAAGTGATGCTAATGGTTATTATCCTTAACTGAAACTTGAAGTGCCCCTATTTTGCTTTTTCAGTTATTCCCTTTCATGTAGTGTGTAATAAAGCTGTCTGTGAATGTAAAAGCTCTGCAAAGTTTTAAAGATTAAAGTTCACAATATTTATAGAATTGATATATAATATAAAGAATCGATTCTGAACTGCCTGAAAACGAGTCGTCAGTAATTCCAGTCTCACTTCCTGTTGCATACCTATGTAACAAATTTGCATAATGCCCGCCTATGGTTTTCATTGGCTACCAGTGAACAGCGTCTGCTTTGCTCCGCCTTCACAAAACTGTAGTTGTAGCTGAACCTGTGTAGATTTGTAACTAATTTGCATAATGGTCTTGATTGGCTGAACAGTGTCTCTTTGCCCCGCCCTCAAACACTGTAGTTGTAGCTGAACCTGTGTAGGTTTGTAACTAATTTGCATAATGGTCTTGATTGGCTGAACAGTGTCTCTTTGCCCCGCCCTCAAACACTGTAGTTGTAGCTGAACCTGTGTCGGTTTGTAACCAATTTGCATAATGGTCTTGATTGGCTGAACAGCGTCTCTTAGCCCCACCCTCAAACACTGTAGTGTATCTGAGACTGGAAGAGTTTGGTTCGTGCTGTTCATGTGGAGAAGACGCTGTTTTCTGCTGACAAAGCAAATCCACTTTGATCAGATTGATACGGTAAAACCCACGCCATCGTTACTGTTCGCATCACTGAGTGTCAAGAGCTGAGATTCAGATATGATAATGAGCGTTTGGTTTCTGTCCAATCAGAGCAGAGCAGCTCTCAGAGAGGCGGGGCTTAGAGAGACTGAATCCTCATTTGAAGCGTTTCAGACACTGAGAAAAGAGCCGAAAGTGAATATTATGAGAAAATGTAGTTGTTTTTGACCTTGGCTGCATGTAAACCTGACCAAGACAGTCAAATTAAAATGGAAAAAATAAAATATAATTCAAAATATTAATAAAACTAATAATAGTATGTCAATGATACTAAAATAAGAGTCTCATGAATCTAATTTTGTGCAATTTAAATAGTAATTGTAGTATCAGTGACATACTATTATTAGTTTTATTAATATTTTGAATTATATTTTAGTTTTATGTTTCTGTTTTCATTTTAATTAAATTTTAGTTATTTTGTTGTGTTTTTGTAATTTTTAGTGTGTTTTTTTATGTTTGTTTTTTATTCAGTTTTACTTACTTTAGTACATCAAGTTAAACTAAATGAAAATGAGAAATGATTGTTTAGGTTTTATTTTATTTAAAGTAACAAAAATCATCTTATTTAAAATAACCCTTATTTTTTTTTTAAACTCATTTATGATGTGACATTGAATAAACATCTCTTGCTTTTTCCATCTTCCACTTTTTGAGATCCACGAATCTCATTGTATTAATTTGTGAATATGACACAGATATCAGCCCATGATATGAGAAGAAGGGTTGGTCTTCTTTGATCCCTTGATCAGCGTTTAGATGGATTAGACTGAACCTGAAGATTGAAATAATGTAAACTGTCGTTCGCAGGGAATCGAGCAGCTGAAGAAAGAAGAGCGAAGGTGGGCCAAAAGGTCCAAGTGGATGAACATGAAGGTGGTGTTCGGTCACCCGTTCTCTGTCTCCTGGCTCAGTCCGTTCGCCAGGCCGGATCACGGGAAGGCCAATCTCTACCAGTACGTGGTCTGAGACGCCCAAACATCCTCTCTACACACAAACATCTCTTTGCTTTTTAACTCTGTCTGTTCTGAAAGATCTCACTGTTCTAGTGGCTTCTCCACGCTCATCGAGACGCTCAGTCCCACACTGTGATCGACGTCATGAGATTCTGCAGCCGTTTGAAATATTAAAGCTGATGAGATTTTAGAGGCCTTGACCATGAAACTTACTGACCATCACCAGCCGTGGCGAATGACTGAAGTGTTTCTCGTTGATCTCCTGATTCGATTTGTTTGATTGACAGAGGCCTTTACATTCGCTGGTTAGTTGAGAAATGCCTTTTCTTTTAGAGAGCGTTCGCTCATGTTGTTCTCGAGCCTTGAGGAATCTGCTGTTGCCAAATCTGATTTCATTATGAAAAACGAAGAATATCCTGAAGTTTTTTTTTCCTTTCTTGATCAATACGCATTTATTATTTGCATAACACTAATGAAAGCACGTCCGGCTCATATTCCACAGCAAAATGCTTTTTGTCTTTTTCTTTTGCATTGTGACTATTTTCATGATAATTACGTGCATTTAACCCTTAGATTTACATTATTGTTTTTTTTTTATTTTTTTATTTTTTTTATTCTCATTCTCAGTGGTGATTCTCCTCACTGTAATAGTCTTTTTTACTGAATTACATTAAAAAAAATACATGCAATAAATGCTAAAATTATATATACAATATATATATACATTTATAAAAATGTTTTTTTTTTTTTTGCATTTACATTGTTTATTAATCTTGAGAATGATGTCAATTCATCTTGCCTGATTCTTGATGCTAAACATTTTTTCTGTTGATTTTTGGGGTGAAATATGAAGTTTTTTTGACTGATTCATGGGGTTAATGTAATTCCCTTATGAACGCAGACGTAGAAATAGCCGTGCGACTATATAATACACTGTTAGCAATACTTCACTGTCCTCAGGCGGGGGTGCTCATGGATTCCTACATACGGTGTCACTACAGTGTTTGAGCGTGAGCTTGATCTTCCTGAATCCAGATGGCTGCTGTCTTTGTCCCTCAGGTTCACATGATGAAATCAATCCTGTTTCTCTTCCAAATCCAGCTCAGACCATCAGATATTCATCTCGCCTTCATCTTCTGCAGCCTCCAACGCTTTTAAACTAGAGACTGACAGATGTAGACGTCAGACGTTAGGTTTTCGACTGAAAGTTCATTGGATTTCAGTGCATTGAGGTGTTCAGTGTCTGTGCTGGTGGATCAGTGTTTAACGCTTTCTACGGGTCTTCATTAACGTTCAGTCTTCATTGACATTTCTATTTTTTTATTTTCTTTGCACTTTCTTTTGCCTGTCTTTTTTTTTTTTTTTGAATCTGTGCTTCATGTTGTGCATGCATTTTAAATGTATATCAATATCTTAATGCAGTTTTGGGTGTTCTTCGGTTTGCTTTCACTTTGAAAGTCGGTTCAATAAATTTCTCTTTCTGTTGTTTTTCATTGCTGTGTTTTTCCTCTGTCGTCTTTTGATGATTTCTGAGCAGGTGACGCATTTCAAGTAATGTGCATTAAGTAATCAAATTACTTTTTGTATGTAATAAGTGAAGTAGTGCATTACTTTATTCATTTTTCACAATATTTGAGCATTGAGGTAATGCACGTTATTTTTTTACTTCATTATTTTGCTTTTTTGTTGTTAAATAATTAAAATTATGCACTCATGCGTGCATGGGAATTTTACAAACATAACAAAATGTTACTTTCAGCTTTCAATGAAAAGAGTTTTACAGTTAGTAATATAACCTGTAATGTTAAAGTCCCCCTGTGGTGAAAATCCAGCTTTAATGTTGTTTATATGTGTGGTGTTTTTAATATGCTTTATGACAAACCATGTGCAAAAAGTCAACATTGCTGAGTATTACTGTAACGCATTAAAAGTAACTTTCCTCAACACTGTCTATGAGGAATCAAATCTGCACATTCAAACTTGTAAAATGAACTGGTGTAAAATCAGTTCATCTCAGTGTTTTCTGTCCACACACACATGCTGTTGACAAAGAAACAATCGCACAACACACTTTATAGCGGTTTAATGATTCAGTGTTGTAGTGATGAGTTTACAGACCTCTAGTTTGTCCATTAAATAATAAAACTATTTACACATTTATAAATGTGGCCTTATTGTTATACAGTGACTAAGGCAAACAGACACAAATGCTACATGAATGAGAGATCTTATTATTACAAGATGCTTGAGTTCATTTCATTCATCCATTCATTTGAAATCAAAGTCAAAGATTTACACACGTTTGGTCCCCAGTGATACAGTATCTAATGCCAAATATGACAATATATGATCATGACACAGAAGGAATGCCCGCATATAAGGCAACTTATTCATATTTTAATAATCTATATTTCGCATCTCAAATACTACGTGCTATATAGAAACAAGTGTCACTTTGGCCTTGATTCAGCATTAACACATTAACAATTAGACTGTTTGCATCATTATAACTAGGGGTGTCAATTATTTGCTCTAACAATTAAATTCTAAATTTGATTTAGACTAATAAATGAAGTGAAACCATTTCAGTGTGTGTGTGCTCTACTCCTTTCAGCTGACTATTACATTCTGCAGTGGATGCATTGAATGTTCATCATCAGAAACACCCCTAATTATAACCATATGAAACATTATTTGCGTGTAATGTGGAAGTTATGATTACACACAGCAGGACGAATGTTCTCAACATTAAACACATTAAAAACATCACATTGCCAGGGACTTTATAACGTCACATTATATGGTGTTTTTGCGCAACGAATGGACGTGTACAACGCATTCGGTCCATGTTCATTTTATTAATATCTATGTTTAGCTGCTCTACGAGTGTCCGGGTTCATGCGGCCAACCGAGACCACAGGAAGAACTAGAGTAATTCACAGGAAGTGCAAGACCTGGTCCTTCAGTCCCCTAATGACGATGACACACCCGCTGGAAGATCCGCAAACCAGCTTAAGGCGGTTTCTAGCTGATTTGTGGTTTGGAAAAGGGAAAAAAAGACTCCATTTGCTTTAACCTTCATCCTTCCCTCGCACTTTGTAACACATCTTTCCCTCGCAGGTCAAGATGACCCAAAGCCCTAAAATTATACTTAATTTGTTTTTTTTTGTTTTTTTGTCCATAAAGCTTATTTTATTTCATTTTGATATTTTTTTTCTATTTTTTTTTTAGCTGCAACTTCTGCGGAGTGATTTGCTCGCAGCGCCTGAGAAGCCCCGTGGTGAGGACAAGAGTTCGCTCAGTTGCAGTAAATCCCTCCACAGAAGTAGCAGTGCTTCGCCTTCTGAGAATATAGTTCCCAGCATGTATACGGTTAGAAGATGGCTGTGTCTCATGTGACCTTGTTATTCGTACACACTGTGACTATACAAATCACAAAATGTAAATAGGAAAATGTTGGCGTTATTTTGTCACTTATTGGCAGTATGCTAGCTGGAGCCGTTTACCTCCAGTCTTTGTGCTAAGCTAGGCTAGTGGTGGGTGCGTCAGACAGAGTTACGGCACGCACGGAGATGAAAAGGGTATGTGTGGACTTATCTAACTCTGGGGGATACGGTGAATAAGCTCAAGTCCCCAAAAACTTGGTGTGTTCCTTTAATACAGCTCAAAATATCTTCCATTGGGTGTCTCTGCTGACCTCTTGTGGAAAAATAATAATATAACATGATATTTCATGACTCTTGCCACTAGATGGCGTTATAGCTCTATATGGAGCAAATGAGCTGTTCCGCTGGGTCCTAAAGTAAGTTTTTCTTCAGTATGCATTCAGATACACATGTAGACATTATAAAAAAAAAAATTTAATGGTAAAGTTTTAGCATTTTTAGTTTGAATTTTGAGCATTTTTAGGTTTTTCTATGTGTATTGAAGCATTCCTCACATTCCATTAATTCCTAAGGGGGTCAAATTGAGCCGCGAGGGAAGGATTTGTTACTTTTTTCAATTTCAACCACAAAACTCCTCGAATCCAAGTGCGACAAAAGTCCTAGGGTCTTGGACCCCTCTGATGAACACTCAATTTAAAAAAAATGAGGAAATATATGTGATTACACAGGTCGAACAGCAAGCATGAAAGCTCTCTTCCGGCATTGCATCCTCCTGCTAAGTCTCGGTGTGTTTGAAGAAGGGGCTGAAGAACAGGTTTTGGTTGGTGTTTGTTCACACAGCTACAGGAAGTGTCTTTGCTCTCACATCACTGGATGTTTGCATGCATAAGATATGTGGCATATATTTCGGAAAAGCATCTTCCGGTGAAGGATGCACAATGCCGAGGTTTGCAGTTATTATTGCCACGCGCGGCGCTCACAGTGCTGGAGGATGATGGAGGGAATGACTGCGAATCTGCAAAACTGAAGGAAGTGATGTCACTGAGGGCATGACCTGAAGCAGCAACTGGAACTTGAAACCAAGAAAAATATTAAATTAAATGCCAAATCAATTGGCATCTTCATGTTAGTTAACGCATTATTTTGTTAAATGGGAGCTTATTGTAAAGTGTTACCATAAATACTTCACTCAAAAATGAAATTGCTCATCTGCATCTACAGTGAGTTTTCCTGTAGAATTGTCATTTTTTTAGCTATTATTTTATGGTCCTAAAATCAGCCTCCATCTTGTTTATTCAAAACATGTATTCTCTTTTTCTTTTGATTTTGAGGTGAAATATGATCCAGACATGTTAGACGCCTGATCGTTATCACATTAAAAGTGATATAGGTTGTTTTAATACTTTCCTATGGATTTTTAATACTAAATAATAATGCATATAAATAAATGTTTAAAAATATTTAAACAGATCTTTGGCATGACAGTAGATCTTCCACGTGAGATATATATTTCGAGCAGCTCTGGTGCCGTGAAGCAAAAGAAAATGTGCGTGTTTGTGCGTCGTCGAGCATTTGGACCCATAGTGATGATGATGATGATGATGAAGATGAAGCCGTCATCGGTCAGACCGTGGTCAGCGGGTCATTCTCTCTTGCTGGCGTGGGACTGCGTGAGGTTGGGCGATGTGTGATGAAGCACCAGAAGACCAGACAGAGTCAGAGAGATGCCCGTCCACCACAGAGCCACGTGGGTCTCCCCGAATATCAGCTGTCCCAGAAACGCCTGTCGAGCAGATGCACATCAGCACACATCCACTGACAGACCATCACATTAATACCAATAATAGACTCATTCATATTAGGCTATTATTTTCTATGCTACAATTGACTATTATTTTTGGTTTATTATTTGATCTCCAGTAGTCAACATTTGAAGTGGATCAAAAAAGTTAAATTCATGTATAACTTTGATGAAAAGGTTTTGATCCACTTCAGATGTTGACTACTGTATTATATCATTTTTATATTTAATAAAATGTTTTTCATGTAAATCAATATTTCATGTGAAAAACAATGGACATGAAATATTGATTTAAAAAATATATTTTATTTAAATCATAATAAAAATGATATAATACGGTAGTCAACATCTGAAGTGGATGAAAACCTTTTCATCAAAGTTATACATGAATTTTGAACAATACCCGTATAACTTTTTTGATCCACTTCAAATGTTGACTGTATTTTATCGTTTTTATTATGATTGAAATTTATAATTACTAAAATATTTTTTTTAATCAAATCAATATTTCATGTCCATTTTTTTTTTTTTTTTTTTGCACATTCATTTGCAACCCAAATCCAAACTAACTTTTTACCACAGTTTTTTCATTTAAAACACTAATGTTTTTTGCAATCATGTTTGATCTATAAATAATGACCTTTCTATGATTTTTCAAGTCATTCATGATGACTGGATGATGTTTTTTACACATATATTACACGTTAGTATATTACACATACTGGAGCGTTTTGCAAGCTGAGGAATTATTTCATTTTAATTTGTTATTAATATTTGATTTTATAATTATGATTAAGCTGGGCATACCTAGAGTGTAAATTTAAGATTTATGTATTTAAATTGCATATAAAATTTTCATCCATTTTAACAAACTAGTGCTGTCAAATCGATTAAAAAAAGTGTGTAAACGTGTGTGTGTGTGTGTATATTATACACACACACATATATATTATATATTGACAAAATTTTATGTTAGATGTGATTAATCATGATTAATCAATTGACAGCACTAAAACAAACTAATAAACTGATGAATATTTGTTAGTCACACATTAATGGAAAAGAAACAAGATTTCTGCACTCAAAAAAAAAAATCCTGGCATAGTTCATTAACTATGTGCATCTATTTAATTTTATTTAAATAGTGATTAAAAAAATGTAAAATTCTAATTTGGCTTAGAATCAGCATAAATCTGTTTATTCTGAAAATAATTACATTTATTCGGTTAAAAAAGTACCTGTGAAATTTATGTATGACTGACAAATATGCAAAAGTCAAACTTTTGTGTATCCTAATCCGAATGCATGGAAATTTCATATGCAATTTCAAACATAACTGCATCCCTCGCTCCTGAGAAGGAGTTTATGTGAAGCTGAAGCTGATGCTCACAGAAGAGATGAAGTTGGAGGCGGTGGTGGTCACAGTGGTGCGCGCGGACGAGCACGAGCTCCTCAGGGCTTTGGCCAGGAAGGTCCACATCACAGCATTACAGGTGAAGAGCAGACCTCCACACAGCAGCCTGAGAGGAATGTGCAGCTGTCACGGGGAAGTGGAAAACACTTGTTACACACTGCAATATTCAGCAGCCATAAATGTCTAATGGGATTCACTAATGCATCAGGAAGAGCGATGGCACGTGCGCGCGCGCGCGGAGCTGAAGGTCATGCATGTCTGTCACGTAACATCATCATCATCATCATCATCATCATCATGCATGCATTAACTGCGCAGTGTGTGTGTGTGAAGCGTGATGATGAGACAGTGCGGGTGTTTGCTGTGTTTTCCAGCAGTGACTCACTCACTCACTCACTCACTCACACACACACACACACACACACACACACACACTCACCCAGTCGCACGCGCTCGTGTCGTTGTGCTGCGTGAATTTCCTCTGCTCGCCCCAGGTCCGCAGGCCCGTCTCACACACACCCTTCAGATAGTCGGTTCCGAGAGACAGTTTGGCGGACGAGGACGCGACGGCGCCGAGAAACCCCGCGAGCAACGCGTACAGGACACCGGGAAACATGACTTCAGCAGCAGACCCATCACACCTCATTCTCCAGCACTGCGAAAACACTCACGCGTCAGCATCACGGAGAGCAGGTGCATTCTGGGAACTGGAGTCCATGCTGCGTTTTAGTTAAAGGGATAGTTCACCCAAAAATTAAAATTAGCCCATGATTTACTCACCCTCAAGTCCTCATAGGTGTATATGACATTCTTCTTTCAGACGAATACAATCAGAGTTATATAAAAAATGTCCTGGCTCTTCCAAGCTTTATAATAGGAGTGAATGGCTGTTTCTGTTTTCAAGTCCATAAAAGTGCATCTATCCATGATAAAAGTGCATCTATCATCATAAAAGTGCATCTATCATCATAAAAGTGCATCTATCCATCATAAAAGTGCATCTATCCATCATAAAAGTGCATCTATCATCATAAAAGTGCATCTATCATCATAAAAGTGCATCTATCCATGATAAAAGTGCATCTATCCATCATAAAAGTGCATCTATCATCATAAAAGTGCATCTATCATCATAAAAGTGCATCTATCCATCATAAAATAACATCTATCCATCATAAAAGTGCATCTATCCATCATAAAAGTGCATCTATCCATCATAAAAGAACATCTATCCATCATAAAAGTTCATCTATCCATCATAAAATAACATCTATCCATCATAAAAGTGCTCCACACTTCTCCAGGGGTTAATAAAGGCTGTCTGAACTGTAGTTCATGCTTCGTTTAATTTACTGTTAACTTTCACATCTCCCTTTTGAGCATAAATATGAAATATGAATAAATATGAAATGGTTGTAATTATTCGGAATACAGACCTAATAGACATTCAGCAGATTATTGCAGAAGTGATGTAAAAAAATGAAAGTGCAAAACCAACAGGGAAAGTTCTCGGAACGTTCTGGCAAGGTTCATATGAAGCAAAGGCAAGACATTTTGACTTTTATTCATATGATTTCTGGATATCAACAATTCAATTTTCACAAGTTAAAATGCCAATTCTTCATATCAGGAATTAAATGTCTACTATAGTAAAAACTATATCTTTAATTGTACTTTCACAAGTTAAATGTCACCATAGGCTGCCATTCAAATTCAATTGTTGATATCAAAAACTGATTTCTTACTAGTTGAAATTTCATTTATCAGAAATACAATTCTTAATAGTAAAAATCATAAATTTGGATATCAATAATTACGTGGTCTATTCTTGATATCAACAATTGTATTGCTATAGTAAAAAATTTTGAAATCACTAATTCGATTGTCAGTGACAATGTTATTTTCTGATATCATGAATGTGATTGTTAGTAAGAAAACCATTTTAGATCTGAAATTACTCTCTTAGGCTATTGATATCAGAAATGCATTTTCAGATATCAGAAATAACAAATGTAACATGTTGAAATAGCCTACATTTACTAATATCAAGAATTAACATTTCAACTAGTAATTTATATTTTTACTATAGTAACAAAGTAATTATTGATATCAAAAATTATGATTTTTTACTAAGAATTGTATTTCTGACATGTGAAATTTCAACTAGTAAGAAATCAGTTCTTGATATCAACAATTGAATTTGAATGGCACAAATATATATGCGAATGATTAAAAGCCAAAATGGCTTTCCATAATGAAGCAGCACAACTGTTTTCAACATTAATAATATTAAATGTTTCTTGAGCATCAAATCCTCATATTAGAATGATTTCTGAAGGATCATGTGACACTGAAGACTGGAGTAATGATGCTGATAATTCAGCTTTATCACAGGAATAAATTACACTTTATTATATATTGAATACATTCTTAAAATGAATAGTTGAAAGATGTTCCAGTGAAGTCCAGTGTTTCTGTGAACGCAGTGAATGATAATGAGACGATCCTCGGACAGAAACCAGAATCATGACCTTATCAGAGCGAGACACTCAGACTGCTCACAGATCAGCTCTTTCACTGAAGATCTCAGACTTTAATGAGAGATGGTGATCAGATTCCAATCTAAAGTGATGTTGTGCTGTTTTTACTCCCTGATGGAAGTGTTATTTTAGCATTTATATATACACTATAGAATCAAATCAAATACTTGTATAGATTTCTATATAACCTTAAACGTATTTTATCCAGTTAGTTGCCAAGGCAACATTTCTAATTTTTATTTAAATTAATCTAATGTTTATATCTTATTCTAAATCAGCTTTATTTCAATGAACCAAAATGGTTTTGTAATAGTTTTCATTAAAAAATAAAAAGCAGGGATAATTGAATTTTGCTCATATATTCAGAGTTCAGCATCTCTGACGTCAGCGGGCAACAAAACACAAGAGATAACTCTTCACAATGATGTATGATTTGAGTTATGGTAAATAAATTCATGAAACTAAGGCCAAAAAAACAGAAGAGAGGAGAGAGGAGAGAAAAGAGAACGAGACAGAGCTCGTAATAAAACAAGAATCAACATCTGCTCTTCAGAGATGATGAGAAGCGATGGATTTGAAATGTTGTAAAAGCGACTGTGTTTGTTACTCAAAATGTGTGTGAAGTGTTTTATTGAACAAATATATTGCCATATGTAGCTCTAACAGAGTTCCCTTTCAAGGGAACTCGCGTTGCGTCGAGTTTGACGCTATGGGAACGCTTTGCGTGATGACGTCTTGAAGCACATGTAAAATCAGTCCAATGGTGTAGCGGGACGTCAGAGGCGGGTGACGTCACGTACCAGGAAGCTATAAAAGCCGGCCTGAAGCAGGAAACAACAGCTTTCTGAGTCTTCAGTAGCGCTCTGTGTTGAAATCTGTCTGTCTTATTTGGTGTTGTCTGATATATATATATTATTCAGTATGGCGAGCAAGCAGCAGTTTAGAGTGTGTGTCCATCCCTGCCCGCGTTATTTAACGGGAGGTGACACACACACTCTTTGTGTTGTTTGTTTGGGAGAGGAGCATGCCCAGTCAGCACTCGAGGGTGGTGACTCTGAGCATTGCTGTGCGCTTCCTTTGCGTACGCTCCGATCCCGCTTGGCTCGGTTCAATCCCGACCACGTTCCCCAGGGCTTTGGTCCCGCCGCTGCCGAGGCACGGCGTCGATCTCAGACCTGGGGTTCGCAGATGGATCTGTCAGTGGATGTTGAGACGGGCTCTGCCTTATCTCAGCATCCTTCTGATAGATCCAGTGCCTCTCATCAGGGTGTGGAAGCACGCGCTGCGGTTTCTTCCCCCCCGGTGGAGGCACCAGTACTGCAATTGTCCAGCTCTGAGGAGCTGGACGTTGTTAGTATTGAAGCTGAGTCTGAGGATTCGCCACCTCAGTCTCACGCTTTTGAGGAATTGCTCGATGTTGTCACTAGAGCAGTTCACAGATTATCTATTGAGTGGCCAGAGGATAGGCAGGACGTTCGTTCGAAAAGCAAGCTCGACGAACGCTTCCTGCCATCTCGTACACAGCCTCAGCGAAGAAGCCTTCCGTTTTTTCCCGATCTCCACACCGAGGTGTCGAGATCGTGGGGAAAACCGGTTTCATACAGAGTGTATGCACCACAAACATCCCACTATTCTTCCATTCATAAATATAAAGAATATGGTTATGGGGAGATGCCGAAGGTGGAGGAGACGCTTGCGAGCTATCTCTCTCCAGCAACGGCATCTTCCCTGAAAGCTCCTTCACTTCCCTCTAAACCAGTAAAATACACATCATCTCTGGTTCATAAATCGTATGCAGCCGCTGGTCAAGCTGCAGCGTGTTTGCATACGATGTCTATTATGCAAGCCTATCAGGCAGAATTATTGGGGGATTTAGAGGAGGGCGGGGGAATTGGTCCTGACACAGTGGCTGAACTTCGCAGAGCCACAGATCTGTCTCTCAGGGCCACCAAGGAGACCGCTAAATCAATCGGGCGGTCTATGGCAGCCCTGGTGGCCACTGAGAGGCATCTGTGGCTCAATCTGAGCGATATAAAAGAGAAAGAGAAGCACGTTCTCTTAGATGCTCCGGTTTCCACTGTTGGTTTATTTGGTGATGCAGTAAACAGTGCGGTAGCTAAATCTCAGGAAGCTGCTAAACAGGCAGCTGCATTGCAAAAACTTCTCCCCCGCCGTTCTTTCATTGAGGCTGCTGAGCGGGAGCAGCCTCACTCCTCTAAAAAGAGCGCTGAACACCGTGCCACTCAAAAACAGAGTGTGTCCTCTCGTGCTCCCCCACAAAAATCTCGGGGACACGGAGGGCGCGCTCAAACCCAGCAGTCTTCGAGGGGTAGAACGGATCTGCGGACCGTTATTACCGCCAAGAAGGCTGCTGGGAAGAAATCCTGACGTCCGAGGGCTCAGGATTAATGAGGGTAGTCCCCCCCGAAGCAGAGCGGTTAACACCTCTTTTTACGGTGCCCGTCTCTCTTCGGTACCCTCAGGGGACCGTTCTGCCAACCCTGCCGCCTCAGGTGTTACAGGGCGCAGCGGTCTCCGGCGAGCACATATCTCAAGGACCACCCGGAAACGTAGTGGCCTCGGGATGCCCGCCCCCTCCGAGGAGGGTGTTAGAGCAGTCTGTTCGGTCGCTCCCTGCCGGTGCGCCGTTACAGGGCGTCGAATTGACTGCTCAACAACAACAAAATCCAGAAACCAGTCTCGAGAGGCTGGTACCTCTAGTAGAATCTTTGACAGCGTGGAAGCTACTGTCAAATGTTTCTCGTTGGGTCCTGCAGACCGTGGAAAAAGGGTATCTGATTCAGTTCGGGAAACGCCCACCTCGGTTTATGGGGGTTCTGCCCACTGTGGTGGACCCCGAGCAGGTTCTGGTTATGGAACAGGAAGTAAACACTCTGTTAGAGAAAGGGGCCATAGAATATGTACCTCCCTCCGACAGGGAAACCGGGTTTTACAGCCGGTACTTCATAGTTCCAAAAAAGGACGGGGGATTGCGTCCCATTTTGGATCTTCGAGTTCTGAACGAGTCAGTCATGCAGCTCAAGTTCAAAATGTTGACATTGAGACAGATCGTGCCACAGATCAGGTCCGAGGACTGGTTTGTCACGATAGATCTCAAGGACGCATATTTCCATATTTCCATCCGTCCATGTCATTGGAAGTTCCTGAGGTTTGCTTTCGGGGGCAAAGCATACCAATATCGTGTTCTTCCATTCGGCCTAGCTTTATCACCCCGCACTTTCACGAAATGCATGGATGCAGCTCTGGCGCCTTTGCGCCTTCAGGGGATTCGCATCTTGAACTACATCGACGATTGGTTGATTTTAGCTCAGTCGCATCAGTTGGCGGTTCAACATCGAGATGTTGTTCTCGCCCACATGAAAGAGCTGGGGTTACGGCTGAACGCCAAGAAGAGTGTGCTTTCTCCACTCCAGAGAACCACTTTCCTAGGCGTGGTTTGGGACTCAGTGTCGATGCAGGCGCGCCTGTCACCGCCACGTATAGAGTCCATCCTTGCAGCTGTGAAAAGTGTAAAGCTAGGCCAGCTACTCACTGTCAAACAGTTCCAGAGACTGTTGGGTCTCATGGCAGCAGCTTCCAACGTGATACCTTTTGGACTGCTGCACATGAGGCCCCTGCAGTGGTGGCTCAGGACCAGGGGGTTTTCCCCGAGGGGCAACCCATTTCGCACAATCAAGGTCACGCGGCGATGCCTACGTGCCTTGGTTATGTGGAAGAAACCTTGGTTCCTGTCCCAGGGCCCAGTGTTGGGAGCTTCTTGTCGTCGCAGACTGCTAACGACGGATGCTTCCCTCACGGGTTGGGGAGCGATCCTGGAGGGTCGCTCAGCTCAAGGTCTGTGGGAAGACCATCATCGTTCCTGGCATATCAATCGCCTAGAGATGTTAGCTGTCTTCCGGGCTCTGAGGAGCTTTGTCACAGACCTCAGGGGACACCATGTGTTAGTGCATACGGACAACGCGTCGGTAGTCGCCTATATCAACCACCAAGGGGGTTTGCGCTCGCGCCCATTATCAAATCTGGCACGCCATATCCTCTTGTGGTCCCAGGGGAAGTTGCTGTCACTCAGAGCAGCCTACATCCCCGGGGTTCAGAATATAGGAGCAGACACTCTGTCGAGGCAGGGGCCGAGGCCCGGGGAATGGAGGCTCCACCCCGAGGTGGTGGAGCTGATATGGAGGGAGTACGGCCAAGCACAAGTGGATCTGTTTGCGTCTCGAGAGACGTCTCACTGTCCACTTTGGTTCTCCCTCACGCATCCAGCTCCTCTCGGACTGGATGCTATGGTACAGGCCTGGCCGAGGCTTCGTCTGTACGCCTTTCCCCCAGTTGCTCTGCTCCCGGGAGTTCTGGAGAGGGTTCGCAGGGACCGGGTTTGCCTGCTTCTTATAGCCCCGCGCTGGCCGGGCAGAGTATGGTTTCCCGACCTTGTGTCCCTCCTCGACGGGCCTCCTCTGGAGCTACCTGTCAGGAGGGACCTTCTGTCCCAAGCAGGGGGTTCAATACTTCACCCCCGCCCAGAACTGTGGAACCTGTGGGCTTGGCCTCTGAGGGGGCCCAGCTCATAGAGTCAGGTCTCTCAACTGAGGTTGTTGAGACCATTCTACAGTCCAGAGCTCCCTCCACGAGGAAACTTTATGCCCTGAAGTGGAGAGTATTCACTTCTTGGTGTAGTGACCGTCGGCTGGACCCAGTCCACTGCCCAATTGGTACAGTGCTGGAGTTCCTGCAGGACCGGTTCACTGCAGGTCTGACCCCGTCCACTTTAAAGGTCTATGTGGCGGCCATAGGTGCTTACCACATTCCTTTGGGTGGAATGTCTGTGGGGAAGGACCCTCTGGTATCTCGTTTCCTTCGTGGCACTTGGAGGCTGAGGCCTGCAGTCCGCTCTAGGGTGCCGCCATGGGACTTGTCCATTGCTCTACAAGGCCTGTCCCTGGCCCCCTTTGAGCCCATTGAGGAGGTTTCGGAAAAGTTTCTGACTTTGAAAGCTATTTTCCTTCTTGCCATTTCTTCTCTTAAGAGAATTGGGGATATTCAAGCATTGTCGGTTGCTCCTTCCTGCTTAGAGTTTGCTCCGGGTATGGTGAAAGCTTTTCTCCATCCCAGACCGGGTTATGTCCCCAAGGTCCCCACTAATGTGGCCAGACCTATTATTCTGCAGGCTTTCTGTCCTCCTCCCTTCCAGAATGCGGACCAGGAGGCTAATAATTTGCTTTGCCCAGTTCGGGCGTTAGACGCCTACGTCCACAGAGCTGCCCTGTGGCGCAGAAGTGATCAGTTGTTTGTTTGCTTTGGCTCCCCTAACAAGGGAGGGCCGGTGTCTAAGCAAAGAATGAGCAAGTGGGTGGTCGAGGCTATCTCACTTGCTTATGAGGCGGCTGGGCAGCCTTCTCCTTTGGCTGTCCGGTCGCACTCTACAAGGAGTATGGCGGCCTCTAAGGCCCTTATTTCAGGAGTTTCTCTACAGGATGTCTGTGATGCGGCAGGCTGGTCCTCACCGCACACTTTCGTCAGGTTCTACTCTCTGGATCTAGACTCTGCCTCAGGGTCTCATGTTTTGTCATCCTAGTGCTGCTCTTCATGATTTCACACAGGACAGACATTTGTAGCTATGGAGGCGTTGGTATAGACGTTCCCATAGCGTCAAACTCGACGCAACGCGAGTTCCCTTGAAAGGGAACGCTCCGGTTACGACTGTAACCTCGGTTCCCTGAAGAGGGAACGAGCGTTGCGTCACCTTGCCATATCTCCTTCATGCCTGTCAGCACGACTTCAGACTTTACTAAGCTGTTGTTTCCTGCTTCAGGCCGGCTTTTATAGCTTCCTGGTACGTGACGTCACCCGCCTCTGACGTCCCGCTACACCATTGGACTGATTTTACATGTGGTTCAAGACGTCATCACGCAAAGCGTTCCCATAGCGTCAAACTCGACGCAACGCTCGTTCCCTCTTCAGGGAACCGAGGTTACAGTCGTAACCGGAGCGTTCACTGTATAGCATGATCTATTGTGAAGTACATTTTTAACATGGTTGTTGTGCTGGAGTTTATTGTCAAGTCTATTAATGGGTAAAGCTACAGTCAAAATTTTACTGAATTGCTCAATACCATGTGCCCGTTTTTTTTTTTTTTTAACCCTGTGTTATTGTGGGATGTACATTAGTGGTGTAATGTATCTGTCAGGCCAGTAGAGGACGCTCTAGAAAGTGCAAAGCTTCTGATTCCTCTTTTCCCTTCACTTCATCTTCCCCTGCAATGTTTATGAGGGAGTTCTGGGATCTGATCTGGGATCTGGGAGTCTCGGTTCAGAAAAACAACTCACAAATAAAAAGAGAGAGTCATAAGATTGATCTGCAAAACTCCTTTAACACGCACTACAAATAAAATATATTACGAACACAACTAAAAGAGATCAAGCAAACTGTGAGATTCAGGCAGCTTGAGGTCATAAGCTGCACATTATCATCTTTAACAAAGTCTGAAGTTTCTCTCAGAGATCAGTCTAACGCTCGTCTTCTCTCATTAGCACAATCACACTCTGAACAATGAATGTCGAGGACAGAACGAACGCCTGAGGAACTTCACACACTCGTGTTTCTGTGGAGATCTTCCATGAACTGCAGACAGAAGCGAGTAAAGGCCATCAGAGGTCAAGCTCTCTGCCGGACCAGCGGGACAACTGGCCTTTTAATGAGTGGATGCTTTCCTTCTGGATAGTGTGAAGAACATGAGGAGTTAATTAGCAGACACACAGAACAATAGATAGATAGATAGATAGATAGATAGATAGATAGATAGATAGATAGATAGATAGATAGATAGAGGCTTCAGTCTCAGGTCGAGGCTTCACTGTGACTCTCTCTGTTCTCCTGATGGACGACAGGCTCCTAATGTGACGGGACCTTCTCAGCTGGAATGTCTTTCACTGAGAGTCCAAATATAGCCTCATCACAGGCGTGTGTGTGTGTGTGTGTGTGTGTGTGTGTGTGTGTGTGTGTGTGTGTGTGTGTGTGTGTGTGTGTGTGTGTGTGTGTGTGTGTGTGTGTGTGTGTGTGTGTGTGTGTGTGTGTGTGTGTGTGTGTGCTGCTTCAGACGGCAGAGCGAGAGAACAATCAGCAGACACATGCCATCACTACAATCTCACAAACAACAATCATGTGTCTAATCATTGAGATCAGAGATCAGAGATCAGAGATCAGACATCAGAGATCAGACATCAGAGATCAGACATCAGACATCAGAGATCAGACATCAGAGATCAGACATCAGACATCAGAGATCAGACATCAGACATCAGACATCAGACATCAGAGATCAGACATCAGACATCAGAGATCAGACATCAGACATCAGACATCAGAGATCAGACATCAGACATCAGAGATCAGAGATCAGAGATCAGAGATCAGACATCAGATATCAGACATCAGAGATCAGACATCAGACATCAGAGATCAGACATCAGACGTCAGAGATCAGACATCAGACATCAGAGATCAGACATCAGACATCAGAGATCAGACATCAGACATCAGACATCAGAGATCAGAGATCAGACATCAGACATCAGACATCAGAGATCAGACATCAGACATCAGGCATCAGGCATCAGGCATCAGATATCAGACATCAGAGATCAGACATCAGACATCAGACATCAGACATCAGACATCAGAGATCAGACATCAGACATCAGAGATCAGACATCAGACATCAGACATCAGAGATCAGAGATCAGACATCAGACATCAGACATCAGACATCAGAGATCAGACATCAGACATCAGACATCAGAGATCAGACATCAGACATCAGACATCAGACATCAGAGATCAGACATCAGACATCAGACATCAGACATCAGAGATCAGACATCAGAGATCAGACATCAGACATCAGAGATCAGACATCAGAGATCAGACATCAGACATCAGACATCAGACATCAGAGATCAGACATCAGACATCAGAGATCAGACATCAGACATCAGACATCAGAGATCAGACATCAGAGAGCTGCGTCACACAGATCTGTTCTCATGTTCAACTTTAAACATGTGCGTTTGCATTATCTTAATTATGAAAACTAACAAAATTCTATACTCGTCTAGTGATGAAGAATAAAACTGCAGTTTCAGTTCCTCATACTATAGCAGGTGTCGAAGTTTTAGTTTCCCTGGAAACTATGAAACCGCTCAGAATTGTGTAATATTATAATAACCTGAATGCTTTAATAACCAGGGTTATATATTTATTATCAGTAAATTCAATGTGTTTTGATTTAACTTATCGATTTAATATATTTAATAGTGCTTTTTCCACAAGTTATCTAGCCATATTTTAGCATGTTTATATTTTTCAAATGAATAATCAATTGTTTTCACAATTAACAGATTTATACTGATTTTGAATCATGATTTTTTTTAATTTTTTAATTTAGTTACGTATCACTGACAAATATGCATCACATTAAGCTCATTGCTTGGTCTAAGCAATGGTCTAATCCATATAATATAATAGATGGGAATTTTATGTGCAGTTCATATAAATCTTAAATTTAGGCCTTTATATTTTTATGAGCACTAGTAAAAGTGACATTCAGAGCTTATCAAGCACCACTAACTGTGTTTAAAGTGTAATGAAGAAAAGGATGTGTGACTGTGTGTTAGTGAAGTGATCTGCACATTATGACCAGCATAACATCAGGAAAACGTGAACGATCCCCTGATGTCCAGTTCCTGAGCGGATCGTCGTGAACGAGCTCTTTGTCCTGAACACATAAAGCACAGCTAGAAGAGAGAAACAGCGACACACAGTTACACAACATCTCCTTCACACACACTCATTTCATAATGATTCAGTTCAGATGTTCTACACATGCAGGATGAGACTCGACACTTTATTTTCATGCTATTCTACTGACTAAGTAATTTAGCAAGTACAAACTTATTCTGTAAAACTTTACGGTTCATTAGTTAACATTAGTTAATGAACTAATAATGAACTGCACTTCTACAACATTTACTAATACTTTTCTTACAGCATTTATTAATCTTTGTTAATGTTAATTTCAACATTTACTAATACTTTATTAAATTCTTAACATTAGTTAATGCGCTGTGAACTAACATGAACACACAATGAACAGCTGGATTTTTATTAACTAACGTTAACAAAGATTAACAAATATAGTAACAAATGTATTGCTTAGTACATTATGTTAACTAATGAACCTTATTGTAAAGTGTTACTCTACTCAACTGGGGCCTCGTGTGTAAATTTTCCATAGATTTCACCCTAAAAGTGTGTGTACTTGTGGTCTAGAGTGTCTGAATGGTGCACACATTTTTATTCCTAGTTATTTCTTTTTATAAATGCGTGTAAAATCAATGTTTCTACATCCGGCCGCTGATCCTGCGCTGCTCGCGTGTAAATGAACACAGCGCTTCGCTCTGAAACACGCAGAGCACTGATTTATTTGATAATCGCACTGATCCATACTGTGATTTGGGGTTTATTTTGTCTTGTTTTGCAGTAATGCGGTTGACCTGAGCTTGACTTCAGTCACACACACACTCTCTTTCTGCTCGTATCGATCTGCAGTGTGTTTGCCGTGTGCTGCTGGCAGAAGGACTCCATCTCTGGTCTCTTGTAGTGAAACCTGAAGCGAGAGCTTTGGTAAATACGCAGCGCAGATCCATCGGTTCACTCCTGTGATTTAGTGACTCGAGATGCTTTAGTTTCTTTATCACACTAATGGACAGAGAGAAGGAGCGAGAGGAGTGCTTCTTGTTTCAGCTCTTATACTGTGTCACTGTCAGGTGAAGCTGTTACTGAGTGAACAGGCCTTTTGAAGCCATTATGCTGTAGTCCTGTTCTATGGCTGCAGTTGCATTTCTTCTTCTTCAGAAAGCTATTCACAAGAAATACAGTATAGGCCTGCTATTCCAAACATGGAAGGTAAAGTTGGGAAAATACGGCTACCTAAAAGAAAACAAAGGTTCATTAAAGCTTCTTTAATGATATCATTAGTTCAAGGATACAGTCTCTTAAAGGACCCTTTATGATGAGATGAATCTTCTTTAAACTTCCTGCACTATTAAGGCTAATGGTTTTGAATGGTTCTTTAAATAGCAGCAGCAACAACAGCAAAACCATAAATGGACTGTTCTGATGGGTTTAGACAGCAGTGGCAAAAAAAAAAAAACAATGCTAAATGCAACTAAATATATTCAACAAACTGTATTTAGTAGAGAAGTAAATTTAGAATTAAATGTAGTAAAAAAAACAAAAAAACATTTACATTTACATTTATCCATTTGGCAGACGCTTTTATCCAAAGCAACTTACATTGCATTTCAAGGTTCACACATTCACAGAAAAATACACAGAAAAAAATATATGCAGTATTAAATATACTTGCAACAAGGATAAAAGTTCCTAGTAAAAAGCAAAAATATCCAGCTAACAAAAATGTTATTTTACTAACATTCATATTAAGTTATAAAAACGTAATTTCTGAAAGTTCTCTGAATGTTCAATATGTCAAATTTTTTTTTTTTTACTATTTTTTTTATAAAAAAGTTTTATCTTGATTATGAGAACGTTAAGGGAACATTCCATATTATCATTTTGCAAACAATGGAACGTTTTTTCTGAAACATTTTAGTTGCGCATTGTTCTAACATTTTTAAATGTTGTTTCAGAATGTTCAGAGAAAATTCAAAAGTAGCGTTCCATTGTCTGAGATTGACAATGTTGAACGATGAGAACGTTATTAAAGAGCAGATGAACGAACGTTCTATTAACGTTACTGAACTAACATTTGTTCTGAACTTTGCCAGAACGTTAGGCTAAAGTATGAAGTCTGTAAATCACCTCTGCCAATGTTTATGCATTTAGAAATCGTTTATTATGCAGTTCATGGTAATTGTGTTTATTTTGAGAGACATCATGAGGAATAGCATCTTTGGGTGTGAAATCTGGGTCCTGAGTCCTGAAAAAAGTACCAGTTGAGAAACAATGAAATATATCTCATTTACATTACATAATCGTTTTTGTAATGGGTTCTAATCGTGTAGGCTACTTTATGGAAAATAAAAAGGGGTTCGGCTGTTCATACAATCGAAAGAACACAAATCTAGTGGTAGCGTATTTTGAAAAATCCATCTTCACTAGAGTGTCACAGTCAATGCAGATGATGCATGTGCTCACGAGAGAGAGAGAGAGAGAGAGAGAGAGAGAGAGAGAGAGAGAGAGAGAGAGAGAGAGAGAGAGACTCGGTGAATCAGCGTTTGACTCCGCGTCACGCACGCGTCGCGCTCACGGAGACAGAAGCGTTGAGATGTGTTTGTAATATCCGGGTTGGACTGGAGAGAGAGAGGGAGGGAGGGAGAGAGAGAGGGTGTGTGTGTCTCAGATTCCCATCAGAAACACGCTGGAGAGAGACGCGCTCCTCGGGAATATGGCACTGGGACGATGGGAACGGGTTCCCGCTCCTCCGTCATGATCTAGATCGGGATTGTTCCCGCAGCGCGATGGAAAAGACGCGGGCGGCTCGGACGGGCTCGGCCTCGCTCGGGTTCGGCAGGACAGAGGGAGTGCTGAGCAAATACACCAACCTCATCCAGGGCTGGCAGAACAGGTACCGAACACAACCCGATTCCGATCCCGATCCCGAACACATGCATGCATGGTGAAGTTTACACTGACTGGGCTCAACTCAACTGTGCATCAGTGTCGTATCATATTACCAATACATACGTGGCAGTGACTGTTTTTTAGGTCTAAATATGATTTTTATGATTTTTTTATTATTATGATTTTTTTTTTGATTTTTAAAAAAATTTTTTTTAGTTCAGGTCATTTAATAGTTCACAGCTTTCAATAGTTCAGTTATCAAATAAGCAATTCTACTCACTTACTGTAAACACACACACGTTTGCTTAGCTAAATGGGGACTCTCCATAGACGTAATGGTTTTTATACAGTACAAACTAACCCGACCCCTAACCCCCCCCCCCCCCCCCCCACGCACACACATACATATATAACATTATTTAAAATAGTTATAGGTGAATAATAGTAGCCTATAAGTCAGATTAGCTTTACATGAGTATATAGACATATTGACATACACTTGATCCACATCTGGGTTTTGAACTCAGATATGCGCATATTCTGTGGTTATGATTCTCGAAATCATATATTTTGTGTATTCTGGCATAGGCCTATGTTTTCGAAAGTCCATCATTACTAAAGTGTTGCATCAGAAGAAAAAGTTGAAACTTCCTGATCCTGATGTGTTTCTGCACTGAGTTCAAGCTGAATTCATCATGATATCCTGTTACTTTAGTCATTGAACAAACACTCAGACTTGCTGAGATTCTGAGATGATCTGATATTCAGGAATAATTGCACAAGAGATCAGGATAAATAAACACACACACACACACACACACACACACACACACACACATGAATGTTATCTGGATGTGAATTTGATCTTTGTACTTTAAACACAGTCTGTCTGTACACAAGCGGAAATAAGTTTCTTCACACATACACACACACACACCCACACACACACACAAACACACCCACACACCCACACACACACACACACACACACACACACACACACACACACACACACACACACACACACACACACACACACACACACACACACACACACACACACACACACACACACAGGCTATTTCAGGCTCTGGTCATGAGTGGATGGTGGAGATCGAGGTTGTGTGACCTGTGTGTGTGTGTGCGTGTGTGTGTGTGTGTGCAGTCAATGAACAGGTCAGATTCACACACACCTGCACATCAGATTCACTGCTGACGAGTCTCAATAGATGTCTGTTATGATTATGAACTTAAATTTTCTGAATAGTTTTTTTTGTCACTAAACAGAAAGTCTAATCAATTGAATGCATGAAACTTAATTTGATCAATCTCTTAAAATGTAATCAAATGAAAATATGACAATTAATTTACAATAAAACATTGCATTGCATTTTTTTCAAACAGACTTTTTTTTTATTTTTCAGTTTCTGTGAGTATTTGACATGATTTTTCTTTTTCACGTGACGTTTCCTCACATATAGACGCGCAGAACAAGCCGATCACACATTCATACAGCCGTGGTTTGTGCGGTGTAATAATTACATATGCATGGCTTGATTTGAATTTGATTAATTTTACAACCTTCCTTTTGATTTGTTATTCCAAAAATTGACAAATTCTGTGTCATTCTAACTAACACAGATATTAAAATCATCTCATTTGGGATTTTTCTGCCCTATATGGAGTTATTTAGACCAGAGAACAAAGAGCTGACATTTTCTGATGGTGACAGATAATGTTTCTGAGTTAAGACACACACACACACACACACACACACACACACACACACACACACACACACACACACACACACACACACACACACACACGCACACACACACACACACACACAAAAACCACATGTAGTGTTTTCATGTTTTATGGGGACTTTCCATAGACATAATGATTTTTATACTGTACAAACTGTATATTCTATTCCCTTACACTAACCCTATCCCTAAACCTACCCATCACAGAAAACTTTCTGCATTTTCACATTTTCAAAAAAACATCACTTTTTTGATTTATAAGCTGTTTTCCTCATGGGGACCAAAAAATGTCCCCACACGAACAAGGATTTCGGATATTACAATGTAGGGTTTACCAGGCCCCTCAATACTACAAAAAGAGATGTGCAATAATTACTGTTTTCTTGGCACTTATTTATAGGGCCTTAGTATACATACAATATGTAATAATATATATATATTTTATCAATTACAGCTTTGTTTTTCTTTTTCAATTTCTAATTTTGGGATAAATTTGTCTGTATATTACATGTGTATAGTATGCGTTTACTGTGAGTACTTTACTGTACTCATGTATTGCTGCTGCTAACGCACTTAAATTTCCCAAGTGGGATCAATAAAGTACCTACACACACACACACACACACACACACACACACACACACACACACACACACACACACACACACACACACACACACACACAGTTTCTCTGTGTTCAGCAGGACTGTCAGAGCTGGATGAGACTCCAGCAGATTGTCTCCTCATTGTCAGGAGAGTCAAACATGTAAATACAGTGTAAATATGCCTGATGTCTGTTATTCATCGAGTGTGTTTCGTCCTTGATCTCAGTGACTGTTCAGAACATTTCATTCTGTGCGTCTTTCACATCTAGAGCCGATTTACTCACTTCTGACAGGCAGTGCTGCTTTAGTGTAACTGAGTTTTTGTTGTTCTATTTTAATTCTAGTTAAAGTCATTTTGTTGTGTGTTTTAGTAGACTGGAAACCAGGATAGAAATGTAACTCTACTCTGCGCTTCATGCGCTTTCTCAGATTACTGGGACTGAATGTCCAACATGTTTCTCCCAGCTCAGACATATCGCAGATGTTTTTATGCATGGTTATGAATATGTAAAGGTAAAGGTGCCTGAGTTTGTTGTAGAGACGAGGGAAATGCATCTGTACTTTTATTTCTGTGTTATTTGAGCTGAGACTCTCAGGTGGGCGACGGATCCTGACCCGTTTGTGTCACAACAAAAGATGAGCTCAGTGTTTTCTGAACATCTGAATGCTTCTAAACTTTCTATTTTTACCTTTAAACGGCCGTATATCTCAAACAGAGCTCTTCAGTGAGAGCATCTCTTCAACTAATAGACATCAGGCGGCAAATGAGTCAGTGAATGTTCATCCAGTTACTGCTCGCCGATTCATTACTGTGCTTTAAACATGTGTGGGTTTTAAACCCCTGTGTGTGTGTGTGTTTCGTTGCATTATTTCACCAGCACTGAATAGGAAACACTCAAAGTTCAAAGGTTTGGGTCAGGGTTTTTATTTCTATTTTTATTTTTAGGAATTAATACTTTTATTCAGCAAGGATGCATTAAATTGATCAAACGTGACAGTAAAGACATTTATAATGTTACAAAAGGTTCTATTTTAAATAAATGCAGTTCTTTTGAACTTTCTATTCATCAAAGAATCCTGAAAAATAAAATGTATCACAGTTTCCACACAAATATGAAGCTGTTTTCAACATTTATAATAATCATAAATGTGTCTTGATCATCAAATCATCATATTAGAGTGATTTCTGAAGGATCATGTGACACTGAAGACTGGAGTAATGATGCTGAAAATTCAGCTTTGATCACAGGAATAAATTACACTTTACTGTATATTCACATAGAAAACAGTTACTTTAAATTTTAATATTATTATGCTTGGTGAGCAGGAGAGACTCTTTCAGAAACATTTTACTGATGTCAACTTTTTGAATGTTAGTGTATAGCAGGTTTTTTATACATTTTCTTTAATAAATCTTTACCTTTTTAGCAAAAATCTGAAGTTAAGAGTAATTTTGTTCAATGTGAGCATCTCTTTATTCACATACTGTGTGTTAGTCAGAGTCTAATGTGACTTTCTGAGCGTGTTAGATCTGCAACACGTGCACAGAAACACTGCTGCTCTACTGCTGGTTCAGTGCTGGAGATGAAGGTCATAGATGTCAGTCAGTGATACATAGGCTCTATTTTAACGATCTGAAACGCAAGTATCAAGCGCGAAACGCAAGTAACTTTGTGGGCGGGTCTGGGGCGCTGTTGCTATACTGGCGGGATAAATGACTCTTGAAGTACTGAAGTCGCTTCATTACTCATAGGTGTGGTTTGGGCGTAACGTGAAATAAACCAATCAGAGCGTCATCTCACATTCCCTTTAAGAGCAGACACGCTTGTTCTATGGATTGCTATTACAACGGCGGATTTGCCAGGCGCACGCCAGGAGCGGTTCACAGCCGAGGAGACCGACGTTCTCGTCAGGGCCGTAAAACACAGAGAAGTGACATTGGGGATGGAGAAACACACCCAAATTAGCTTCGGTTAAACAGGCGTATGATAATTTGGGTAAATGTGTAAGCTAGATTTATGCCTATTTTTCACATCTTCATGGACACAACAATGATTTCCCTCGTGTGGTAATATTTTTCCTTGTAATTGTGTATGGTTTGCAAAAATGGCAACTGCTGTGTCTGTGTGTAGATGAGAGAAGCAAAGTGTATGCGCGTTGTACTCACGCTACATTATGGCCAAGCATGCACCCTTAAAAAAAACCCATTAACAACAATTATCATAATTGTCAAAACATAATACAACAATACTCCAGAGTCCTTCAGTCTTTCACAGTGATAGTGTGTCAGAAGGTGAAGCTGACCTCTGACCTCTGACCTCCTCCTGATGGCATCATCTCTGCGGTTTCTAACGCGCTCCTGGTTTCCAGGGTGACGGTTTCAAACGTTAAATAGAACATTCCATTTTTCACACATTCAAGAATGTTACTTTTGAATGTTCTCGGAATGTTCTGAAACAACTAGTAACATTTTAAAAAAAGTCAGACGAACATCCAACTAAAATGTGTCAGGAAAAACGTTCCATGAAGGATATATAAATAATGACGCATGTCTGTGGTTCATATTCATAAACTTGACTTGAGACCTTCTCTCTTGCAGAACAACATCCATAAAAGTGAAGTATTCACAGATATGAAGTGATTTCAGTGCTGTGAGTCTGCTAGGATAGAGCACACGCTGAGATGATGAATGAAGCTCGCTCTGACTGTTCTGGAATCAGAGGTTGTGTTTATGTCTTTATGAAGATGATTGCAGGCTCTTGAAAGGCTCTGATTTGAGTTTGGAGCACATTTTAAAGAGTTTGGAGTCTGTAGAAATGAAAAGAATGGACTCAGAATCCAATATTCTCTCTAATTTCATCATGTAGATTATGAACTCTAACTCCTTTTCTCAAAGGAAATCTGCCTTTATGAGACTATTAAAAAGTCGACTGTACGGCTGCATGAACAAATGTAATTTATAAATGCTAAAATATTGTTGTAAAAAGTATTTAACCATGAATCAAACCAAACAGCTTTGAGGTGAATCACATTACGAACTTTAAATGGAGTTTAATGAGTAAAATTATTCATCCCGGAAGCCAATGACATAATCTCATAAAAAACAATGGTACAAAATGAAACAATTGGTTTCATTTTTAATGTTTTGTGTTTAAACAAGTTTATTGCGAAATATTCTGTAGTTTCAGAAAGTAGGGAGACTGACTTCACTTAGAGTGTAGAATTATGGGTAATTTAGTTCTTGATGGAGATTATAATTTGGCAATTAAACACTTAAAACCAGTGTAAATCACAGTGAACGTGTGGCTTGTGGAGCAGCAGATCTCCCGAGCTCATGGTGTGTATCAACGGGTGTGTTGTTGTGTTCTTTCTTGTGTGTCGACGGGTGTGTTGTTTCTTGTGTATCGACGGGTGTGTTGTTTCTTGTGTGTCGACGGGTGTGTTGTTTCTTGTGTGTCGACGGGTGTGTTGTTTCTTGTGTGTCGACGGGTGTGTTGTTTCTTGTGTGTCGACGGGTGTGTTGTTTCTTCTGGAGGAAACGGACAGAGTTTTGCTTCCGTGATGAAACTGGGCTGAAGGGTCTGGATCTGTTCACTTGTGCGCTGAAAGAAGGAAGTGTGGCTTTATTTTAAACCAGCTTACACTACAAGATCATCTTGAAACGTCTACATTTGGAACAAAATTACTTTTTCTGAACTAAATATACAGCAAATGTGTGTTTATGAGCTGTGATGTATTGTGTATGTGGCGAAGTGCAGTTTACCTGTTCTTATCATTATTTCTGAATCTTTATGATTGACCTTTATGAAAAAAATGAGCCTGTCACAAGCAAAACAAAGACCGTGTGTGTGTGTGTGTGTGTTTGTGGTTGTGTGTGTGTGGTTGTGTGGTTGTGTGTAGCCTATTTCTGGTCAGTTTTGCTGTTTCTCTGGTCAGAGAGTCATTGATCTGGTTTAGAAGAAAAAACACAGACGACAATAACACACATCAACATCCTCACTGCAGACGCGCTTTCTTTCTTTCTTTCTTTCTTTCTTTCTTTCTTTCTTTCTTTCTTTCTTTCTTTCTTTCTTTCTTTCTTTCTTTCTTTCTTTCTTTCTTTCTTTCTTTCTTTCTTTCTTTAAATTTGTGCTAATTTTGCATGCATTCTAAATAAATAAAAAACTACTTTTTTGTTATCTAATATTGCACTTTAATTTTATTGATATGGTTTATAATTGTTTATTAAATTAGTTTAATATCCGATGTTCAATCATTTTTACATCTGTTCTTTACTCATAATAACCAATGTTTTTTTAATGGTTTTGTTCAACTGGTGAAAAACACTTACTTTGATAAAATCAGCAGAAATGGCTAATGCAAATAAAAATAAAAAGCTTTCTGTTTCTGAGATGAGAAGTGAATTGGTGAATTAGATATCTTCTCCAGGTTCTGCTGGATCGTGTGTGTGTGTGTGTGTGCGTGAGGTTCATTGAGTTTAATCACACAGAGAGCTGAGTTCTGACTTTCAGTCTCATTTACTCTCTAATTGTCTGAATTTGCAATTGGGTGATTGGGTGATTTGGTGATTGGGTGATTTGGTTATTGGGTGATTGGGTTATTGGGTGATTGGGTTATTGGGTGAATTGGTTATTGGGTGATTTGGTGAATTGGTTATTACAATATGTTGCACATCACCAAACCACATCAGCTAACTGGATTCTTCTGAATGTTCATAGATGAAAAAATAGTTTTGGCTATTTTGATTAAAATGTTGCTGTTTCTACTAATTGGAATACTATGCAGTAATTATTAATTATTAAATGCAGCATGTCACGACAACTTCCAGTGTTCTGTATTTTACGTATTCCTTATTTTTTTGATAAATAAAATCACACATACACACACACACACACACACACACACACACACACACACACACACACACACACTAAGTAAATCATATATTATTTCAGACTGATGGTCCAGTGCAACAGAAATAGAGAATTAATTCCAGCTCTATTGACTCCACACTCACTTCCAAGTTTTGGAAAAGTCATTTTTCAGTTATATTGTCCTGATGTGTTCGTGTCTATGTGTGTGTGTGTGTGTGCAGGTATTTCGTGTTGGACCCTGATGTGGGTCAGCTGCAGTATTTCGTGCACGAGCAGGGGCGGAGCCTGAAGCCCCGTGGTTCCCTGCCTCTGATTGGTGCTTCCGTGACGACGAGCGATGAGGCGCCTCACATGTTCGTCATCAGCTCAGCCAATGGGGAGCTCTTCAAACTCAGAGGTATTCAAACACTCGTCACTGTCCAGAGCGTTTGTTCAGGGGCTTCTCAGTCTGTAGTCTATTCACATCATATATATATATATATTAGGGGTGTAACGATACCCTCATGTCACGATTCGATACATATCACGATACTGAACTCACAATACGATATTATTGTGATACTCCAAAACATATGATAAAAGGTTAAACATTTTTTTAACTGTTGATTAAAATGCTACATTTGGTATTACATTGTGTGTGTAAATGAACAGGCTTGGACTTGTGCTGGAAACCCAAAGCACAGGACAATAGAGACGCCAGAATAACAATATTCATGATTCTGAAGATGAAAATACTGAATTATTTTAGACGAATATTTGCACTCTTTTACTGACTAGATATATTTAAAATAATGAAGGCCACTTTTTACTGGTAACATCAGACATTTGGCATTTTCAGGACCCACAAATATCCCCCCCATTGCATTATTATACATTATATTCAACATTATATAGTAGTTTAATGTAGTATTGACTGTAGTATTATAGTATAGAATTTTTCTCACACAGTAATTTATATTTTGGGTGAACTATCCACAATACATATTGTTGCATTTTTGTATTGCGATATATTGTTAGACAACCTACTATACAGTATATACATGTAATGTTCAGTCCACATCAGGTCTAGTGTTGAGTCTTAATGACTCGTTCAGCTCATATTACTGTAATATCAGTCATTTCATCTCCTGCTCGTTACAGAGCGCATCGTTCTGTCATAATTATATCAAGAGCTTGTTTAAATTGCTAATGAGTGAAGGTTATTCGTGATGATGCGTTCTCCACAATTCATAAGGTTGAGCATTAATCTGATTCTGATGAAGGTGATGAAGAGAGAAAATTTATTTATATGATTATTAATAACTAAGAAACATCTGCCATATTGACTTTAAGAGGATCTGCTCACTGCTGCCATCGCAAGGGGTTCTGGGTAATTACTGAAAAAAAAAAAAAAAAAAAAAAAAAATATATATATATATATATATATATATATATATATATATATATATATATACTCTAACTGAACAGTGTGGATGGAAAACTTTAGGCATCTAAAGATTTGTTTTGATTTCTATTCAGTTACGAAATGTTTCGTGATGCGTCAGTTTTCCTGCTTTTTGCAATATTAATGCAATATTAATGTCTGTCCTGTAATTATCCAATTGTCCTGTAATTATCTATGTCCAATTGCTATGGCGGCGCCCTGTTTGGCTGCGGCTGCACGGGCTCATGACAGTTTCGGATTTTCCGACCAAATTACTGTGTCTATGACGGCGGAAATAGTCGCCACTCATCGTGAAGTAGTGTATGATCGCCAGTATCTACTGGAAGTACGTTTATACAGCGACTTCGGGTTCGTAGACATAAGTGTCTAAGTAGCCTCGGAGTGCTATGCCGGCAAGATCCAGCGGCCGATAGATCAGCGGACCCGCCTACCAATACAAGCCGACAGAGAAGGAAGCGGAGGCGGTGTGACCAAAGGCGGAAGCACGGCTGTCGGGGAGGACTAACAGCTAGGCTAAAAGCTAACCCCCACAGAACGCCGCTTCCATCCATCTTTCTCTCAAATGTCCGCTCCCTGGATGGAAAAATGGATCACCTGCAGCTGGAATTAACATCAAAACAAGAGCTTAGTAACTGCTGTGCTTTAATCCTGACAGAGACATGGCTCAACACATCAATCCGGGATAACGTTGTTAGCATTGAAGGACTTGCTACATTTCGTGCCGACAGGAGCCGTGAACTCAGTAGTAAATCCCGGGGGTTGGTTTGTGTATTTACACTAATAACAACTGGTGTAAAAATGCTAGGACAGTCTCAATTCATTGTTCACCGGACATTGAGCTTTTGACTGTAATCTGCAGACCAGTCTACCTACCCAGAGAGTTTAGCTGTGTTATCATCACTGCTGTGTACGTGCCTCCCAGTGCTAACACGAAGGTGGCTATGACTGTTCTCTACCAGACCATCAGTGAGTTGCAATCCACTTATACTGAGGGCATCTTCATCGTTGCTGGGGACTTTAACCAGGCCAACATGAAAACAGTTCTCCCACACTTCCACCAGCATGTGGATTTTGCAACTAGGGGACAGAACATATTGGACAAGGCCTATACAAACATCAAAGGTGCATTCAGAGCAGCCCCCCGCCCCCAACTTGGCTCGTCAGACCACCTATCTGTTATGCTAATTCCCGCATACAAGCCCCTGCTCATCAGTGGGAAACCAGTGAGGCAGGTGAGAATATGGTCGGAGGGGGCTATGGAGGCACTCCAGGACTGTTTTGATTGCTCTGACTGGGACATGTTCAAGACTGCTGCCACTTACAAGGGTCACATGAACATTGATGAGTATGCCATGTCAGTGTCAGCTTACATTAGCAAATGTATAGAGGATGTCAGTGTCATGAAGACCATCATTACCCGAGCCAATCAGAAACCCTGGTTGACTGCAGAAGTACACAAGATGCTAAAAGCACGGAACACTGCCTTCAAGTCTGGAGACGTGGAGGCTCTGAGAACAGCAAGAGCCAATCTGAACCGTGCCATCAGGTTAGCAAAGCGTACTCACAGTAAAAAAATCCAGGACTTGTTCCATGACTCCACCAACACCAGCAACATGTGGAAAGGCATATGGGCTATCACTAACCACAAGGTAACCCCTCCATCTGGGGGTGAGGCTGACACTGACCTCCTCAATGAACTAAATATTTTTTTTGTGAGGTTTGAGGCACTAAACAGCACCCGTGCAGAAAAAACAGTTCCTCATCAGCAAGAAAAGGCACTTTGCCTGGACATAGCTGATGTGCGGAAGTCTCTGAAGAGGGTAAACACCCGGAAGGCCCCAGGCCCTGATAACATACAGGGGCGAGTGCTCAAGGACTGTGCAGACCAGCTGGCTTGTGTTCTGACGGATATTTTTAACACCTCGCTAGACCAAGCCACAGTGCCATCGTGCTTAAAGACCGCCACCATCATCCCAGTGCCAAAAAAATCTCGGATCACCTCTCCAAACGACTACCGGCCCATCGCACTGACTTCCATCATAATGAAGTGCTTTGAAAGGCTGGTCAAAGACTACATCATCTCCAGACTCCCTCCTACGCTTGATCCCTTCCAGTTTGCCTACCGGCCAAATCGCTGCACTGAGGATGCCATCTCCTCCGCTCTACACCTGAGCCTCGCACACCTGGAGGAGAAGAACACGCATGTTAGGCTGTTGTTCCTGGACTTCAGTTCAGCTTTTAATTCCATCATCCCTCAACACCTGGTAGACAAACTGGGATCTCTGGGCTTCAGCACCCCCCTGCGGAACTGGCTGCTTGATTTCCTCACTGACAGACCTCAGTCAGTGCGGGTTGGACAGAATACCTCCAGCGTCATCACCCTCAGTACAGGCTCCCCTCAGGGCTGTGTCCTGAGTCCTTTGCTGTTCACCCTGATGACACATGACTGCGTCCCTAGGCACGCCACTAACCACATTGTGAAATTTGCGGATGACACAACAGTGGTAGGCCTCATCAGGGATGACAAGGACCTGTGCCCGGTTGCATAAAGCACCTTAAGTGTAATTTTCCCTTAAGTTCTCCCTTATGTTTCCATTAAACCTAAGGGTGTTGCAGAAAAAAACCCTTAAGTGTTACTTCAGGTTTTTTTTAAGTGAAACGTCATAAACACTTAGAATTTCCCTTAAACGCTGTTTTTTCACTTAAGTAATCCCTTAAAAAGCGTCAAGTGTTGCATAAAACCCCTTAACGGTCATTTCCCTAAGTATAACTTAAGGTTTGGAAATCGTAACCTTAAGAGTAACGCGGACAAAAATAAGATGACATGGCTGATTTTATGGAACCAGCTGAAGATCATTATGTGCCAAGAATAATTTTTAGGGATAGGGAGAACCCTTTGGACCATCTTAGCAATAAAAAATTGTTGCAGGAATACCAATTTGATCGACGCGCAATATTAGTGGGAGATGTTTTCCACGTGCATAAATCGTCTGTCAGCAGAGAGGTTCACTGGGTTGCGGGGGCTTTCCCGTCATTTAAACGCAACGGTCAAAAATTGTTTTTCTTTTACCATATTCGTCAAGAAGAATGCATTTCTCCTCCTCTGTCCAATTAGGCTTTCTTTTGTTGTTTTCTTTATCCATTCCGATATCCTAGCCTACTTTATTTGATGAAACTGCGAAAGTGTTAGTGTTAGTGTTTTGCGTATCTATGGCAACAACAGACTTTTATAACGTGAATCCAGGATCGCTGTCGTGAAACACTTAAATGTTTCCCTTACCTAAGAGAACCGTTTAAGAGATTATATGCAACACCCTTAAGTTATTCTCTTAGGTAAGGGGAAATCGCCCCTTAAGTATCATACTTAAGGGAAAAACTTAAGGTGCTTTATGCAACCGGGCACTGGCCTACAGAGAGGAGCTGGAGCAGTTGGTGGGCTGGTGCAGAGATAACAGCCTGATCCTGAACGTCGACAAGACCAAAGAACTCATTGTCGACTTATTGTCGAAGAACCAGCCCAGCCATGCTCCACTACTCATCAACAACATAACCGTGGAGGTGGTCAGCAGCATAAAGTTTCTGGGGGTGTTTATTACACACGATTTCACCTGGTCTGTAAACACTGCATCACTGGTGAAGAGGGCACAGCAGCAGATGTACTTCCTACGGAGGATGAGAAGAGCCCATCTCCCCCCACCTATCTTCACCACGTTTTACAGAAGCACCATAGAGAGCATCTTGACCAGCCGTATCTCAGTGTGGTGTGGAGGCTGCAGTGCCTCTGACTGGAAGGACAGCAGAGAGAATCATCGGCACTTCTCTCCCCTCCATTCAGGACATTGCAGAGAACCGCTGTGCATCTCGGGCCAGGTAAATCTGCAGCGACTCCTATCACCCCCATTACGGTCTGTTTATTCTGCTGGCCTCCGGAAAGAGGTTCCGCAGTGTTGTAAACTCAGAATCGAAGACCAGGAGACTTGGTTGTTTCTTCAGCAGGATTGTTTATTGAAAACACGAGCTGTCGGTAGCTGCAGTCACCAAGTCTGACTAATTCTCTGTTCTCTTACAGTTTATATAAATTTAGGGGCAGGAACCAAAACTTTGTGATGAGACAGGTTTCGGAACCTGTTCGGGACTGAGAGTGCTGCCCACCCTAATTCACTCAGCATATCTATTCAAATGCTGAGACCCGAGAACAGGACTGACAGGACTCTCTTGCTAAAACACAAACTCCAAGAGTTTCAGTAAATCAGGACTGACCAGAGTCTTTTGCTAAAAAACTCTGATAATAATAATTTATACCTAACCTTAACATGCTAAATTCAATGTAAACCTAAATTAAACATTTTAATAAATTTGGAATCCCACAGCAGCATGCGGTGTAGGACCACCAGGTTCTATAACAGCTTTGTCCCCCAAGCCATCAGATTGTTGAACACTTAAAGGGATAGTTCGCCCAAAAATGATATTTAAGCCATGATTTACTCACCCTCAAGCCGTTCGAGATGCATATGTCAATCTTTTTTCAGACGAACACATTTTTAGAAAATGTCTTAGATCTTTCAGTGGTTATAATGTGAAGCAATGGGGTCCAGCTGATTCACGTCGCAAAATGGGCATGCATCCTTCACAAAAATAATCCATCCGGCTCCAGCGGGATAAACGAAGGCCTTCTGAGGGTAATCCGTGCGGTTTGGTCGTAAAAATATACATATTTAAAACTTTATAAACGAAAATAACTGGCTTCCGGTGGCGGTCGGCGCGTGTTCATGGAGATGAATGACGTTGTGACGTAGAGCGAACGTTGAGTTTTGTTTTGCTCTGCTCTCTGGCTGCGCTGTCACGCTCGTTCTACGTCACGACGCTTCCTACGCTACGTCCTACGTCATATGCCAGCAACCATCTCCATGAACGCGCGCCGACCGCCACCGGAAGCCAGTTATTTTAGTTTATAAAGTTTTAAATATGTATATTTTTACGACAAAACTGCACGGATTACCCTCAGAAGGCCTTCGTTTATCCCCCTGGAGCCGGATGGATTATTTTTTAGAAGGATGCATGCCCATTTTGCGACGTGAATCAGCTGGACCCCATTGCTTCACATTATAACCACTGAAAGATCTAAGACATTTTCTAAAATAACTGAAAATGTGTTAGTCTGAAAAAAGATTGACATATGCATCTCGAACGGCTTGAGGGTGAGTAAATCATGGCTTAAATATCATTTTTGGGCGAACTATCCCTTTAAAAAATAATACTTAGTTCTGCTGGTCTTACATTAGACTGTTGTCATACATTTAGATAGATATTTAGATATTTAGATATTTAATCCATTCTGTTATTTGTATATTTATTTATATTCTGTTTACAGAATTTTTGTACAAACATTTACACTGCATTGAAACTGTAAAAACTGTGGCCTATGCAAACGAAATTTCGTTCTGTATACACTTGCTGTATACTGAATGACAATAAAGTCTGTCAAGTCAAGTCAAGTCAAGTAATGTTCCCTTTCATTTTTAGTCTTGTGTCTGAAACATGTTTAGTTTGTCCAGTTTAGCTCATCGCATCTGTTCTGTAATGTCGTGATTTCTGCTGGTTCAATAAACGTAATTGTTTAATAACATTCCGAATTCCAGAGATGGATTTCAGTGCAGAATCGTTTGAGAGAACATCATGACACATCTGAGAATTTATTTTTTAATATCTATGTTATTGTTAGTACACACTGTTTTCGATCTCTGTGTGTGTGTGTGTATTTGTTTGTGTCTATGTGTTTATGTGTTGTGTGTGTGTTAGTGTGCGTGTGTTAGTGTGTGTGTGGGTGTGTTATAGTGTGTGTGTGTGTGCGTGTTAGTGTGTGTCTGTGTGCATGTTAGTTTGTGTTAGTTTGTGTTAGAGTTTGTTTTAGTGTGTGTGTGTGTTAGAGTGTGTGCGAGTATGCGAGTGTGTTTTAAAGTGTGTGTTAGAGTGTGTTTAAGAGTGTGTGTGTGTTAGAGTGTGTGTTAGAGTGTGTTTTAGAGTGTGTGTGTGTGTGTGTGTGTTAAAGTGTGTTTTAGAGTGTGTGTGTGTGTTAGAGTGTGTTTAAGTGTGTGTGTGTGTGTGTGTGTTTAAGTGTGTGTGTGTGTGTGTGTGTGTCGGGGCGGCTGGTGATCAGATATAATCCTGCTCTCACTGCTGCTCTGTTTCTCATTACTGGTGTGTGTGTGTGTGTGTGTGTTCATTCAGTCTCAGTGCTGGAGCTCAAACTGAAGCTCAGTGTCGTCTGATGTTTACAGCTCAAATTATTCACTCATGCTTGTTTTGTTAATAGAAATAGTCTGTAGTTCCTCCTTGGAAGAGTGACTTGTTGAATGCAAAGAGTTCCACACTGTGTCCGAAATAAAGTACTTCCCTATATAGTAGGCGAAAAACAGTGTGTGACAAGAGTAGTGTGATATGTCCAAATTCACGACACTGAGTGTGTCTGAATTCACAGCACTCATAAAACAGTGGGTGAAAACACCCGGATGACCGACTACTTCCGGCGAGATTCTGAAGTGTGTTTATGATGGACGCTTTACTATCCCATGATGCCGCGGGAGAGGATTTATGAATGGATACAAAGCGACGCAACTGACGCCGTAGGTCACATGACCATGACAACACAGCGGATGAAGTACGACCGGATTACATTCAGATTCAAATATAGTGCCTCCTCAGACAGACCGTGTGTGATTTCGGGTTTCTATTATTTCAGTTGACGTTTATTTTGTTTCAAATAACAAATGTTTTTAGCGAGCATCAAACTAGTAATCCAACTAGGTATGTTTGAAGTGGTTGCCATGGTAACTGTAATACATTAATACTTTGCCTATTTACCCTCTCTCTTGTTTCCTCTGTGCCAGCGGTGGACGCCTCAGAACAGCAGATGTGGATGATGCAGATACTGGCCTGTACCAGACGCCACTCCGACAGCAGCGCCAAGGTGTGAACACACAGACACACACACACACACTCACACTCACTCACTCACTCACTCACTCACTCACTCACTCACTCACTCACTCACTCACTCACTCACTCGCACACACACTCACACACGCACACACACACACACACACACACACTGCCCAGTTGAGTGTGTTTGTGTGGATGTAATCTGATCTGCTGTCCTTCACAGATGAGGAAACTGAAAGACTGTGACGAGAATCTGTGTGTCGACAGGACGCAGAACACACTGGACTCACAGGTACCATATACACACACACACAGATAGAGACACACACATCAAAACACACATTGTGGCATCGTGAGAGGGTATGTTATAGAGGCAAGGTATGGTCCCTGGACTGCAGTTACCAGGTTTCTCAACTGTGGGGACACAGCTGTTGCGAGTGAAGGAGAACAGCTGATAATGAGCTGAGGACAGAGAGACTGGCTGGTTTTTGTTTGAGAGTGCACACAAAGAGGAGCTGGAAGAGTTTTTGGTTGAAATCTTTTTGCAGTTTAAGTTGGTTATTAAAAAGAAACCAGTGACTTGATTTCTGCCTGGACTCGATTTGTGAAGCAACCCACACTTTGGTGATACCCTACCTCTCACGATGCCACATAATAAATACACATTACAGACAGAGACACACACATCAAAACACACATAAATACACATTTATTAATATAATTCAATACTGAAAACAGTTTTCGTCACATTATGGATTTACTCTTACTGTAAACACACACTCTATGAGTGACTTGTGTGTGTTTTCACTCATTGATCTTCATTGATCATTAATCTTCATCACACAAACACTCAGAATGACTTCTGTTAAACATCACGTCTAGGTTTGATTTATACGTTACTAATAAAAAGAGTTTTCCTCCATCATTTACTGATTAACAGAAGCTCTGCTGATTCTGTGAGATTCAATCGGCTCTAAATGTTCAGATCAATCCTCAGATAGTTATGATGTTCAATCCTCAGATAGTTATGATGTTCAATCCTCAGATAGTTATGGGGCCCTATTTTAACGATCTGAAAAGCAAGTATCAAGCGTGAAACGCAAGTAACTTTGTGGGCGGGTCTTGGGCGCTGTTGCTATTATACCGGCGGGATAAATGACCTCTTTTCGCTGAACCGCCCCCGGGAGCGCAAGTTCATTCCCTAATGTACCGACGTGTGTCTGTGGAGGGAAAAGTCCGCTGTGCATGGGTCCAAATTAGGAATGATACATGCGTCGGTGTACAAAGTCAATTGAGCTGGGTGCAAGATAGGGCCCACTGTGTCGTCTACGTCAGGTGACCTGTAAATGCGCAAAAACTGTTTCCGTTGCTTTTTTGCGAAATATTTCTTTTTCGAATTGCCTGAAAAACCTCATGCGAGCGGAAAAACCTTTTTGCGATAAATGGGAGTTTTTGCGAAATTGACGTGTTTCCATTGGGCATATTTTCAATTCGCAATTTCAATTTGCGCAATTTGAAGGGTAATGGAAATGCGTCTCTCTCTCTTTTCCATTTTGGGAGAACACAACAGTATGTTTTTAGATTGTAAAGAAGTAATGATTGTGGGTTCAAATGTTGCACGTGGAAAAGAACTGTACAAGGTTTGTGTAAAAGCTTTTAATAAGAAATCTTTAGACAACAAGTGTGATACACCATGGCGAAATTTACTCAATCTTGTGGTTAATGAAAAACCAGAATGGAGAGCCTTGTATAACAAGTCATCATTAGTCAAAAACACTGGGCATTTACAGTGGAGTTTTACATGGTGCTGTTGCAGTAAATGCATTTGTCTCCTTGATAAATTCTGAAGCGACTGAAGGTTGCCCTTTTCGTTTGGAAAAAGAGACTATTTTTCATGCGTTTATGCACTGTGTGAGGTTAAAACCTTTATTTGATAACTTGAGAAAACGTTTTTCTTCTTTTGATGTGGTGTTTTCAATGAAAGTGTTTATTTGTGGGTATATGTGAAAAAACTTAATTGTTAATTGTTAAATTTCTTGTTAGGTCAGGCAAAAATGGCGATTTATACCACAAGAAAAGAAAAAATTGAGCAAAATGTTTGTAACAGTTTGGCAGCAATTTTTGTAAAATTAGTAAAATCTAGGATTTTAATTGATTCTAATTGATTTTAATAGGATTTTAATTGACTTTTAATTAAAGGATTTCTCTCTCTCTCTCTCTCTCTCTCTCTCTCTCTCTCTCTCTCTCTCTGTCTCTCTCTCTCTCTCTCTCTCTCTCTCTCTCTCTCACTCTCTCTCTCTGTCTCTCTCTCTCTCTGTCTGTGGGTGTCAGGGTTCGTCGGGTTCCTCGAGTCGCACGCGCAGCTTCTCTCTTCTTCCTCCCTCTTCCTCTCCTGCGTCTCAGAGGAGTCTTTCTCATCTCGGACCCCAGAGCAACATCGTCACCGTCACACACCACAAGTCTCCAGCTGCCGCACGCCGAGCCAAACACCAGTATCCAGAGCGCCTGCTGGAGGTCAAAGAGGTCAGGCACACGCTCACACTCACTCACTCACACACACACACACACTCGCACACACTCGAACACACTCGAACACACATGCACACACACACACACATTTAATGACATTTTAATTAGACCAGTAGTGAGACAAAACATATTTTAATTTAATATGGTTCATTATCATTAAGAACAATTAAATTAATTATTATTAATAAATTAATATTATTGAAAAGTAGTAGAAATGCATTTCTTTCTGAACTGATTCAATGGTGTCAAAACTATTAAACATCAAATTAGATTTAACATTTTTCATATAGCACTAAAAAAATCACCCCACATTGTTTTTAAAATCTTTATAATAAATAATAAATATCAACATTAAATGGCGTTCTAGGAAATTAAGAGTTTAATTAAAAGATTTATTTCCCATCATCCACAAAATCAAATGTATGTGCATTTTAAACATTTCTCATTGATATCATCTAATGTTTTTCATGATACATGATACATGTTTACGGTAATTCATACTAAATATTAAAAGCATTATTAAACGCAACATTTACACCGTTTATGAGTTTCTTACATTTATGCATGTGGCAGATGCTTTTATCCGAAGATACTTACCTTGAATTTAGGGTATGCATTTTATTAATGTAAATTACTTAAATAATAAATGCATCTACCTAATGCATAAATGTAACTAACACACTTCCTGTTCACTGCGTTTTAACACACACTTTCTCCTGAAACATCTTCTTCATTTAATAGAAATGCACGGCAGAGATGTTTCTCCACAGTTCTGAGCTGTCGGGTTTCATTTCTGTGCCAGAACATCATTCAGTGAATTAAAGTCCTGCGTCAGCTGAAACATTATTACCTCGTCTGTCAGATCTCACACACACACACACACACACACACACACACACACACACACACACACACACACACACACACACACACACACACACACACACACACACACACACACGCACACACACACCATTATCCAGTGACTTCAGTTCAACATTCATGCCCTCGATTTCATCAATAAAGGAAAGTCATTCAGAGGTGGAGGAAGTTTGAGGAAAGATTATGAAGATAAACACTTTTATTTTTTATAATAATGTGCCAAGAATGCAGTAAGAAACTAAGGCACCAGTTTTAATTTCATGTAACTATTGTACATGATCAAAAACAGTGAAATATTATTATAATTTAAAACAGCTGTGTTCTATGTGAATATATAGTAAAGTGTAATTTATTCCTGTGATCAAAGCTGAATTTTCAGCATCATTACTCCAGTCTTCAGTGTCACATGATCCTTCAGAAATCACTCTAATATGATGATTTGATGATCAAGACACATTTATGATTATTATCAATGTCGAAAACAGTTTCATATTTGTGTGGAAGCTGATACAAAAGAACTGCATTTATTTGAAATAGAATCTTTTGTAACATTATAAATGTCTTTACTGTCACTTTTGATCAATTTAATGTATCCCTGATGAATAGAAGTATTAATTTCTTGCAATGTAGTGTATTTATATAAAATGTCAGTGTCACAAAGTTAATCAATTATGAAACAAATTAAATTCAGCTGTAAAGCAGCTCTACTGAAGAAAAAAGTGTGATTTTTCATCTCAGATGATTAGTAACTGTTAGACTGTAGTAACAGTGAACACTTGATGTTTTTACCAGTGTAACACCTGGTTACTCAGTGCTGAACGGCGCCACCTGCTGGTCAACCTCGGTTAAAACCTGCTTTCCTGGTTTCCTCAGGTCATGTCGCAGGCCGAGGGTCAGCAGAAGAGTCTGGTCCAGTCCATCGAGTCTCTTCCGGCGGGAGGATCCCTGTCCTGTCTGGATCAGGACCTGCTGCTTCTGAAGGCCACGTCTGCCGCCACACTGAGCTGTCTGGGAGAATGCCTGACTATATTACACAAGCGCAGCGCTCAGCCGGGTCACAACCGCGGTGAGTCCGACACGGACGCCCGACAGACTGAACCGGCCAAAGACCCGGCCGAGGTCCACTGCGGCCCCTGTCCGTATATAACGGAACGCTTGCAGATAAACGTGTGCAATAAATGCTGCTGAAGGGCTGTTTGCATGTTCGGTGTCTGTGTGAGTTCATCTGTATTTTGGTTCTTCATTTGTTCGTTCAGTTCTGTGCCTGATTGTGTCATTTGTATTTGTGCTGATCACAGATGAAACCGTTCTTAAAGGGATAGTTCACCCAAAAATGAAAATTAGCCCATGATTTACTCACCCTGATGTCATCCTAGGTGTATATGACATTCTTCTTTCTGACGAATACAATCAGAGTTATATAAAAAATGTCCTGGCTCTTCCAAGCTTTATAATGGCAGTAAATGGCTGTTTCTGTTTTCAAGTCCATAAAAGTGCATCTATCCATCATAAAAGTGCATCTATCCATCATAAAAGTGCATCTATCCATCATAAAAGTGCATCTATCCATGATAAAAGTGCATCTATCCAGCATAAAAGTTCATCTATCTATTATAAATGTGCATCTATCCATCATAAAAGTGCATCTATCCATGATAAAAGTGCATCTATCCATGATAAAAGTGCATCTATCCAGCATAAAAGTTAATCTATCCAGCATAAAAGTTCATCTGTCCATGATAAAAGTGCATCTAGAGTCAGGTCATTTTTTAATATAACTTAATGTATTCGTCTGAAAGAAGAATGTCATATACACCTATGATGACTTGAGGGTGAGTAAGTCATGGGCTAATTTTCATTTTTGTGTGAACTATCCCTTTAATGCATGATTCAGTATGAGTGTTTGGAATCTGTTTCCTGTTGTTTTCAATGCTGGATGATGAACCACATGCCAAAGAAACACACAGGTGCCTGAAAACTCGACCGACACAGAGGATCCAGTAAAACCCTGACACAGACTCAGGTGCTTCACTCTGGGCGTCAAGATCAATCGCCGTGACTTTATATTTGATTTTGTTTTATGTTTGATCTTTTTTTTTATGTTGATTCAGGAAAACTCCTTGATATGAATGGACACGTTTGAGGATAAACACTTGAGAGCTGAATGACTCTGTTCCTGGTCTGAATATTGTATGTTTATTATTTCTGATCTTCAGATCTCAGGTTCTGTTTCTTGTGTTTGGAGAGACACTATTGGTATATACTGGATGGACTGAATCCTAAACTGATCGCTCTGAATGTTTCTGATGTTACAGAAATGAATTTAATGAATTAAAATTCAGATGACACCTTTGATCTCCGACTGAGGTCTATTAGGGGCTAGCTATATGTAATGAGGGGGCGGGGCTCTGACAGGGGATTGTGAATGGGCGTGTCTCGGAAAGGGGCGGGGCTTTGAATGGGGCTGGGCCTGCAGATCCAAACGAGGGAAACGCCAATCAGGTAAATACATATTTTGTGTTTTGCTTGCATGATCTGTTTGCTTTTCATCACAATGATCAGTCAGAACATTGCACAAATTCTGTTCTCATTTGTGCATGGATGTTTCTTTGCATGGTCTGTATGATTTTTTCCCCCAGCAGTTTGAGAAATTAAAAATTAATCTGAAGTGATGCTTGATGCTGTCAGATATAGTGTTGATGTAGTGGATGTAGTACACTATTTTCTGCTTTTATATATATATATATATATATATATATATATAGGCTATATATATATATATACACACTCACCTAAAGGATTATTAGGAACACCTGTTCAATTTCTCATTAATGCAATTATCTAATCAACCAATCACATGGCAGTTGCTTCAATGCATTTAGGGGTGTGGTCCTGGTCAAGACAATCTCCTGAACTCCAAACTGAATGTCAGAATGGGAAAGAAAGGTGATTTAAGCAATTTTGAGCGTGGCATGGTTGTTGGTGCCAGACGGGCCGGTCTGAGTATTTCACAATCTGCTCAGTTACTGGGATTTTCACACACAACCATTTCTAGGGTTTACAAAGAATGGTGTGAAAAGGGAAAAACATCCAGTATGCGGCAGTCCTGTGGGCGAAAATGCCTTGTTGATGCTAGAGGTCAGAGGAGAATGGGCCGACTGATTCAAGCTGATAGAAGAGCAACTTTGACTGAAATAACCACTCGTTACAACCGAGGTATGCAGCAAAGCATTTGTGAAGCCACAACATGCACAACCTTGAGGCGGATGGGCTACAACAGCAGAAGACCCCACCGGGTACCACTCATCTCCACTACAAATAGGAAAAAGAGGCTACAATTTGCACAAGCTCACCAAAATTGGACAGTTGAAGACTGGAAAAATGTTGCCTGGTCTGATGAGTCTCGATTTCTGTTGAGACATTCAGATGGTAGAGTCAGAATTTGGCGTAAACAGAATGAGAACATGGATCCATCATGCCTTGTTACCACTGTGCAGGCTGGTGGTGGTGGTGTAATGGTGTGGGGGATGTTTTCTTGGCACACTTTAGGCCCCTTAGTGCCAATTGGGCATCGTTTAAATGCCACGGCCTACCTGAGCATTGTTTCTGACCATGTCCATCCCTTTATGACCACCATGTACCCATCTTCTGATGGCTACTTCCAGCAGGATAATGCACCATGTCACAAAGCTCGAATCATTTCAAATTGGTTTCTTGAACATGACAATGAGTTTACTGTACTAAAATGGCCCCCACAGTCACCAGATCTCAACCCAATAGAGCATCTTTGGGATGTGGTGGAACGGGAGCTTCGTGCCCTGGATGTGCATCCCACAAATCTCCATCAACTGCAAGAATGCTTTCAGCACCTTGTTGAATCAATGCCACGTAGAATTAAGGCAGTTCTGAAGGCGAAAGGGGGTCAAACACAGTATTAGTATGGTGTTCCTAATAATCCTTTAGGTGAGTGTATATAAATATATATATATATATATATATATATATATATATATATATATATATATATATATATATATATATATATATATATATATATATAGTTTTCTATTTGAATATATTTTAAGATTTATGTTGGCTTGAGATTATCACATTGATGTAATACACCGATTGGTCTGCGCAGTGCCGCTTCAAGTCGAACACACCTATCTTAATTTTTATTTCCTTGTTAATAATAATATCTTCATTTTTACTTCCTGGAAAGAGACTTTTTGAAGAAAATTTAATAGGTCCAGTTTGATGCACTGTTTTCTTTTTGATGCATCTTTACCGTCTTTATTTATTTTTTATCATTTTTTATGAATTTTTTAATTTTATTTATTTATAAAACTGATCAAATGTGTACATTGAATGCAATGAAAGTTGCTTTGGATAAAATGTTTAAATGTAATATTAATTTATTAATTTAAAGTTCAATAATCTACATGAGTACAGAGACAAACTATATGTATTCTCAGTTACAGTTACAGTAGTTCTCATATATATATATCTCAGTTCTATGATAAGTTGTACATGGCTGAATCTGTCTGAATGTAAGGAAAACTTGACATCTGTTATCAGAAATATTATGAAAGCAGAAGCCAAGTTCATCCAACCCTGATGACGCTCTGATACGAAACCAATTTATGAGATGTTTCTGCATCAGTACAAGAGCTTTAACACATCTTTTCACAACACACTGAATGGCTGCCAGACCCTCCGAAGTGTTGAATTCATATAAAATTAATCTAAAAATAAATAACATGTTGTTATTGCTAATACATGCTTTTCACGTGGAGGTTAAAGCAGCAGCACATGTTTGTATTGAAAGTGATGTGATTCCTTCCCCTGCTGAAAAAAAGCTGGCTATAAGGTGTTTGCTGGTTTCCACTGGTCATGCAGTTCCAGCTAAATTAGGTTTGGTTTACGCTGGTCTTTTCAGCATCAGCGCTGACGGACTGAACTCTGTCACTAATTGCTCTGGTTTTCAGTTTAAGCGTGATGTGTATCTGCTGACCGCTGATCATGTGCTCTTCATTCCTGCAGTTAATGTTCCTGTATGGACCGTCCCGAAGTCGCCCTCAGAAGAAGGCCTGAGGAACGGTGGTGCTGCTACCCTGAGCTCCACTGAGCCCTCGCCCTCCCTCAGGAAGAAAAACCTGCAGCACAACACTGAGGTGAGACCACGCACTGTCTGAGACATCCATACCAGTCAAGCGTTTTGGATTGGTAAGATTTTTTATGTTTTTAAAAGAAGTCTCTTATGCTCACCAAGGCTACATTTATTTGATTAAAAAAAAAAACTGTAATGTGAAATATTATTACAATTTAAAACAGATGTTTTCAATGTGAATATATAGTAAAGTGTAATTTATTCCTGTGATCAAAGCTGAATTTTCAGCATCATTACTCCAGTCTTCAGTGTCACATGATCCTTCAGAAATCATTCTAATATGATGATTTGCTGCTCAAGAAGCATTTCTCATTATTATCAATGTTGAAAACAGTTATTTACGTTTTTATTTCAGGATTCTTTGATGAATAGAAAGCTCAAAAGAACAGCATTTATCTGAAAGCTTTTGTAGCTTTTTGACTGTGTGTTTGCAGAAGGAGGGGATGATGCTGATTCCTCCTGAGGAAGAGGTGATGGATTCAGACAGTAACTCTGAAGAAGATCTGGGAGTGCTGGAGGACCAGAGGAGTGTTATTCTGCATCTGCTGTCTCAGCTCAAACTCGGCATGGACCTCACACGGGTGCGGATGACATACACAACACACGCGGATCAGATTACATTAGAGTTTCATTACTCTCCGTGTGCTTTGTGCAGGTTGGACTAATATCTTCTCTTAACTTTTTGGACCATTCTTTTGACTTAGTCATATTTTTAACATGCAGTCAACCGTGACACTTAACAAACCTAGCCAGTTCAGGTCTTTCATGTGTTCTAGCTCAAGCACACCTGTTGCTACTAATGAAGCCCTTGATTAGTGAGACAACACCTGTTTTGCAGATTTGTGCTGTTGTGAGGGATTCTATACAGACTGCAGAAGTCATTAAAAGTTGCATTTTCAGTTGAATTTGGGGAAACCACTTGAAACATTTCAATTACGTTTGTTTGATTTGTTCACTGCAAACAGCTGAAAGCCTGCACATTTTGCCAATAAACCTGATTTGCAATGGGGGTTGAATAATTTTGATTACAACTGTACACAACACATATAGTATCTATATATAGATTAGAGTATCTATATCTGATACTATAGTAGAGGATCAGATAACATCAGAGTTTCATTTGACATTAAAGAGTCTTTGTGCAGGTTGTTCTTCCCACATTCATCCTGGAGAAGCGTTCATTGCTGGAGATGTACGCTAACTTCATGGCGCACCCGGACCTGTTCCTATCCATCTCTGCGGGAAACACGCCGGAGGAGCGCATGGTGCGTTTCGTCGAGTACTACATGACCGCCTTCCATGAAGGACGCAAGGGCGCCGTCGCCAAGAAGCCCTACAACCCTGTGCTGGGCGAGACCTTCTGCTGCTCGTGGGCGGTTCCTCGGGAACGTGTGACTCATGCGACCAATCAGGAGGCGGCGGGGGCGGAGTCAGAATATTACAGGGTGCGTTTTGTGGCAGAGCAGGTTTCCCATCATCCTCCGGTGTCTGGGTTTTACTGTGAGTGCGAGGAGAGAGGCATGTGTGTCAACGCACACATCTGGACCAAGAGCAAGTTCATGGGAATGTCAGTCGGCGTCTCCATGGTGGGAGAAGGTTGGTGACGCTCTCTTCATCTTGTCAATAAAAGAATCTGGTAACACTTTACAATAAGGTTCATTAGTTAATGTATTAACTAACATGAACTTACCATGAGCAATACATTTGTTACTGTATTTGTTAATCTTTGTTCATGTTAGTTCACAGTGCATTGACTAATGTTAACAAAATTTTAATAAAGTATTAGTAAACGTTGAAATTAACATTAAACAAAGATTAATAAATGCTGTATAAGTGCAGTTCATTATTAGTTTAGGCTAACTAATGCAGTTAACTAATGAACCTTATTGTAAAGTGTTATCAAGAATCTTTACAATAGAGGGAATGCATTGATGTCAGTGACTGAGTGGCAGAAGAGCTGATGTGTGACTGGATTTAATAGGAGAAACTGTGAAAACAGTTTATTAAACTAAAGGTTGGACTCGATATATGGTTCCTTGTAACTTACCAAAGATCCAGTGATCCATGGATATTGACACGCAGCAGGAATCGTGTCTCCTGACATTTATATGAGCCTGATTTCAACGTTGGGGAAATACATACAACAAATTTGCCTGTGAATGCTTTATATAAATACAATTTATAGGTGTTTATTTAAAAACATCCAATTATGCAGAATATACAATGGTAAATATTTAAGTGAGGAGTTGTCAATGCAATATATAACAATACAATATATAGGGTATGATTTTACCCCTAAATTCCGCATATTGACACAAAATGATAACTGCAAATCCACAGTTGTTTCTATGAATTGCAGCGATCCATTTGCTTCTCTGTTCTGCAGCTCTCGGCAGTCTGTAAAAATATACCTCAGATTTTGTGTCAAATCTATTTATACAATCAATTTCAAAGCTTTTTCCCGTTTTAGATGTGTTTTGTGTGTTTTTCGTGGAATTCACAGCACTGAAAACAAATGCTGGCACTTTTTGCCACTACGGTGATACGCATAACCTCTATGGTGAACGTGATTTCACCAAGTACCACATGTTCCTGGATCAACATCTTTATTGATCCTGGAACAGCTTTCCAATCAACCAATCAGATTTGAGGGACAAGTTTACAGTTTATGCCAAGTTTAGGCTTAGACCCAGGGTGAGGTGCTTCAACATCAGTGTTATTCACTATCATTTCCCTCTGATTTTAGGGAAAAGTTATGGGTAGGGTTAGGTTTAGGGGTAGGGTTAGGACTAAATTTTGGGACAGGAATGTTATTCCAGGATCAACAAAATATGTTGATCCAAGAACATGTCTTACTTGGCAAAATCACGGTGACCTAACCTCTATATACACAGGGGGAAACATCATACAATAATGTCCAGTCTTTGTTTTACGCAGTTTGTACCTTTGCTCATCAGGTGTGTTACACCTGCGGGATCACGGTGAGGAGTACGTGTTTACATTCCCGAGTGCGTTCGCTCGATCCATCATCACTGTGCCGTGGGTGGAGTTGGGGGGAAAGGTCTCCATCAGCTGCGCACAGACGGGATACTCGGCCAGCGTCACGTTTCACACCAAACCCTTCTACGGGGGGAAAGTTCACAGGTCGGTGCTGCACTCACGTCGAGTCGGAAAGATCGGATTTACGCATGAATGTCACCACAAAGTCTGTGAGAATCTTAAAGGTGCAGTGTGTAATATTTAGGAGGATCTGTTTACAGAAATACAATATCATATACATAACTATGTTTTCAGTGGTGTATAAAGACCTTACATAATGAACCGTTATGTTTTTATTACCTTAGAACGAGCATTTCTCTCTACACACACCGCGGGTCCGCTTACATCCACATGTTTCTACAGTGGCCCTGAACGGACAATCGTGTTTCGTCACTATGTTGTTCTTCGTGCAAAGAAGCGAATAAAACACTGACACAATGATGAACAAGTGACAATAATATTCGCAATAACATATCGTTTTACTGATTAAGTAAACATGATTTCTTCATTTATTTTTGTAAAGAAACCTCATTGTGATAATGATGATGAATGTGTGTGTGTGTGTGTGTGTGTGTGTTTTTCAGGGTAAGTGCAGAGGTGAAGCAGAACTCCAGCGGGACGGTTGTTTGTAAAGCTCAGGGCGAGTGGAACGGGACGCTCGAGTTCACATACAGCAGCGGAGAGACCAAAGTGATCGACACCAACAAACTGCCTGTCATCAGGAAGATGATTCGCCCGGTGGAGAAACAGGGCCGGCGCGAGTCCAGGTGATTCTTCACAATATTACTGTTTTTTACTCAAATAACTGCAGCCTTGGTGAGGAGGAGAGACTTCTTTAAAAAAAACAATATTGCGTATCCCAAAATCTTATGAATACATGGTTTTCTTAATTTTTGTATGTTAGTTGTGATATTCTGCTGGTCTGTGTGTGTGTGTGTGTGTGTGTTTGAGCGCAGGCGTCTCTGGTCTCACGTGACCGCGGCTCTGAAGGAAGGAAACATTGATCTGGCCACTGAACACAAGCATCGGTTAGAGGAATCCCAGCGATCCGACGAGAGACAGAGAGACACCAACAACATGCCCTGGAAACCCAAATACTTCAGCAAAGAGGTGCGTTCATGACCCAGAAAGACTCAGAAACGTGTTCGTGTGACAGACTGAACTGGGTTTGATATGGACGCTGGTTTACACCACAGAATAAACTGTTTGAGTTCACAGATCGCAATTCAGACTTTATAACTTGCAATTGCAATCAAGTTCATAATTCGCAAATTTGACTTTTTTCTCAGAAGTGTTTGGGGGCGTTTACACGAAAATAAAACTAAAAACAGAAAACTTTTTATCGTTTTGGTTGTTCATTTACAAGACAACAGTGTTGTGGGGGCCTGAAAATTATTTGAAAACGGGTTTCAAAGTGCACGTTTTTGAAAACGCTACCATTATTCTCTTTGTGTAAACTATAAAAACGCCAATTTGTGAAAACGGTGAAATTGTTTCTTTACAAAGTGACATCGCCATCTACTGGCCTGGCAGCAGAAGACAGCGTTTTTAGTCGTTTTCACGGATCCATGTAAAAAAAAAAAAAAAAACACATTTCCGTCACTTTGTCATATAAACATACCTTTATAATAAAAGTTGCAATTACCTTTTTTAATTCTGAGTTTGTTTCTAGGGATGCACAATATATCCGCCACCATATCGGTATTGGCTGATATATGTTCGTTTTTTATTGTTTTTGGCCCGATATGAAAATTTGGCCAATATATTAAAGCCGATAAATAATGCATAATTTCCTTCAGCTGAGACACTTCAGATGCACACTGTTCACCATGATGGTTTTTAATTGTTTGAAATATGATTGAAATCACTTCAAAAAGGAAAATACAGGTAAGTGCATAATGTGCAGCGCAAGTCTGTCATATCGGCTACATAAAATTATAATGAGAACATAATAATTGTGTACTGGTACATGGATTTTAATGGTGAGACTTTTGTTTTTGTAATCAGGCTCTCAAAAATGATATAAAAATTTGGATTTAGATTTATCAGTCAATATATCGGCTTTCAAATATGAAGAATTATCGGTGTATTATAATATATTATCGGTATCGGCCAAAATTTTCATATCGGCGCATCCCTATTTATATCTCACACTTCTAAGAAAAACCAAGTCAGAATTGTGAGATATAAACATGCAATTGCGAGAAATAAAGTCAGATTTGCGAGTTATGAACTCACAAACCTTTTTTGTTTTTTATTTGTGGTGGAAACAAACTTCCATAGTTTGAAATGTGACAATCTGCAAATCTAAACAAAACATATTAAAAAGCTACCTAGAAAAAAGGGGACCAAGATTGTGTTGTTTATCACTCTGATATGAAATCATTGTTAACAGTTTTTCTGGAGCTGTATTGTGTGAATCTGTGTGTGTGTGTGCAGGGTGACGGATGGCTCTACAGAAACCCACTATGGAAAACAGACTGAGATAAACTACAAACCACAGGAGAGAGACGAGACGCCGACCGCTGATCAGAACAACACAGGGAATCGAGACAAACAGCAAAAAACACAGACTGGGTTATCATGCATTATAATGCATCACACTGTATAAACTGTAAACCAATGTGTATATATGAAAACCTGGATCATAGAATAGACTTTTATACACTATATAAATTATATATTATTTTTCACAATTATCTAACCGAGTTTTTGTGCATATAACATGTACACAGTATTAATGTGATCTGCCATTAGATGATTTGAATACATTTAACAATATGGACGAGATGTTCATATTCATGCTTTAGATCTTAAACCAGCTCATATTTCACCCCAAAATCAAGAGATAATAAGAATCTATAAGAAATTAAATAATAAAGTATAATTATATAGTAATTATGTAATAAATATATGTCATATATAAGATTTTTTACATTTTGAATTTCCCACTTAAATTGTCATTACTGCAATATCGTATTTTTTTACTCCATTACAGAAAAAAATATTGTAATGTAATATTTTATTTAAATCAGCATAAACTACTGATACAATTAATACTATCACAATGTATATGTATTTTTAAATAAATCTTAATGTATTAAAATAAGCTTGAGTTTCTTATATTTTTAGTTAAGAAGATCTAAACGAAACAGTATTTTGGGGTGAAATATGCACATGATCTTGACATATTTGTCAAGATGTTTGATGATATTTGACATGAAACAGAGATTACAGGAATGAAAAGTGTTTTTGCTGATCAGGTGAGCTAGTGGTCAGTCAGCTGATTAAATGGATGACCACATCTGGCCAATCAAAATCCTCTTCATGAGTCACGCTAACTCCTAAAGCCTTCCTGACTGAACACTATTGTTAGAACTAATTGGCCATTAAATGAGATTTTACCCGAGAGGTTTTACGCTCTTCCGCAAAGGATTTCTGATGCACTTTTTAATCGAGGCCTTCATTCAATCCTGTGACTTTGAACAGCATCACTGATGTGAAGTCCATTGATTTGATTTGTAAGTTCCCAGCAGTAATTGCTGTATGATACACGATTTTTTTTTTTTTAAAGAGACAGTACTGTATTATATTCTGGATAAATCTGTAGAAGTGTTAAAGACTTTTCTGATGAGTCTATGGGTTAGTTCATCCAAAAAATAATCATTGTGTCATCAATTAATCACCCTTATGTCCTTCTAAACCCATACGATTTTTGTTAATCTTCAGAACATAAAGACATTTAATGAAATTGCAAGCTCAATGAACGGAAGCTCAAATAAACAATCTCTTTATGAACGTTTTGAAGCGTCAGAGTTTGGGGTGGATAGACTTTAAATGGAGGGACAAATATCTCATTAAAAATGTTTATTTGATGAAACTACGTGAGGGTGTAATTAATGAGCGAATGGTAATTTTTTGGTGAACTGTCCCTTTAAGGCCCGGTCACATCTACCGTTTTTCTCATTTCGCGAAATAGCCTAAATTGCCCAGATTCCGTAAATTTTTTAAAGCTGGTGACTTGAATTCACCCCGATGACCAACATAAACGTATTTGTTTATAAAGTGAGTTCTGTTTGAGCTGTGCTTTACACAATGGATCTATTTTTGCCCGCGAAATTTCGCTAAAATGGCAAATGCGACCACGCCATTACACACATCAAAATTAAGCTCCTTTTGCAGCTCGTACTGTAAACTGTTCATATCGGTGCTGAAATAAACATGAAAAATGCCTTGCTTTTCTCAGAGTAAATAATCTACAGAAAGTCTTTCTAAACACTGTTGAATCAGATCATGTGTAAAAGGAGCTGAATCTGAGATGTTTTTGAAAGTTCTGTTTCAAATAAACCTGCCTCAACAGTCACAGACTCACAGTGTTACAGTGTTGTATCTTTCCTCTGACATTCAAAACTAGTGAAATGTCAAGCATTTAAAACCAAATAACATATAAATATATCCTTTCTCCACATGTTTTACCTGTTTTTCCAGATCTGCTCGGCTGGTTTGAGGTTATAGCGGCCTCCAGTGAGGATCCGCTGAACTGCAGTTCAAAATTCATTTCACTATAGCCTACTATACAAAAACATCAGGGGTTTTATCATAATAATATTCTTATTTGTAAATAAAGCTAATGGAATATAGGGATTATGACATTATGATATACCATTAGCACAGCAATAATGCAACGCATATGTATATGTATACAGGAAAAGTATATTTTTTATATAATTTTATTTGTAAACAATATACCAACTGGTACAAAAAAAGAAAACATTTTTTATTTTTATTTGACTATCACTATCAGCCTACAACTGAGAAACATGAAGAACAAGGAACTTTTGACTGAGAAATAAGTATGTAAATCTTCAGCAGATCCAGTACAGAGTTGAGAGACAGTGTAAAGTGAGTTGAAGTCTGAGTTCAGCCTCTTCCCATCAGTGACAGTGTGAAATCAGCCGTCAGATGCAGATTTTCATTGATTTTTGCATATTAAACTGCACTATAAAATCTAAGTTATGAATTACATGTAAAACCTTTCATACATTTATCACAGAGGAAATCAATTCAAAGTCATGAGAAAAAAGTCCTGATAATTATTGCATCTTTGATTGATACTCCAAACTAAATGGACAAACCCATAAAGAATCATTATACAGAAATAAGAAAAACTATGAAATCAGAACACTTTCAAAAATCACTTTTACAAAATATTAAGACACTTGCATATTTGTCATGCATAAATGAAACAGGTCATTTTTCACAATGAACAGATTTATGCTGATTCTAAGCTATTTTGAATAAATGCATTTTGAAAATATGTAATAAACTACGGCATGAGTGCAGAAATCTGACCCGTTTCATTTATGAATGGCTGACAAATATGCTTCACATTAAGTTTATCCATTTATGTTAAAACGGTATAATCCAAAAATGTCAAATACATAATTCTTAAATTTAGGCTGAAATATTTTGTGCAAGTAATTTCCCGCTCAGCAACAGTCAGTGTGAATGTCTGATATGAGGAGAAAATGAGCTCTTTGGTTCAACACTTCAGCTAAAAGTGTCACATTCCTGTTCTGTCATATAAAAACAATCTGTTCCCTTTCATAACCAGTGAGATGAAGATGATAACCAGTGCAGCTGATCCGGTTCAGTTCAGTCTAGTCCTGTTCGCTTCAGTTTCCGGTTTAATCTTCTGCCTTTCTTCAGGACGAGCTTGTTCTTGATGAATCCGCGTCTCCTCCTGGTCGCCTGCACAGACTGACAGCATTAAAACAACATCACAGGCTTCCTACACGTTTCCCATTTCAAAATTCCATATTTTTCCAGACTCAAATGTAATTCATCATCAATAATTAGACCATATTTAACATAAATGGTTCAGCATTAATTTCAGCTTTATATTTGGTATATAGTACTGTCATCCGTAAATATTATTTTCTCAGGGGTTTTTTGGTTGATTTTCTTAAAGTGACAACATACAAAATTAAAATAATAAAAAATATACACTTTTGCATGCACATGAGAAACTTTTTCATGCCCTTGAGAAACTATTCACATGGGGATTTTTTGCATGCGTACGCATTACAATTTCTAGTTTTATATATATATAATCTAACATATTTCCTTAGTGCTTCACTGCCATCTTACTATGAAGAAAGCGAATAGAGATCAACTTGTAATACGGTTCTAAGAATATCACGAGAAGAAACCCAAACGCTTATAACCTGCATTTTTGCATGATGAAAAAGTGCTCCTTGAATTTATTCGGCCGTGTTTGACGATCACTAACGAATCACTAAACCGCTGCCATGAAAACACACTTCATGGATGATACATTTATTTCCATTAAATTCTTAATTTTCTATTAAAGATAAGAAATAGGGGCAATAGTCTGGAAATGCAAATATTTTTCGATACGGTCTCGTACCTTCCTGGAGGATGGTGTGTGTTTGTGTGTGTGTGTGTTGCGCTCCAGCCGGTTCTGGGGATCTTTGACTCTGTAAATGCGAACGAGCCAGTGTTCGGAGCTGAACGCTTCCTCCAGCTGCTCCAGCCGGACGTCCTTGTTCCCGATCTCGGCGTTACGCGTTCGGTCAAACCCTGGAGGAGTTCTGAAGTCCAGCTGAACAGAGTGAAGCACGTTTGACAGGTCAGAGGTCACACAAGCAGCGTCACACAGTTCAGGTCATGTGAGCAGAATCAAACCTGCACTTCTCCGAAGCGATAGTAGGACATCTTATACAGCAGAGAGTGGAGCAGTGCTGGAGACGCGGATCTATCCACCCTGAACTCTCCCTGCGGCGAGAGGAAGTCCCTCTCCTGAACACACAGACACACACACACCTCATTCAGAGACGCACACACTTCCTGTTCATACAACATCTCGTGTCTGATCAAGAGCTTTGAGATGAAAGAAGTGGATCTTTACATGTAAATGTGAAATGAACCAGCTGCGCTCTGGCTGATCTCTAGTTAACCTTCTCGCACAGCAGAAGTGTGATTTTAGAATTATTCATATACTGTTAAAGTATTTATTAGCTTTTATTGTAATATTTTCAGTTTTCATTTTAGTGTAAGTTTTAGTAATTTTGCTACGTGCTTTTTTAATATTTATTACTATTTTGTATTATTTTTTAAATATTTTATTTAGCTTTATTTTTATTTGAGTTATTTGACAAAGCAACATAATTTTATTTAGTTTAAGTGTTTCATCTAATATTTATATATTTATTTAAGTTTTTTTTTCAATTAACAAAAACTACTTTTAATAGTTTTAATTTTAGTAATTGTGCTTTTGTCATTTGTATTATTTATTTCTTTTCAAATATTTCTATTTCGTTTTAATTTATTTTTATTTCAGTTTTAGTTGTATTCATTTTAGTACTTAAACTTGAACTTGAAAAACTTCAAAGTTAAACTTTGTGTGTGGAAGTGATAAAATGACACAAAAACTGAAGAAAAAAAAAAACAATTAAATGAAGCTGGGATGAAATATAAATATTAGATAAAACTTTTAAAAGATGCAAAAAAGAAAAGTTGCCTTGGCAGCTAGCTGAAATAAAATAAATTAAAGCTAAATATATATATATATATATATAAACTAACAAAAATAACAGCAAATTAATAAACAATAACTAAATAACTAAAACTATAAAAATATCAGATGAAAAAATGTTGCCTTTGGAACGACCTGTTATAAGATCAGTTGTTGTTGATGTAAAATGCATGTTGTCTCTCCGCTGATCTGTAGCGCTGTCTCACCCGCACGTCTCCGGGATGTTCTCCCTCTGCGATCCTCACCATCCACAGGAACTTGTTGATGTCGTCGCCCGCGTATCCGATCACGCCTCCGAAGACGATCAGCACGTAGTCCACGCCCAGCAGCCTCATGATGTCATACGCTGCACTCTCATTGGACGCCATGGCTTTCCCCACCTGAGAGCCAATCAGAGAGAGGGAATCAGACTCCCAGTGTTCCGCGTCTCTTCCTGTGGAAAAACTAAATAAAAAAACTAATAAAATGAAATAAAAGCTGATTATAAAATGAGATGTAAATATGATATGATGTTATAATCCTGCTGTAATCACCAGGGCGATGTGGCTGCTGTTCCAGGTGTTGTTGTCCACTAGTGTGGTTCTGTTGGCCATGCCTGCGATCTGATACCCATAATCCCACCAGCTCATGATGCGAGTGTGTGGGCCGGTGTTGAGACGCAGCCACGAGTACGCCTCTCTGAAATCATCCAGGATGTTACGCGAGCTGAAGGAAACACACAGGATGAGCCGGTGTGTGTGTGTGTGTGTGTGTGTGAGAGAGAGAGAGAGTATGTGTGTGTGTGTGTGTGTGTGTGTGTGTTTTTGTGATTTAAGAGGACATAAATTTGTATAATGACATGGGTATTACACTGGTATTACAATATGAACGTGATTTATGAGGACATTTCCTGAGTCATTTCAAATCCTATTTTGGATTAATAATTCCTAATAATTCCTATTTCAAATGGCTTTAAAATACTAAACAGTGTTTTATTAAAAATGTAAAAATGCATAAAGTTTTCTGTGATGGGTAGGTTTAGGAGTCGGGTTACTGTGCGTGTGTGTGTGTGTGTGTGTGTGTGTGTGTGTGTGTGTGATGGGTAGGTTTAGGGGTCGGGTTAGTGTGTGTGTGTGTGTGTGTGTGTGTGATGGGTAGGTTTAGGGGTCGGGTTAGTGTGTGTGTGTGTGTGTGTGTGCGTGTGTGTGATGGGTAGGTTTAGGGGTCGGGTTAGTGTGTGTGTGTGTGTGTGTAAAGGGTAGGTTTCGGGGTCGGGTTAGTGTGTGTGTGTGTGTGTGTAAAGGGTAGGTTTAGGGGTAGGGGTAGGGTTAGTGTGTGTGTATGTGTGTGTGTGTGTGTGTGTGATGGGTAGGTTTAGGGGTAGAGTTAGTGTGTGTGTGTGTGTGTGTGTGTGTGTGTGTAAAGGGTAGGTTTAGGGGTAGGGCTAGTGTGTGTGTATGTGTGTGTGTGTGTGTGTGTGTGTGTGTGTGTGTGTGTGTGTGTGTGTGATGGGTAGGTTTAGGGGTAGAGTTAGTGTGTGTGTGTGTGTGTGTGTGTGTGTGTGTACCCGTCGTGGTTGTATGACGCCAGTACGACACTGGGACTGGAGTAGGCGTTACTGGTGACCCAGGTGCAGTGAACAGTGAACATCAGCAGGAGCAGCAGCAGCAGGACGCTCACCAGACTCTTGATGTTTGAACCCAAACCCTCTTCACACACCACCACGTGCTTCCGCACTTTACCAGCCTGAAACACACACACACACACACACACACACACACACACACACACACACACACACACACACACACACACACACACACACACACACACACACAGTCTGATGATCACCAGCAGGGGGCGACACACATCACTTTTACACAGACCATCCTCTTGGACTCTTAAAGTCAACATAACATCAATGTTTACTTTCTTAATAAATATTTATCTCGCTGTGATTGATTCATGAGGACATTATTATAAAGCTCTCACACATTATTTTATATCTTTATAAAAATGTTGTATTTCTTTATGTATCTATTTTATATAAATAATTATATAATATTGTTATATATTTATATAATTTCACATCATAAAAGTTATAACTTTAATATATAATTTATTTATAAATAAATGTATATATTTTTACAATTAATAATTTATATAATATTTTACACCTCAAATATATAATATATAAACAATTATATTTATTATATTTGATTATATATTTATATAATTTTATATAAAAAATAAATATATTTATTAATCATTTATAAATAAATTGTTACATTTTTAAATAACAATCTATATATTTATATAACCTTTCCCACTTCTGAAATATATAATATAAAAATAAAACTATTATTTAATATTTATTATGTTTTATTTTATATCTAATAAAAAATATACATGTATTTATATTATAAACAAGTATTTATAAATAAATGTATACATCTTAAAATAACAATTTATATATTTATTTAACTTTCTCCACCTATGAAATATATATTATAAAAATATTTATTATATTTTTATTCATACATTTTATACAATACAAATTATACATTTATTAATTATTTTTTAGTTAGTTTATGGTTTATTGTAGTGTGATGGAGGTCAGCAGCACCTTCTCATACACACTCCCAGAGTTCCTCCTGTCGTCTTCAGCCGGGGGATCGTCGCTCAGATAGCGCTCAAACACACTGGAGAACGCCACGGCCGACAGCACACACACCACCGGCGTCAGAGTCAGCATGAGGCGAACCATCACACCGGCGAAATACACCGCGCTGACGCCGTACAGAACCACTGGGGGGCGACAGAGAGACTCGTGTCAAACTCACCCTTACACACTATCAGTGAACAGTGTGTGAGATTAAAATAAGTGTGTCCCAAGGCATATTATGTTGAAAAGAGTATGCCATCATCTACTATTTCCGGTGGATTTTGGAAGTGTGGATCCGTGCTCACTATACGTCTGAAGGAAAGCAGCCGTACCGAACACACGCTCGTCGCTGATGTCTCTGATGCAGAACCAGAGGCCTGCTGGGAAGGTGCACACCAGTACGTGAAGGTCGAAGAAGAAGGAAACCCAGGTGGTGGGCTGATGCTCCGACACCGACGCGATGATGGGAATATGAACCTTCGCGTAACTGCACACAGAAAAACACCCTGCATTTACCAGAGTAAAACATGTCCTCAAATCACCTCAAACTCTGAGTGGAAATGAGATTTTGTGTCTGTGAAAAACTGGACATTTTTAGCAGAGATGCCGTGCATTTACTAGAGTTTCAGGGTTGATTTTGTCCCAGGAAGCAATTTTGTGTTTAAAAGACGTCTAATAGCCGTCCAAACACAGCCCAGACGTCTAGGCTAAAACAAGGCAAAATTTGGGCTGTCAGTGAAAATGTAACAGACGTCTAAACCATAGCCCAAGAATAAACTAGTCATCAATTAGATGATAAATAAATAAAATGAGTGGAGAAATGAAACCAAACACCCTGTAATCACTGTTTACTTTGCTTACATGATGGAATATCATACATCTCGCAAATTATTTTGGCTAGTAAGTGTGTTACTCATAGCTGGATTATATCGGGTCTAAAGTTAACCTGGACGGTGAAATGACGGCTCTTGCCTGCTGGGGTGAATGCTGCCCATCCTGAATCAGCCCATAAATGATGAGTTATTAATAGTAAATGTTGTGAATGTTTACCCCGTGTCCCAGAGTGAATAAAAGCGGCCACTCCACGGAGCGATCCAACCTGGACACACCAAACACACACCATCATCAGCAGACGCTCGTGTCATCACACATCCACACAGTCGGGCGGAAACCTTGTAGGTCCAAAAACACCACTTTTCAGGAATTGGAAAAAAAATAATAATTAAACACATCATTGACAAAGTTGATATTGTGGCTTTATATGTGGTCAGACACTTGCATGTGTCATTATATTATTAACATTTTACCACAGTCAAGCTCAAATGGAGTTTGGAGGTTTATGACCAGTGAATATCAGACTTGTTTTGTCCGTCATTGGAACGGCTGCATTTGAGGCATTAAGTGCGTCAAATTACATTTCATCAGCTTACAGGTTATAAAGTGTATTTTTCGATGTGTGCGCTCAGTTCTTTCTCTCATTTGGCCAAAATCTCATGTTATTAAAGATGAAGTGCTATGTACAGGCTATTTAAGACAGTATTGGCTGTGACTCAATGACAAATGCTAGACTGAGACTGTCTTCTCCGCTCCTCAAATACATTAAACATTAGCCTTTATTCTGTTAATATAGTGTTTCGTGACTAAAGAAAATGTCGTACTTATTCAAAGAACCAGTTCATTATGTACCATTGCAATGCAAACGCGCAGAGACGCTCCAAACTGTGTGTGGCACTTCATTCACAATAGAGGTGGGCGGGGCTATGAGGTTTGACTGACAGTTTGAGGAGCCAATGGCCAATGGCTGTAGGTTTAGTCACAAGGTTTAGTCACAAGCTCTTTTTAATCCTTAAATATTTGCAAAATCCACAGACAGATGTAAAGGGAGATCAATAGTAATGATTTGATATGATTAAATGTAATGATTAAATATGGAGATACGAGGTTTCCGCCCCAGAGCGGCGATATGTAACTTTATGGTGTACCGCGGTAAACTGACCGATGCAGTTGAGGTAAACGACACACACACACAGCAGCGGCGCAGTGGCACAAAGAGCCACAGAAAACACAGTCTGTCTCTCCTGACGCGTCAGTCGCTCTCGCAGGGCCTGCAGGAAAGAGTAGATCTGCACGAGCACAAACACACCTACACAGACACACACACACACACACTCAGGGAGCTGAGAGATACAGATACACAAAGACACTGAATCAACGTTTGTGTTTCTGACGCTGTAGCCAATGAGGAGAGACTCACCAGCCGCTGCCATGTGTTCACTGGTTCTGATTGGCTGAAACCCAACGAACGGAATCTGCATAGACAGAATCAGACCAATGACGTAGAACGTGCTGTACGCTGAGAGAGAGAGAGAGAGAGAGAGAGAGAGAGAGAGAGAGAGAGAGAGAGAGAGAGAGAGAGAAGCTTCATCAGTCTCTTCTGGTCAGTAAAACGCTGGAATGATTTTTCTTTGAATCTTTCTGTGAATCTTTGCGAGTCTTGACTGAGACTCACCGATGTAGACTCTCTTGCTGAAGCGGCGCATCAACAGCAGCACAAACACGTGAAGAGGAATCAGATTAATGATGAAGACATAACCGCCCCACGCAGACACCTGAAACACACTCTTTTCCCTCGGTAAAAACACTCCGGTGTTCACTGAATCAATCAGCTTTGAAGATTCAAAAGAAAAACTGAGTCGAACACCTTCTTAAAATTACAAAGAAATTCAGTCTGCAGTTTGAGAGCGTTTATGATCAGATCATGATAGAAAAGCGTTCACTACCCTCATGAAAAATGAAGTACACTTAAGCATACATTTTTAATGGAGTAGCCTACATATAATACTTTAAAAATAATATACTTGAGTGCAAACTGAATGTAATGTTTTCAGACACTTACTGAATGTTATTTGCTATTAAAATCTATTGTAGTCTGGATTTATATTAAATGCAATTAGTTGTACTTAAGTGTGCTTTTTTTCCGACCCACTTAAGTAGGACTTAAGTACAACTTTATTTATATTTTCATAATTACATCTATGGTCTTTGAAATATGGTTAAAGTGTAATGCTGAATGCACTGACAAACATTTATGCAAGCATTTAATATTGAATAACATATTACAGTTAAAGTCCCCCTGTGGTGAAAATCCAGCTTTTAATGTTGTTTATGTGTCTATGTGGTGTTTTTGATTATGCTTTAAGACAAACCGTGTGTAAATTCATAAGTCGACACCATTGCTGAGTATTTCCTCCTTAAAACTGCAGTGAACCAAAGACAGTCTCAAAAACACGCTTTCAAATCGCTGGTGTTTCTGACGTCACAAACTACCTTGTAACCAATCAGATCAACGTGTGATCGTCAACCAGTGGATCTCTGAGCTGAGTGAGTGAGTGGAGGCGGGGCTCATTTGCATATTCATAGAACTGCGAATACTAAATGAGGCAAGAGTGTCGAGTTACATTCAAGATATTTTAAGGCATGAAGAATTTTAAGGAGAAAACGTTTAAATATATAATTTTGGTGATCAAAGATGAGTTTTAAGGGATCAAATTATTGACTAAAGGGGGACTTAAAATTATAACCAAGTACTTACAAGAGCTCTTAATGCAGATGTACTTTTAATATGACATTATTACAAAGTGCACTTTTTAAAAGTGTTACAAAGCATAATCCTGAAAGTGAGCTCTCTTTAAGTGCTCTTTTATTTCATTGATATTATAATTTTCTTAAATATACCTTTAAGATTTGAAGTACACTACAAGTGCTTACTCAATACAATTAAGTGTACTTCTTTTTCACCAGAGCAGACATGCAGAGTGAATTCAGGAACATTGTTCACGCTCAGACACTCACCATGTAGAAATACGAGAGACAACATCCGATGGTCCAGAACACAGATCCAGTTTTGACGGCCTTCACCTGCACACACACACACACACACACACACACAGACAGAAAACTCACTTCCAGTTCAGATCAAAGAGTGACAGCGAACTAGGGCTGCCCTCGACTAAAGATTTTTCTACTCGACAAGTAGTCGTTCATTTAAGCCATTAGTCGAATAATTGTGCGTTTTTATTTTTTTAAACCATAAATCATAATAATGCACCTTTAATTAAAATGAGCATTAAATTAAAACATAAAGCTTGCCACAGCGCACCGGCAAACGTAATGATTATGAATGTGTCGTGGAAAAAAACAGAATGAGACTGTCTAAATATTTTTATAATTTATTGGTAATGTTTTCTGTGTTTTGGCTGCAGAGATTAAGTCAACGATCCTGACTCGTCATCTCCGCCTATATGCATGTTTCATACGGATTATAATCAGAGAATATTTATGTTCATTCAAATGTAAAAATGTCAAGCTTTCTATAGATATATTTCTCATGTTTTGGAGGCAATGCGCTGAGTTCATTTATGTGATGCCTTCATGAGTTCAAAACCGAATCAACAGAAAGAGCCATTATTTTACAAAGACACAACATTTTGTGAGTTCACAGAAATAAAAGTCGACCCTTCGTGTCGGCGCCTGTATGCCATGCAGTAAGAGCTTCTCCACACAAACACTTATGTGTTCAATAATGGCGCACATTTGTCTAGGTCAGGGATGGGCAACTTCGGTCCTGGAGGGCCACTGTCCTACAGAGTTTAGCTTCAACCCTAATCAAGCACACCTGAACAAGCTAATCAAGGTCCTCAGGATTACTAGAAAATTACAGGCAGGTGATTTTTTCAGGGTTGGAGCTAAACTCTGTAGGACAGTGGCCCTCCAGGACCGAAGTTGCCCATCCCTGGTCTAGGTTAACATTAGAGCGAGCGGACTTGTAAAGTGCTGCTACTTACATGTTTCATGTGATAAGCCATATGTGACCCTGGACCAAAAAATTGCATTCGCAATTTCGTTAGTATTTTAAATGCAATGACAATAAAGTTTTCTATTCTATATTCTATTCTATACACAAATAATCAGATTTGGACTGACAGTCTGATCAAGGCTTTAGGAGGAGAGCGCTTCCTCTTACCCACAGAAAGAAGGTGAACTGCAGGGCGAATATGGCCACGGCCTCGTTGTCGAAGGATCCGGCCACCGAGCGTGAGATGTATCCGGGAACCACAGCCATGAAGCAGGCGGACAGAAGCCCGGCCGCACGACTCCACAGCTCTCGCGTCAGCAGGAACGTGGACATCACCGTCAGGCTGCTGAACACGGGCGCCAGGAACACACACACGTCCCGGATGTGCACGCTCAGGTGGACGAGGTTCAAGAGGTAGTGAATCAGACCTGCCGTCACCATCAGACCTGGATAGACCTGCAGGAACACACAGAATCCGGTCGGACTCTGGATTCTGACAGAAGAGAATCAGGTTTCAGGTGTGAACGAACTGAATCGCGACTCACCGTTCCTCCAACGATTCGGCCGAGAGGATACCAGGCTCTCTCATCAAACCAGTTCAGGAACTCGTAGAAGCCGTTCGTGCTCAGATGATGAGTCGACCTGTAATTAAACCTGTTCACACACACACACACACACACACACACACACACACACACACACACACACACAATTTTAGGACAGTTAACAGTTATGCTGTGTCAAAGGTGTCAGAATGAGATACTCAATAAGAACATGATCTGAATTAAAAATCAAACTGATATAAATTACAAACACAACTGATCTAAATTAAAAACTGAACTAAATTTATTAAAAAACTGATCTAAGTTAAAAACAAAACTGATCTGAATTAAAAAACTGAACTGATTTTATTAAAACAAGTTCATTGAATCAAAAACAAAACTGATCTGAATTAAAATCACAACCGAATTTATTACAACAATTAAACTGAATTAAAAATTAAACAGATATGGGTTACAAACACAACTGATCTGAATTAAAAGCAGAACTGGATTTATTAAAACTAGACTACTAATCTGAATTAAAAATCATAGTGAAACAGATTAAACAACTGATATGAATTGAAATCAGAACTGAATGTATTAATGAATCATACTGTCTGAAACTGTCAACAAACACATGCAACAAACCACCGTAAGACAGAAAGAGAGAGAAAGAGGCTTGGAAAGGCCAGAGGCGAACACAAATAAAGAAATAAACAACAGCGGGAGAAGAAGAAAGGCTGAAAACTGAATTTCACCTCATTGGCTCAGATCAACGTGAAATACTGAAAGTCCTGCAAAACAAATAGAATCTTCTAATGGAACGACTTAAAATAGATTTTCACTGGTATATTCTACCATAAGCTGAACATTTAAGAGTCAAAATACTGCCAACATCATCTTCATCATGTACACTAACCACAAAACATCCGAACAATAATCACATCCACCTGATCACCAGCTTTCCTTTAGATCCCAATACAGACATCAACATGAAATATTGATTATAGCTGTTAAATTATTTTATTCTGTGAGCAGAAAGAGAGTGTGAAGAGACTGAATGAAACTAAACATGAATTTCACACAGTTAGGCAAATATTCAACCAGAGAAAGACAATATTGACCAATCACAATCAAGTATTCTAACAAGTACTAAATAATATTAAACAATAGTATTTTAATATTAAGTGCTAATGCAGTGGTAATATATTACAATAATTAAAATAATTATGAATAATTAAAACCATTAAGTACTATAATTCTGGAAGTTTCAATAAAAGAACAAAATGTTTATTACCATTTAAGTGTCTATAAAAATTATATTAATTCTAAAAATTCCCTTGAATTTCTAAGATCTTATTAATGTCCATGATTTTTAGAAACCAGACTTTAAAACTCCCTCATATATCCAGGTTTTCCAAGACTGTCGGAATCCTCGTTCATAAATAAAAATGACAGTTAAGGGAATTAATTATCATAAAAATATTATGTCAGCTTTAATATTATAAATAGCTTAATGTTAATATGTTAATATAATATAGCTTACTGTAGCTTTAATTTATATTAGCTGTTTTATCACATTTGTCTTTAAAAATAAGTAAGTTTTGATTCAATGAGATTAATTAGATGTGCCCCTCTCTTGTCAAATATCAGAGGCCACATTTTGTGCCAAAAATAATAAACTGCGTATTGTATATTCTCAGCGAGTCTGTGGAAGGAGTCCTGAGAAACTTCAAAGAGCCTCTGTGACATTACATGATTTACAGTGAACTCTCTTCAAACGCCTGAACACACCGACAAAACACAGCCTGTGAAATGTGTGCATCTGAGAAACTCTGAATGACAAACGAGTCAGTGTGTGTGTGTGTGTTGGTGCTTTCAAATAATACTTTTTCAAAAGTATTCCCGTCAGAGCTTCTTAAGAAGAAAGAGATTAATTAAATCTCGTCAGACGCCCATGCATGATCAGTTTCTGTGCATTTACAATCATTCATGCATTTGGCAGATGCTTTTATACAAAGTGACGTGCATTGCATTCAAGATTCTTTATAGTCACTATACAAAGGTATAGCGAAATTGATGCAGTCCAAGGCGACAGTCAGATAGTGCAAAAACAATATATTGCCCAGTGAGCAGTGCATGATAGTGCATATAATGGAGAGAGAGGAAAGTGCAACAGAATGCAACCTAATTTAAATAATATAGTGTAACATTTATACACTGAAATATACGGAGGGTGTTGTTAACCTTATAGGTTGAGCTGTAACATGTCCATCAGACTGGTGCATTTCTGGTCATTTCAAGTGTTCTTCAAAGTTTACATTTGACCAGTTCATGCATTCGCTGGGATTGAACCCTTGACCTCGGTGTTGCTGTTTTCTGAGTCACTTTAGCAGCATTTCAGAAAACTGTGGGCAGATACACACACAAACACACACACAACATGCAGGCTCTGAACTGTCTTTCCTCCTCCATCACTGTGTGTTTTCTGTTTTCATGTTCCTGAGGGTCTGATGATCGGGTCCATGTGTCTGTGTTTGACTGACAGTCTGCCAACCAGCAACACATGCACTGCCTAAACACAGTCTGTGTGCCACCAGAGACAAGGATGATGTCGTTATATTCTCACACAAACACACACACACACACACACACACACACACACACACATACAGAGAGAGAAGCCAGAGCCAGCAGACCGGCTCAGAGGAAGAGACGGCAACGAGTGTTTATGCCAGAGAAAAGACACACAATCATCTCTGCCAAACAGAGACGAACAAACACTCACAGACGACTGGAGCAGTGTTATTAATATATACTATTATCTGTTTTGGTTATATTTTTAGGGGTGTAACAATATATTGTGTCACAATATATCACAACACAAAAATGTAACAATATGTATTGTTGATAGTTCTCCCAAAATAAAAATTACTGTGAGAAAAAAAAAGTTTTCAGTGTCAGTACTGCATTAAACTACTATATAATGTTGAATATAATGTACAATAATGCAATGGGGGGATATTTGTGTGCCAAGATTATGCCAAATGTCTGATGTTACCAGTAAAAAGTGGCCGTCATTATTTTAAATATATCTAGTCAGTGAAAGAGTTCAAGCATATTCATCTAAAATAATTCAGTATTTTCATCTTCAGAATCATGAATATTGTTATTCTGGTGTCTCTATTGTCCTGTGCTTTGGGTTTCAGCACAAGTCCAAGCCTGTTCATTCACACACAATGTAAAACCAAATTTAGCATTTTAATCAACAGAACATTTTATCGCAATAATATCGTATCGTTTGTGAGTTCAGTATGGTGATATGTATTTAATCGTGACATGAGGGTATCGTTATATTTTTCATTAGCAATTAACTGTGCTCAGATTCAGTCTGCAATCAAACTCTCACATTTCTCATATTCTGCTCTATATTCATTTCATATCTTACTGTATGACGACTATTGACTTTAGGAGGCAAAGATGATCCTAAACCAACCGGATGACTTCAGAGGCTTCAGATGAGCAGGTTCAAGAGCCACAGAAGTTTGTTTCAGTCAGATTTCTCTGTGACGTCTCAGATTAAACAAAGAGAAACACGAGCAGCTTCAGTCAAAGAGATTCATTTTCCTTCAGAAGGAGAGAAGCTCTTCAGAGAGAATCAGTCGCTGAAGCACCGGAGGCCTTTTCTGCTACTAGAGACAAACGAAGCTGTTTATCACTCAAACCCAGAGCCGCTCGCGGAGCTACACACATCAGAGGAACCTTCAGAGGAAGCTGCTCACAACAACACAACACAACACAACAACAAAAACAATAACAGAACAACACAACAGAACAACTGATGATTCTAATGGAATTCAAAATTCTCTCTGGATTCTCACATCACATGCAGAGTGTTAAAGAGACACTGAGACATTCATCATCTTAACACACACATCAAAACACACACACACCTTTAATGGCACATGAGTAATTAATTCAGGAGGGAACTGAGGAACTGAGATTCGAAATACACTTACTGTGTCCTTCAAACCTTGTGAAGATATGATACACACATTCACTGAATACTAGGGTAGGGATGCACTGAAATTTTGGCTAACAAAGATTTTCAGCCATAACAGCCATTATCGAAATCAGAGACCAGACACACATTAATCAGCGCTTCTCCGACGGCACGCTTTGACTGTGTTCAGCGTCTATCAGTGAATGAGAAATGAAGCCCGTCTCATTTAATCGCTCAATCAATGTTTCGACCAGTCAGTAACTCTGCTTGTAGGATATACAGTGTCACTTAACGATACACTTACCTCAAGAAAACTATTCAATGTCCATAAACTCATTAAAATAACTCTAGAGAAGAGCTTTTTGCTAAATATATGCACTGTGTTAGATATTCATTATATTTTTATGTAACCTGTTGGAGATGTCTTCATTATAAATCTGTCGTGAAAACAAGTTATAACAGTTTATTGTTTATATTTAACCAACAAACTGTAAAAACTGCCTCATGTGCAATTTAAACTTTTGTGTTAACTTTTTGAGTTTTGATTATTAAATAAGTTAAATAAGTTAGAATAATTAATTGATTGATAATTTTCGGTTTTGGTTTTCGGCCCAGATTCTTCATTTCGGTGCATCCCTTCTAAATAATTTATAACTCATAAATCACAATTAAAACTCATATGCTCCTTAAATACCTGAATTCTTTTTTTGTTTGTATGAAACCAATTAGACTATAATGGAAAAAAGTATAAAAATCTTTATCTTCTAATTGAAACAGTATATGGAGTATATATGGAGTTCAGCATTATAATCAGCTTGACTGTCTTATAGCGGTGCACTCTCTGCTCAGATCCCCAAAACTGCTGAATAATACAACAAATTCATGAGCACTCAGCAAAACACTCAGCAAAAAAAAGGAATAATGTAATAAATATTTATAATTTCACCAAATAATATGCACTGGATTATGCAGGGACAGAGTGTGCAGTTTTGAAGGAGAACAACAAACAAACAAACAAACAGAGTCGAGCTGAGCTGTCAATCACGAAGATCTCACCAGGGTCACATGATCTGAAATATAAAAACACTGCGATGTGCAACGGACTTTAGACTAAAGTGTGTTCTGCCTTTAACTAACTGTTTTATGAGTGTGTCATAAAAGAGCTGCTGGGATTCAGACGTTTCTATAATGTCATAATTAATCTTTAGCTCATTAAATTCACCTGTTCTGTGATGAAACCTCAATTATGAATTTCACTAGAGAAAAGTAAAGCACTTTCAGGCTTATTCTATCACTGAGGACAAGCATGCAGTAAATACTTCAGCAATCATATACAAAAACAAGTGTGTCTTTTACATTGTGACCTGATTTACTTTACTAATCTACGGTTTGGACTGAATCCAGCACTCGGTGGATCACAGCCTGAAACGATGGAGGAAATCCATATGTGTGTGTGTGTGTTATCGAGGAGAACAGACCACAGCGGTGTTTCTAACAGAAACTTAATCAATACTGGTTAACTCTCTGTGTGTGTGTGTGTGTGTGTGTGGCCGAGCAGCGGGAGGAAAACAAACCACAGGATCACACACTTTCTCCATCCGTCCATGTCTCGTTCTGACATCTCATACCCTTAAGTCTCCGTTTTGCAGAGATGGACTGAAAATGAAAACTTTCTGCCAGATTCTGGAAGATGAATTCTTCAATCAGTGGAACAAGAAGATGTGGAGCTGGTCCATCAAGAGTCACTCTCAATCTGGCGGTCTATAAAGCCTATAAAGTCTTCATGTATTTGACTACACTTCAGCTTGTGGTTCTTATTAAAGGTGCAGTGTGTAATTTTTAGCAGCATCTAGTGGTGAGCTTGCGAATTGCAACCAACAGAAGTTACGCTGGCCGACAGGAAGTGAAGTCGTCGTCTGAGACAGCAGAGAGTAGCCAGTTCAGCAATGAGGTTTCCTTACAAAGATAAATGAAGAAATTAGGTTTACTTAATTATTCAGTAAAGCGATATGTTATTGCGAATATTATTGTTACTTGTTCATCATTGTGTCAGTGTTTTATTCGCTGTTTTGCATTTAGAACAACTTAGTGACGAAACGCGTTTGTCCGCTCAGGGCCACTGTAGAAACATGACGATGTAAGCGGACCCGCGGTGTGTGTAGAGAGAAATAAAACATAATACATAATACAATACACTTAAAACATAGTTATGTATATGATATTGCATTTCTGTCAACAGATCCTCCTAAATATTACACACTGCACCTTTAAGTGGAGGTCATTTTCCATTTTCCAGAAGTGCAAGATATCAGGATCTCTTCTGGAGACTCCATCGGTTGCAGTTCTGGAAAATGGAGGCGCTGGAGACTAAAGGGTTCCTGATGGTTTCACACTTAATTCTTCACCTTAATTCTTAATTATTTTGCAGTTAACGTGTGTCTTTTCTTCTCCACCTATTTTTGTCTGACCCAATGGTCAGGCCTTAACTGTAATTTCTAGTATTGCATTAGTATTGCATCCTTCTCATGGGCATTTAATAACTTTTAAAGAGTTAAATCTCTTTTTTGGCTTTTTTTATCTGTAGAAGAAAATGTGCCTAATATTAACTATTAAGATTAATGTGGTTGAAATTGGTCAAATGTGTCTGGAAAAAAATATGATCAGCTCTCAGATGCTGTCTATATAATCAGCTCACAGATGCTGTCTTTGTAGTCAGCTCTCAGATGCTGTCTAAGTAGTCAGCTCACAGATGCTGTCTAGGTAGTCAGCTCACAGATGCTGTCTAGGTAGTCAGCTCACAGATGCTGTCTAAGTAGTCATCTCACAGATGCTGTCTAAGTAGTCAGCTCACAGATGCTGTCTAAGTAGTCAGCTCACAGATGCTGTCTAAGTAGTCAGCTCACAGATGCTGTCTAAGTAGTCAGCTCACAGATGCTGTCTAGGTAGTCAGCTCACAGATGCTGTCTATGTAGTCAGCTCACAGATGCTGTCTAAGTAGTCAGCTCTCAGATGCTGGCTAAGTAGTCAGCTCACAGATGCTGTCTAAGTAGTCATCTCACAGATGCTGTCTAGGTAGTCAGCTCACAGATGTTGTCTAAGTAGTCAGCTCACAGATGCTGTCTATGTAGTCAGCTCACAGATGTTGTCTAAGTAGTCAGCTCACAGATGCTGTCTAAGTAGTCAGCTCACAGATACTGTCTAGGTAGTCAGCTCTCAAATGCTGTCTAAGTAGTCAGCTCACAGATGCTGTCTATGTAGTCAGCTCACAGATGCTGTCTAGGTATTCAGCTCACAGATGTCGTCTAAGTAGTCATCTCACAGATGTTGTCTAAGTAGTCATCTCACAGATGCTGTCTAGGTAGTCAGCTCACAGATGTTGTCTAAGTAGTCAGCTCACAGATGCTGTCTAAGTAGTCAGCTCACAGATACTGTCTAGGTAGTCAGCTCTCAAATGCTGTCTATGTAGTCAGCTCACAGATGCTGTCTATGTAGTCAGCTCACAGATGCTGTCTAGGTATTCAGCTCACAGATACAACAGCTACAACAGATCAAACACAGGATGACTTTCACAGTTATCGAGAGTTTGAAGAGTGGGTTTGAAGTAAAGTGCGCGCTAATATCTGACAGGACGGAATAAAGTTCCTCACCACGGATCAAACTCATGAATGAGGCTCTCGAAGCGGATCACGGCGAACAGTCTGGAGCTGAATCCACACACACACGCCAGGAGAAGGATGGAGAAAGACAGCAGAGACTGACATCCAGCCCATAATCCGCGTTTTCCTTCACCTCCACCACCCGCGGTCCTGGAGCGGCTTATCCCGGGCGGAGAGCCGCCGGTACCGGCTGACGATCTGCGATGAAGCTCCGTCATATTCGGGAAGGATGAGAGTCTGTTCATTCCCTGATATAAATAAATGAACGGTTCGACCGAGGGATCTCACGTCATCGTCAGCCGTCGGTTCTGATCCGCGTCAGTGATGTCCAATTCCAGAATGAATCGTTCATTTGAAACGGTTCTTTGCAGTGATTCAGTTGAACCGACTCGCTTTTCCCTCAAAAATCTAATTTACCAAGTCCGTTCACTCTAAATCAGAGGCGTTGAAATACATTAATCTTATTTAACGGTTCTGTCCAAAATAACGTCGAGATCAAAATAATTGTTGACACTGTGAAACCATTCTAATGGGATTAATCATGAAGCTTATTGAATCTTTCCATTAATTATTTTTATTTCTGTGGTTTTATTTCATAGGCAATGTTGTTACGTTAGCTTTATTGTAGTAACAACTAGTTAGACAATTTTAGAAAACTATATTACCATGATGATTTTTGAAATGGTGGTAAAACACTCGCAATACAGCCGGATTTAACAAAACTTTTCAGCAAAATTGTACTGCAACAGAACACTGACTTCCGTAAAGACTCGATGAAAAGGTTATTTAGATCGTTCATTAAAAGGAACCGATTCGCTGGAATTAATTGGATTTTTAACCGGACCTTTAAACAAATTCTCATTCTTGACGGACAAATTCATCCTCCACCAACATGTATAAAATAAGCCACTATGTATAGTTTATAGTTAAGGCTGCAGTTTTTTTGTCCTGTCAGCTGAAAGGGAATAAAAACTCAGAGCTGGTGACTTAAGTCCCTTCTGTTGAACCGAATAATGAAAATGAATCACTTTATTTTGACAAGACCAACACAATGCTGAAGATAAAGATGGATCATCAGCTTATGCTCTGATATTTGGCTGACCTGTTAACATCTTTCAAACTAAAATTTAGGCCTACAGTATGTCAGTACAAGTGTAACTCCCAACTGAACAGTACTAAGGCAAGGCAAGGCAAGTTTATTTAGCACATTTCATACACTAAGGCAATTCAAAGTGCTTTACATAGAAAGGAATAAAAATAATCACAAAATAAAAGCAAGGACAACTAAAACAGTTCTTTACATAGAAAGGAATTCAAATTAACACTATGTCAATTCAAAGTGCTTTGCATAGAAAATAAGCACAAAATAAAAATTAAAACAGTTATATAAGGGATTCATTAAATAAAATACAGTGTAATCAGTCGGAGTACCAAAGGGTTAAGTTTTATCCAAAGAAATATGATGGGAATAAATGGGAATATTGTGCATAAGCATCCCAAAACAAAAGACATACATTTGTCAATTAACCATTCAGAAACGTCCCGTTGCATTCTACATGTTGTCACTTCTTCTCGAGTCTCTCCATCATTGTCCGACTCTGCTTCGAACATATAAGGCTGGACACCGCTACTGACAGTGTCTGACATTTTCAGTGCGCGAGATCATTGTCCAGTTTTGTTGTTTCCGGTTAGCCTGGAAATCCAGAACTAAATCTACAGTAAAAGATTAATGGTCTGGCATCGACTAATGAAAATCGGCCAGCTCGAGGGGCGGCACCAAGCATGCATTTGAAAATCTCACTGCATGCAATTGGATAACACTACGACCAATCACAACAAGCCCCATACACTTAGGTAGCAGAGGAGTTAACTGGTAGACTCTAGACTATTAAGACTTTTGCCGTATCTGGTTGGCAAAAAAGCAAAAACGCCCTTCTTGCAACGGAACGATTCGAGCGCCGTCTTCTGTTCCTCTTTTAGATAAAAAGCCAAGTCTAACTCGTTCATTGTAGCGGCCAAAGCCGTTTCAAACAACTGGTGTTCATCCATAGCCATCTTGCAATGTTTACTAATGACTTCGACGTCACAGCGCTGTCGTCTTCTGTTTAGCTCCGCCTATATCAGATAACCCGATGTGCAGTGGTGTAGTCTACGTGATACGCAGGTATACGCCGTATACCCACTAGAAAAGGCCAAGGATTTGCGTATACCCACTTAAAAAAAGCGTGAGGATACGTATCAACTTCGTTTTGTGTCAGAACTTTCACACTTTCATTCATAAATTCATCCCGTCTGTGTTTGCGAAGCGACGGATCGAATCGCGGAATCCAGTCACAAATGGAACTTGCTATATAAAGCAGAACGTCACGGAATTTGGCTATTTTTGAATGAATAAATCAAAAGTAGCTGCTGTACAATGAATAAAATCTCAATATGGACTAGTGTCTATGAATATTAAAGCTAAAAGAGACTGCAATTGTTCTACGCGTCTCTGGGAATGAGCGCTCAGTGTGTGCTCCACTACACACACACACACAAGCACGCGTGACTCACGCTCGTGGTGTTTTCAGCGTTTCACTGTATTGAGACATGATGTAAGCTACACATGTGCATTTCATCGCAGAGCTGCTATGAGAGTCACTTGATGAGAATTTCACCATTTCATTTGATAAAACTATCGCCATTCATTCGTTTCATATACACATAGAAACTGAAATGTCTTTACGACAACCTGTCAAAATAAAAGTTCTGTATAACTTGAAGAAATTATAACAGAAATATATTACTATTGCACAGAGTATACTTCAGGCCTAATAATAATAATAATAATAATAATAATAGTAATAATAATAATAATAATAATAATAATAATAATAATAGTTTATTAAAACACACAGAAACTCAAATGTCTACAACCCACCAAAATAAAAGTTCGGTCTAACTCAAATTAATTAGAAAGAAATTGCACACTAAAAGGTATTTTAAAATAACATTTTTTTCAAAAACACCATTTCTAAAAGTAAATTTGTATTTGTGCCTATAATGTTTTTAAAAAGAAATTGTTGAAAATTGTCTGATAAAACCTGTGCTTCAGGGACCATATTCATATAACATCTAAGGCTAAAGGTAGCTCTTAACTGACTGAGTTAGATGGTGATTAACACTAAACAGTAGAAAATCAGTCCAGTCTCCCCAGCTGTAAATGTCATTGGCTGTTGCTTATAATAAATTGACATGTTGATAACACTTAGTATTTCATAATGCTCTCAATTACATGTCGATGGGATGGGGGGGGGGGGGGGGGGGGTTATATTAGAGTATACTCACTACAAAAAACTAGACTACACCACTGCCGATGTGACTGGTGCAGCTCAGATCGAGGGGCATATTTGATGAGCATCATTACTCGACACCAGAGTAACTCGCTGAGCAAATTCAACTTGTGCTCTCGCGAGAACTCTGGATTTCCAGGGTAGTTTCTGGTATGCAGGAGCATGAGCTCTTGAAGCTCCGCCCTCTTTGTGAAAGGGGGTGAGGAGCACCAGCTCATTTGCATTTAAATAGACACAGACGAAAACTGCACATTTTTGCTCACTCCCAAAAAGTAGCAATTTTAACATGGTATAATAAATGATCTGTGGGGTATTTTGAGCTGAAACTTCACATAAACACTCTGGAGACATCAAAAACTTATTTCACTTATTTTACCTTTTTATCTTGTAAAAAGGGGCATATAGGTCACCTTTAACAGAAATAAAACATAAAATGTCAAAACAAGGGGAAAATCAAGTGTTCAAATAAACAAGGGATCTTGTGTCCTCATCGTACCAAGGAATTGTGAAGGCGGGGCAGTTATGAGTTAAGATGGGTCCAGGTAAGGGACGGGGTCTGGCAGCCGAACACGCTTCTCTCTCTCTCTCTCTCTCATCTTATCTGGTCTGTGGTGCTTCGGCACAGTGGCTCGTCCTCTCTAGGCCACGGCAAATGAGGGAAACAGCGCCTGGCATCCTAGCTTGTCAGCAGCGTCACATGCTTCTCCCTTCCTGGACCCATGAGGACACCAGCGTGCGGAGAAAGAGACTTCATTATCTTCAGATGTGCCTCATCACGCGGGCCAGTCCTCATTTACAACGCCCATCTCTCTCACACACGCACTCCAGTCGTGAACCTGGCAACGGGCAGCGATTTAAGGCACAGGTGCTGATAATAAGGGAAGGCAGCCGTTCCATCACAAGTGTCATATTAAAGCTTCTGAAGTCATCCGGTTGGTTTAATATCATCTTTGCCTCCTAAAACACACACACACACACACACACACACACACACACACACACACACACACACACACACGAGTCAGTTGTCGTCATACAGTATGAGTCTAGAGATATGTAATGAATATGGAGCAGAATGAGAAATGTGTGAGTTTGATTGCAGAGCACAGTTTGAGACGCTGCTGAGACTCTAGAGGAGCTTCATGTCAGATTACTGGGATTCATTTTTAAAAGCTAATAAAAAATATTAGGAGTGTAACGATCCCCTCATGTCACGATTCAATACATATCACGATACTGAACTCACAATACTATATTATTGCGATACTACAAGACATATGATGAAATGTTCTGTTGATTAAAATGCTAAATTTGATATTACATTGTGTGTGTGAATGAACAGGCTTGGACTTGTGCTGAAACCCAATGCTCAGGACAATAGAGACACCAGAATAACAATATTCATGATTCTGAAGATGAAAATACTGAATATGCTTGATGTCTCTGACTAGATATATTTAAAATAAAGTAAGCCACTTTTTACTGGTAACATCAGACATTTAGCATCATCAGGACACACAAATATTCCCCCAGTGCATTATTATACATTATATTCAACATTATATAGTAGTTTAATGTACTGACACTTAAACTCTGAAAACTTGAATTATTTTCTCACACAGTAATATTTATTTTGACTGAACTGCACAATAAATATTGTCACTATCCACGACACATATCGTTGCATTTTTGTATTGTGATACGATATATTGTTACACCCCTTAAGTATTCTTACTAAAATAGAGGTGTCACAGATTAGAAATGGCTGAAGGAATAAAAATTGGTTGGATAATCTAAATCTAGTTTGTGTCTGACAAATATAATTTAAATACAGAAAATATACAGTCAAACTGTCCCACTCTAGTTCATCATTTCAAAAATGTCTTTAAAACAAGGATATTTAATAACAAAAGATTTAAAACAACAATAATCATGTTGAATATTTAGAACTCACCGTTTGTAGATTCGCCAACAAATGAGAAGTAAAACTACAGCTAGAACTGAAACTACTGCTCCTGGTATACTGATCCTGCCAATGCGACTTAGAGATTCTGTTCCACGTTCAAAACATTTTCCATCTGCAGAATGAAGATATATATATAAAACCAGTATACATGTCTTTTTATCAACATTATCACCTGTTGAACTGAATCGATGCACTTTAACTAAATTTGTTTGTGACCAGAAACATGAATCTATTTCAGCATCATCATGTTCTCCTGATACAATATGACTGATGCAGAAGCACCATTACTGTATAAAGATCATTCATATTCACTCAAGACTGTATTTATGATAATATTTACCCCAGTTTACTGTAACTGGTTCTCTCAGACGACTGTGAATGACCTGACAGTCATAAGATCCTTCATGGTTTCTGTCGATCTTCACACTGATTCTCATCTGAAAGGTTTCATCATCATTTGGTCTGATTTCAGATGTTTGATCCTCAACAATGTATTTGTACGATCTAATGTTCATCTGAACATCTCTGGGGTAGAAACCAGTGGCCAGACAGCTCAGAACCAGCTTACTTTCATCATCAGGAGATTTACTTGCAGATAAATGAACATCTGGAGAACCTGGAGCAGAAAGAAACATAAAATTATAATGAAATTATATGCACAGAAATTGATTCTGTCTCAATGGTTTCTGTGTGGTGAAATAACTTGGTAACTTGGTTTCGTTCTGTTTGACGATCCCAATTTATTTTGGTTTCTTTGACTTTGGGGTTTTTATCAATCCACTTCATAGTGTCAGGATTAAAGGCTATAAAATCCTCTCCATCAAATCCATATTCATCAAAGACAATGGGATTTGTTACTGATCCATCAGGAAGTTTCTCCAGTTCACAGCCAATTATTCTCTGAAGAACATGAAGCTCTACAATCACAGAACAACACTCATGAGAAACTTATACTGCAGAATGAATATACGCAGTTTCATAACATGAAAATAAAGCATTAATCTCACCAGAACACATTGAGTCTGTGCAGTCTGACAGCATCTTCAGCTGATGTATTAACCAGTCTCTAGAATCAGGAGGATCTTCAGGAGTGTTTGTCCAGTCAAACACAGTCCGACCGTCTCTGACCCAGACTCGTTCTTCATTACTGAAGTGTTTAATCTGTCTGTCATTACGAACACACACAGCACTGAACTCTGGGAATGTGTTTGCTTTGGTCATGACTGTAAACACGTAGTAGAGGAAGTGTTTCTCTGAGGAACATAAAACACAAACTATATGAGACAACACAAAAGCGCGCGCTCCTGCCACATGTCAAACGATATGCGGCAAATAGTTGCTTGTTTAAACTACCTTAAATTACTGAAAACAAACTTTACTATAAAATATACTATAAAAATGTATCTTAATTTACATTCAACTTTACAATAACGGTTACAAAATTGTCTAGTATGTTTGTGACTGCAATATGATGGTCGATATTTTAGCCGTCGACCGTTGACTGACTGAAACTAATAAACTGTGTTCTTACCTTGAAGCGCATCGCTAAGAAAAATGTAAAGACATAAAAATATAAGAAAAAATATTCCTTTGTATATACAGAGCATGTTTTAGAAGACAGCATATCAATCATATGTGTCCTTTATATTTCAAACGAGCTCCTTGAACACATCTACATTAAAGTGAAAGTTTATCTCGTCTCTTCCTTGTTGTATTGAGCTCGCTGTCGCCCCTCACTGGCTGCTTCATGGAATTACACTTTCGTTTTCATTCCTGGCGTCATTCGTTGAGGAAAAGTCCTCCCGTAAAAAAAATAATTTAAATTCGTTGTTAACAGTATGTATAAATAAATCTCTTAAAATATGTATGTGACTTCTATTTTACATGCTGCTGTGGTCTGTTATTGAGATGTGAAACTCAATCTGACCACATCTACATGGCGGAGAGAAAGAAACAACAGAGAAAGACAAACTAAACCTCTGAATCTCAGCCAAAATGATTTACTGCTCTCCTGATGCATGAAATATTGGCAGATGTGCTTTTACATGAGTTTCCTGCAGTGGTCAGTGCTTTACTCAAGGATGCATATGTTGTCTAGGCCTGTAATTTCCTTCATTTCAGCTCAGAAGGACTGAAAAGTGATCAGCAGCAGCTTCATTCATCACATTTGGATACAATAGTGAAATCAGTGGAATTCTCCAGCGGTGGGTCTGTCTTTTGGGAATCTCTCAAACAGACAGAGGAATCACTGATCATTCAGTCTGAGATCTGCATAGATTAAGTGTTAGAAAAGTCCCTTTAAAACAAGTCATTTCACTCGGCCGGCCATCTTTGAAATGGGGAAACATCAAATTCTCCAAAACTGTTCGCCAAGCTTACGATTATATTTCTTAAGCTTACGACTTTATATATAAAGTCTTTGGTGTTAGTTAATAAATTATGCATGAAAGACAAAAAACTTCTCAAAATAAAGTTTTGTTCTTTTAAACTCTCTGAAAGGGCTCATTAAAGGTTTCCAAGAACAACGAGCACAAGACACATTCATTTATTAGTGCACTATGAAAACAGATGTTACAAAAAGGAACATTTTTGCATTTATCAGACACTTTAAAGAGACTAACAGTGCTTGCATTCAACCTACAGCATTTTTTTTTAAATACATGTTTAATGCATGTGTTTTCTCTCACTGAATGATCAGTCCAATATCAATCCATCACACCCACAACACACATTAACAGGCTAAGCAAGAAAAATTTCCCCAAATGTTTTTTTAATTTACATTTAATTTAATGCATCTTATACCAGGGCTGGCTCTTGACATATTGAAGGTCAAACCGTTGATAGGAAGATATTTTATTTTCGCTTTAAATAAAATACAACAGTTTTACCTTTCCACTGTCCAATGACAATTCTGAAAGTAAATGGCAGGAGCCTATTATATATTGTGCTCTAGTAATGAGTGTGACTTACACATGCATCTGACCAACAGATAAACCACATACTCTCACTTCAGTGTTGTTGTTAAGATTGTGCTTAAGCAGATAGTCAGCTTACATTCAGCTTAGTAGAAATCAAAAGTCAAAGAGGACAAGCTTTCAAGTTAATGCATTTAAAACATTTGCTCTGTCCATGCAATAAATGTGTGTTCTTGCATAAGTTTTCTAGCATGCATAAACTCAACTGCTCATGTCACCCATTTCAGGGGCCAAAATTACATTTTAAAATCAGTCAGAGCTACAGAAATGAATCTTCACATTTGCAAGTAAATATGAAGATCCGCCTCGGATTGCTTGCAATCAATGCACAAATCATAAAAAAAATATTATCATGCTTCCCGTTCACAACAGCCTAGAAGGGTTAATTATTTGACTATTTTAACCAGTTAAAAACTTGAAAAAAAAAATAAAATAAATATGTTAATGATTAATGCTAATAATTATTATTACTATAAATAAATAATTTAAAATAATTAAAAATGATAAAATAATTTAAATTGGAAGATTTTGTTTGTGTGTGCAGATTCCAGTTTTTAACTTATCCATAAATAATTAAAAACCTGAGGGTCAATCAATCACCAACAGAATAATTTTGTGTGTGTGTGGGGGGGGGGTTGGTGGGGGGCACAGATGCCGGATAGTGTCAATAAGCACAGATGTCGGATAGTGTCTAAAGCGAATGCAAACATGGTGTGTCCGGTTCCTCTGCGTTAACATTTGATGTGAATATACGTCGTGCTGCAGTGTAGCCTATAGATGAAGGCGCCGCAACTGATAAAATGCGCAGTTGTTTGGTGTGATTTTACGATTCCAAATTTAGGGGGGCCAGAGGGGGGGCCAAGCTTGTTGACACAGGGGCACTGGCCCCCCCTGGCCCCCCCCTGGCCCCCCCCTGGCCCCCCCCTAGAACCGCCACAGATTCTACAGCATTTTTACTTTGAACCTGAGAAACAGAAGATAAAGCAAAAGTTTATAAACACTTCAGCATAGCAGGAGTACATACACATACAGGATTCAAGACGTTAATATATAATACACAGAGTCATTTTAAACAAATAATGCAAATCATCATCAAAATTTCTATTAGTTCAAATGTTTCTGCCATCATGTATATACTGTCAATCTGATTCATGCATTTTAAGATTTATTTTAAACAAGGATGTTTCAAAACGAGATAAAGATCATGTTGGATATCTAGAACTCACCTTTTGAACTTTGAGACACAGCCAACACAGTAACCCTAGACCTGCAACCACAGCTACTGCGACTCCTGCTGTAAAACACCATCCAGGTTCTGTTTCACTCTCAACACTTGCTCTGTCTGCAGAATAAAAACATTATAAATGCATTTACATGTTGAAGTGAATTAAGGCACTTTAATTGTTAAATGATTAAAAGCAATATTAGCACTGACTTGTATTAAGTTTCATATGTTATACTTGCAGAAGCAGTGTTACTGTATAAAGGCAATTCTGCACATATTCACTCCACTAATTGTGACTTTTACCCCAGTTTACTGTAACTGGTTCTGTCAGACTGCTGTGAGTGAGCAGACAGTCGTAAGATCCTTCATGGTTTCTGTCAATCTTCACACTGATTCTCATCTGAAAGGTTTCATCATCATTTGGTCTGATTCCAGAAGATATTTGATCCTCAAGATTAATTCTGTTCAATCTAATGTTCATCTGAACATCTCTGGGGTAGAAACCAGTGGCCAGACAGACCAGAACCAGTTTACTTTCATCATCTGGAGATTTACTCACAGAGACATGAACATCTGGAGAACCTGGAGCACATAGAAACATAAAATCATAATGAAATTAACAAATAAAAATTTCCAAATGATTTGGTGCTGTGAAAGTGCTCTTCATATTCTTAAAAAAACATTGATGACATCACAACATATATAGCTATTGAAAATATAATAAATAAAAGCTCTGTAAACACCTGCATTATGCAAGACTATAATTGAATCCCATCGAGTAATCAAAAGTTCAACACACACTTGCAGTCTTTTTTAATTTTTTTTTATTTATTTTATTTTCACAACAAAAACATAAAAAATACATTATACATTTCACAAAAAAAATGTGATGGACAATTGCCGAAAAACCCTCAAGGGGCTTAATTAGTGGCAATCTCCATAGAAACAATTATATTTAACAAATTAAAAACATATTATAAAACAATTTAAAATTGGATTTAGAGCACAAACCCATATGGAAAATTCAAACAACTTAGTAACAACAATTTTACTCTCTCTGTTTAAACTGTTCTTTAGAAACCTCAATAAGTGATGTGGGAAGACTGTTCCATACCTTTGACCCTCTGTATAATACACTAAACTGTGTTTGAGTCGTACAAGAGTAGGGAGGCCTAATAAGACAACTACTACGAGTCGGATACTGGTGAAATTCATTATTAAAAATAAAAATATTACAAAAGTGCTGGGGAAATAACTTTTTTATAGAGCTATAAACGAATAAAGCAATTTGAAGCTGATTCACTTGGTAAACACTAAGAATACTTGCCTGAGCAAACAGTGATTGGGAGGAGTGTCTACGATTTACACAAAATATTATTCTTAAAGCTCGCTTCTGAAGTCGAAAAATAGATTCCAGTTTAGTTGGGTGGGTACTAGCCCAAGCAACATTACAGTAATTGATATATGGATACAACATTGAGTAATACAACATAAGTGCAACTTTTTTGTTGATTTTTCCTAATACCGACCACTTTGGCTATTTTTGTACTTATAGCACTAATATGAGGTTTCCAAGATAAAGAGTCATCTAATATAACGCCGAGGAAACAAGCAGATCTAACATTGTTAATGGAGATATTATCAATTTGAATTTTCATTGAAGATTTAAATGTATCAGACTTAATACCAAAAAATATATAGGCCTAACTTGTTTTTTTTATGTTGAGTGACATTTGTTGGACTTGAACCAAGTAGATAACTTGTCAAGTTCTTCATTAACTACTTTTATTACAATTTCAGGGTTTTTATGGGAGTAAAATACACTTGTATCGTCTACAAATAAAATTTTAGAAAGTTTATCTGAGACATTAGGGAGGTCGTTATCATATAATAAAAATAACAAGGGACCCAAGATGGAACCCTGTGGTAAGCCGCACTGAAGGGGAAGGGAAGGGGATTCTATCCCATTATAGTTGACAGTTTGATATCGGTCTGAAAGATAACTGGTGAACCAGAGTAGTGACTTGTTTCGTATACCATAATGTGAAAGTTTTTTTTAACAATCTTTACGCCTACTTGAACACTTGGGCCAAATAGAGGAAATACGTCATGCAAGTAGACAAGTGGTCAAATGCAAAGACCGCAAGTGTGGGTATTTGGACAAGGCAAGAGTGACGGGAAACCGAGGCTTTCTGAAGCATTTGAGGCTTTCATCAAACTGTGCCGAAAAACGGTTAATTACTCGAAGCTTTTAAACCAATGCACATTGTGACATCTGGTGGTCACACTTGTTTTCTCCACCATATCTAACAAATCACAGCAGAGCAGAAAAAGCACATGACCAAACAAAGCTTCGGAAGTGTGGGATCAATACAGTTCTATCTAATCTTATCTAAATTAATTTGTGCCAATGAGACCACAACTCATGTGTCATGTGTAGCCTGGTCAACGGATTCACATATTCATCAATAATATACATTATGTAATAATATAAAGTATGTAATCATAATTAGGCCTATAGTAAATGTAATTGAAAAATATATTTTAGGGGTTAGGTTTAAACAAAATATATATATTAGGCTATGTTATAGGGAAGTGTAGTGTTAAATAATAATGCCTCCTCCATAATCATTTCCCTTTTTATGCATCAGATGATACTTTTTTTTTTTAAACCAGTTGTCCTGACCTTCCGATTTTTTTCTATTATTATTATTATTTTAATCAAATACTTGAAGAAAATAAACGAAAAAAAAAAAAAAAAAAAAAATCCGGACATTCCGAACCAGAACCAGAGCTTTAAACGTCATCATCAATCACGTGGTATTGTCATTTCGATACAAGCATCGATTCAGTGTGTGATATGGTATCCACCGTCCCATCACTACAAGGCACAGTCTTTGTTTATAGCCTACATACATCCCAGGGATTCCACCGGATCTGAGCGAGCGGAAGAGAAGCTTTTCCCAACTACATTAAGATGCGCTTTCGGTGATCCGACCACAAATGCGGTCAGATAGCCTAATATGCACTACCGTTAACTGGTACTTAACGAGCGTTTCAAATTAAATGCGTCTCCTGTAACCACTTGCGGTCTGATTTTCATCAGATTCCCTGTTATTTCGTGACACTCATAGCCTTCATCATCACTTTTAGCGGACAAATAGGCTACTATTGAATGAACGAACCCGTGTTGATACCCGGCTTACGCGAATAAATACTAATAATACATTATGTAATTAATAAATTAAAAGGTTTAGTTTATATAGGCTATTTGTTAATAAACTGCGTGTTTCTCTGCTGCGCATCAGAAGCTTAGAAGCATCTTACCTTTGACCTCATCCTGATGCGCATCGCTTAGAAAAGGGTGAAATATAAGCCAAACCACCTCTATAAAGAAAATGTTTTTAGACGTGTGAACCATTTATACTATTTTAGACTCGCGTCTTATAGGTGTAAATTAAAGATGAAAGCGTCTTTAGTGTTGAGTCACTGTGCCGAATGACAAGTTTCTTAAACACTTTCGTTTTCTTGGTCAGCTCGTGTTTATCTGCTCAAACACACCGAATGAAAACAGTTACCATAACATCATCATCATCATTTGATGAAGCAGGGTATGAGAAGATTCTTTTAGCACTTTTGCAGTGTTTGGTGAACTCACACACTTTATTTAAGAACATATGGTGCATTGTTTTTTTTTAAACATTTTAAAAAAAAATAATGTTTAGGTATTTTCGCTGCTTTCATGAACTGAAATAAATGTCTGATATTGGTGAAGATCTTTCTAACATGTTACACCATGTCCAGTACATAAACACAAGTAAAGGGATAGTTCACCAGGATAGTAAGACATTTATTTATTTTATTGCATATTGAACAGAACACAGAGGCACATTTATGCATTTGTCAGACACTTTTATCAAAGAGATTTACAAATTATTCAAGCTGAGTGTGATCTCAGCTTGAATAAGAGATTTGATCTCTCTGGGAATCAAACAATGGCATTGCCAACACTGTTATCATGATGAACTACAGCAACACTATAGGGACACATGCATTAATGCAACATTACAGATTAAAACATACAATAAATACTTAAAACACACAGACAAATAAACTGACAAGATTTATAGCATATCATTACATAAATTCAACCTGTAGACTTTAAACATGAACGCTGTTAAGCTTAAACACTTGAAGATTATTATTATTATTTTATAAAACTACAAATGTAAATCTTAAATCTAAAAATATTTTCTCTGATCCTTGTGCTGAAAATAGTATACATTTATAAATTTGCACCTTAATTATTTCCCTCATCACAATTCCTGTCAGAAACAGCAGAAAATACAGAGATACAACATAAAATTAATAATTTAAACTATGTTTTGAATTCAATGTGTGGACTATAGCAATAGGCTATATGTTAATTGTTAATTGCTCAAGGTGGTAATTTAGTAACACGTGTTTTTGTAAATGACCACATTTAGACTGTCCATCTTTGCTCTAGTATTAAATGTCTCTCCAAGTAAAACATTATGATCTTACATGGATTTTCTTTATTGAATTTATCATAATTTATCAGTGTAACAGGTGCATTTCATAGCCATTAATCACATTTTAGTTTAGCATACTACATCTAACAGTACTGCAATAATCAGATATTTATGCAGTCCTCTAATTGTTTTTCCCACTTATGATTTACTATAGGAGAGTTTTTGTTTTGCCATAATAACTCTCACTGGAATCCTGAAAGGCAGGAAGTTTGTCATCAGATTGCAAAAAAATCATCATATGCTTTATTATAATATTCTGCTTTAAATATTTTTGTAGTAAAAACAAATATATGAGTCTCTCTTTTTTCATGAACACGATGAGCTTAAGGTTGTATTTACATTGTACCATGTGCAGAAATTAAATTTGTATTACACACTTTGGGTCTATTAATATTCTTAATTTGCATTAAATATGTTTTGTTTGTATTAAAAACAAATATATGAGTCTCCCTTTTTTCACTTTTTTTTCATGAACACAATGAGCTTCAGGTTGTATTTACATTGTACCATTGTGGAGTAGAAATTAAATTTGTAACACACATTTCATCTACTACTGCATTTATTTTTTACAGTATACAACAAAATTTACTACAGAGTAAAAATAGATTAAAAAAAATCATAGTAAACATTTTTTTGTCAGTATTTTCAGTTAAGATGTTTGTCATTTGAGGAGACATCAGTCAACATCAGTTTTGATAAGAAATGTGATTCAGTGTCTTAATGTCTGTCACAGGATGCACACAAAAAATGTGATTCAATGTCTTAATGTCTGTCACGGGATGCACACAAAACGGGTAAGATCCATGTGCAGTTTAATGGGGTAATCCGTAATCATAAACCAGCCAGGCAAAGGGTCAAATTGAACTCAGAAGTGCAATCTGACATCAAACAAGGACTCCATGGCAATAACTGAAACAGACTTAGACCATAGACAGTATGAATTAGACTCGCGGTGAACTGCTGACTGTAGATCTAGCGCTGCAAAGGAAACTCCGCCTACCACTTCACCTCCGCCAAATGCTTTCGCCAATTTTTTTTAAAAATAATATATATATTTTTTTTTTGTATTATTATTGTTAGTGGCATTGGTGTATAAGTGTATTGATATCTATATAATATTTATAATAATAATAATTTACATTTATCAGAGAGGGGCACAATACATTTTGAGACAAAAGGGGCAGGGGCTTAGTGAAAGTGAAAGTACATTCCAGTGTGTTTATTTACAAGCGCCATTTTACACCCGGGTTTAAGAATCTTTAAATAAGAACAACGGATCATCCAAGTATCAAGTGATGTCTGTATATGTATGTTTGATTTAACGTGCTGTTGATGAAAAACTCGAGCCTCGAGGTGTTTAATAACTTTATATTCAGAGCAAGTGTTCCGGTGTGGCGCATGAAAATTAACTTACATCCTCAATAACGTAAGTAACCATGAAATATTAAAGTACATTACACATGAAATTCTTAATATGCATTTTTTTTATTTTATTTTTTACTTATCAATTATTGGACATAGACATATAGCCTAGACCCTATATGTTAAAATACACTTTTACACTTTTTATGTAGGCTCGGTCTAATTTTCGGTTCATTACTAAAAGCCAAAGTTTGTAAAAAAAAAACTGTGTTGTAACACTTTTGTTTTTAACATCTGTAGAGTTTGTTTTAACTGTTTCTTTCTTTTTTTCTTTTTGTGTGTGCTGTGTTTCTTAAACTTTGATATAATTTTCTGTGTAAATTAATGTCAATTACTGTTGCTGTTGTGCTGTTGTTACAATCTCCCTTTATATATAATGTCATGTTTATTGAACATTTAACTAAACTTAAACCAGTAGGAAACATTTTATTTTAAAATAGTTGGAAAAGATCTTGAACAAATATCTGTGTATGTTAGTCAGTTTCACAGATGTATTAAACAGGGCGTAGTTTGTGGGGGGGTTGGGGGGGAGATAACCCCCCCAATATTTAAGTCTATGCATTACACCCCCCAGTGACATGAAAAGGAGGCATACCCAAACTTCAACCCCCCCAATGTTCAAACCAAATCTACGCCCTTGCGTGGGCTTACAGTAAACTGTCACATTTGAACAATATTTGAGGCTTCAGTGGAAAAACATTAAACTCTAGTGTTACAAACCTCCCAGTCTGTTCAGCCGAGATATTTCTGTTTTAAACACACACAGAAGAATTGCTGGTGCAAACATTACATATCTGACTGAAGAAGAGAATCTGCTGATTCAGATGATACCAGTTCTGCATTTTCATTAATATGATTGAAAATCACATTAAACCAGGAATGAAATGTTGATAATGTCTAATAATGATTATAAATCATACATCTGATTTATTTGGTCTCCATAAACACACTGAAGGAAATGACAAATGAAATGTATTGTATTTGAGTGTGTGTGAATGAGTGTTTCTGATCTCTTACTCGAGCAGCTCCATGAAGACTGAATGAATCATGGACGACACACACACATTCAGACATGGAGATTCTTCTCCAGGATTCAGGTACTTCAATCTTCATATGATCTTAATGTTATAGAAGACTCATTTTCTGCATATAACAGGGTGTTGTGTGTGTTTGCCAGGGTTTGTATAGTGATCTGTTGTCTCTATCATATTCTGGTGCCGGGATATACAGTAGTTGGAGCCACTCAGGGTCTTTAAACACTGTCCAAAGACACACAGATACAGTAGACAGCTAGATGATATATGACATTATCCTTGGACAGTCTCATCACTCTTCAACACACTGTCTTAATAGACAACCTTCTCATGTGGGATTTATTTTCATGCTAAATCAACCAAGTTGATTCTGTCATGAACCGGGAATCCTTCTCTCTCTCTCTTTCTCCCTCTCCTGGTCAGTTACACGCACACACACACACACACACACACACACACACACACACACACACACACACACACACACACACACACACACACACACACACACACATTCACTCTCCTCATTATCCTCTTGTTATCACCCCCAGCTGTTCCCCATCCCCGCGCCTCGTCATTCTCTTTTTTCCTCACCTGTTCCTCCTTTCTCTGATTAGATGCTCTATTTCTAGTCTCCTATTCCCTTTGTTCTTCGCCAGATTATTATCCCGTGTTTCATACGTACCTGATGCTGGTTCCCTTACCTCCTGTCCTGTCCTGTCCTGTCCTGTCCTGTCCTGTCCTGTCCTGCTTGGTGCGTGTTGTTGTTAGAGATTATCTCCACTAAACCTCTGCTCTACCCAGCCTCCCGCTGACGTGAGTCTGCTGTTCCCAGTAGCGCCCTCCGCTTGCCTGGACCATTCTCTGCTTTCTCCAGGAATTCCCGTTTATGGCGGTGTGCCAGCCACCTTCTGTTATTTCATTAATTGAGACTGTGACAGATTCTTGTCTCTATTCTGTTATCTCTATTAAAGTCAGTTTAAGGGTGACAGATCAATCTCACCGGAGTCCAGCTGTGTGTCCATGAAGAGTGACGCGTCTATGTTGGAGCCAGTGGAATTTGAGGGAAAACACACATCAACTGATCTGAGGTACAACATTTTTGTTTAGACAGACAGAGAGACCACAGACACACACAAATAATGCATGTATGGCATAATGTGGTAAATATCCACTTGTTATCAAAATACAGAAATAGGTGATGATAGTGTGTAAGCATGTATAACTCAGAGACTCACACTATTATAAAGCGCTGCAATAGCAGGAGTCGAGCACAGGATCAGGTCTCCTCTCACAGCTGATCCAGAGCTTCAGTCCTGATGTTTCACTAACATCTACTGACCCACAAAACACTGATAATCTGGACCAGAACAATACTGACAAAAACTCAAACAAACTAAACACAACTACTAGCCTGGCAAGCCAGACCTACATCAAGATGTTAGGTCTGGCAACTCACCATAGACGGCTCAATCCGAGGGGCGGGATAAACGGCTGTCTTTCAAATTCCCTCTGCACGCAACAGGACAGCGCTACAACCAACCAGAGCGTTTTCCCAACAGCGGAGCTAACGTTAGTTGATAGATTCAACTTTTGAATCTGGCCGGCAAAACTACGAACACATCTTCCTTTTTTAAGAATGACTTAAGTGCCGTTCTTTGCTCTTTTCTCAAAGAAAAACTTAACTCCAAGTCCTCCCGAGTCGTGGCCAAAGCCGATTCGACAGACTGTTCTCCAGCAGCAGAAGCCATTCTTTGTTTTCAAGTAACATTAGCAGGGAACCGTCACAACTCTGTCGTAATTATGTTAAGCCCGCCCCGCCTACTCTATACACGACGTGATTGGCCTGACCCAATTTAGGTTTTTGCAGCTCGAAAGTCAATGGAGAGTTGCTAGACTACCCTGGCTGCAAAATACATTTTGCTGCCGCTAGGGTGCGTCTAGATTTCTAATACACACGAAACATCTCCAGTTGACGAGCAAGAGTATTCATTTCATTAGTTTGTGTTAATTTCATTCTGGTGCTGGAATGTGGTGTTTTTGAACTCATGCTGAGTGTGTGTGCCGCTGTTATCAGTGTCAGAACGATCTCTTGTGTCTTCACACAGACAACAGACAAAAACTTCAATTAAATGATTAAAACATTAAATACAGACAGGGCCATTTCTGACCATTTTATTAATTCCCCTTTACAACTTAAACACTCAACTTAAATGTTTCTGATCATCGTCTATCTAATTAAAAAATATTTATTTTTGTACACTAATATTCAGCTGCAAAATATACTTGTGCTAAAATACAGTGTCATGTAAAAGTGTTAACAGGAGAGTTGAGGCGCTCATTGGCACCGCTCTATCTGGCTCTATATGAACACTATATGAATTATTGTCTCTGTTTTCTCGACTCTGTTGTATTGTCTCTGTTCTGTCCGTGTTTGTCCATATTTAGTGAACAATCTATGGACACTCAAGGAACATTTAGGGGAAGACACATGTCATCTAATCTGAGGTACAACATTTCTGTCTAGACATAAAGGAATTTTACTATCACTTTTACTTCTTCAATTTATATATGAATCTAATCATATATTATTTTAGTCGTGATTCTCAACTGGTCCAAAGAACATTTAAATCAAATCTGCTGAAGACGTTTCAGTGTCTGTATGAAGGAACAGCAAAGCGGGGAAACCCAACACTCCTGAATGAGATCTACACAGAGCTCTACATCACAGAGAGTGAAAGTGGAGAGATCAATAATGAGCATGAGGTGAGACAGATCGAGACACAATCCAGGAGAGCAGAAACAGAGGACACACCGATCAAATGCAGTGACATCTTTAGACCTTTACCTGGACAAGACAAACCCATCAGAACTGTGCTGACAAAGGGAGTCGCTGGCATTGGAAAAACAGTCTCTGTGCAGAAGTTCATTGTGGACTGGGCTGAAGGGAAAGAGAATCAGGACGTCCAGCTCATATTTCCACTTCCTTTCAGAGAGATCAACTTGATGAAGGACAAAAAACGCAGTCTTTCAGATCTTCTTTATGTGTTTTTCCCTGAAACAAAAGAAATGGAAATATCCAGTGGTGAATATAAAGTGTTGTTCATCTTTGATGGTCTGGATGAGTGTCGTCTGTCTCTGAACTTTAAGAGTGAAGTGAAACTGTGTGATATATCTGAATCAGCCTCAGTGGACGAGCTGCTGATGAACCTCATTGAGGGGAATCTGCTTCCATCTGCTCTCATCTGGATCACCTCCAGACCAGCAGCAGCGGATCTCGTCCCCTCTGAGTGTGTCCATCGAGTGACAGAGGTACGAGGCTTCAATGAGCCACAGAAGGAGGAATACTTCAGGAAGAGAATCAGTGATCAGAGTCTGGCCGACAGGATCATCACACACCTGAAGTCCTCGAGGAGCCTCCACATCATGTGCCACATCCCAGTGTTCTGCTGGATCTCAGCCACTGTTCTAGAGAAGATGTTGAGTGAAGCAGAGAGAGGAGAGATTCCCAAGACTCTCACTCAGATGTACACACACTTCCTGATCATTCAGACCAACATCAAACATGAGAAGGACTATGAGAAGAGAGTGAAAGATGAAGACATTATTCTCAAACTGGGGAAACTGGCTTTCCAGCAGCTTGTGAAAGGCAACCTTATCTTCTATGAGGAAGACCTGAGAGAGTGTGGCATTGATGTGACAGAAGCATCAGTGTACTCAGGATTGTGCACTCAGATCTTCAGAGAGGAGTTGGGCTTGTATCGGGGGAAAGTCTTCTGCTTTGTTCATCTGAGCATCCAGGAACATCTAGCGGCTCTATATGCACACATTTACTTTACATATGTGAACAGAAATGTGTTTGACAAACCCAAACAAGGTTTATCTTCTAAAATCTTAAACCAGACGAAATATCTTTCATTATCTAAGCTGCATCAGAGAGCTGTGGATGAGGCTTTACAGAGTAAGAATGGACATCTGGACCTTTTCCTGCGTTTCCTTCTGGGTCTCTCATTGAAGTCCAATCAGACTCTCTTACGAGAACTACTGACACAGACTGGAAGATGCTTCTACATCAAAGAGGGAACAGTTCAGTACATCAAACAGAAGATCGGGGAGAATCTCTCTCCAGAGAGATCCATCAATCTGTTCCACTGTCTGAATGAACTGGGTGATGATTCTCTGATGCAGGAGATCCAAGATTATCTGAAATCTGGAGGAATAGGAAGAACCAAACTCTCCTCTTCACAGTGGTCAGCTCTGGTTTATGTGTTGCTGACATCAGAGCAGAAGATGGATGTTTTTGATCTAAAACTGTTTATTGGAGCAAAAAATACAGCAGATGAAGTTCTTCAGAAGCTGATGCCTGTGGTTAAAGAATCCAGATCAGTTCAGTAAGTCACTCTGACAACAGTCATTACACTGATAAAACATGATCATATTTATTAGTTTAGCATGTGCTTTTGTACCTAATGAATTCTGTGAAAGGAGAAATTCATAATATCATTTATATCAGTGTTTCCTGAACTGAGAGACTGAAGAGTGTCATTGTTCTCTACAGGTTGAGGGATTGTGGTGTTACAGATGAAGGTTGTGCTGCTCTGACTTCAGCGCTGAGATCAAACCCCTCACACCTGAGAATACTGGATCTGTCTGAGAATAAAGTAGGAGATTCTGGAGTCAAGCAGCTTTCTGATCTACTGCAGGATCTTCACTGTAAACTGGAGAAACTGTGGTAAGATTTTATAAAAGTCTCAACGTCGTCTGTTTCTCTCCTGTGGTGAATAATCAATGATATACAAAAACAATATATACAGTACAAAAAAGATTTACCATCAAGTAACTGAAAAGGATGTTTAATCTTCAGTGGATTCTTTCCAAAGCTTCTGAGATCATTTTACTTTTGATAGTTTTACAAGTCAAAAACATGATTGGATGTCGTGAAGAGGTGACAACTGCTTTCATATATAAATCTGTTGAGGAGAAATTCCTATATAAAAGCTTAGAGGGACTGATGTTTATGTGAACAAGCACCTGACAAAAAAAAAAAGCAGATATAGCCAGAAGGGCACACTTCCTAAGGAAGCAGAGGAAAATCCAGTCAACCTGGACAACTAACTGCAAGGTGTTCATTAAACTTAACGGGTCACCTGAGGAAGCAAGAGTACTGTCTGTTAGATTCATTGAGGAGCTGGACAAGTACCAGTGAATCATGAACATGTAACTTAGAAAGGGGAGTAATTTGTATCAATGTGTGTGACTGATTTGAATTATAATGGCTATGGACTATTTTGAAGAGCTTGACTGTTTAAACTTAACAACAGCTGGAAATGAGAGTGACAATGATGAGAGTGAAGGTTGGAACTTAAAAACTTTCAAATTCACTGATCATAATCTACATGGTTTTGAACAAGATCTTGACCCTGAAAACAATTTTTTTAACAACATAAACAACAACTGTTGTTATTACTCTGATGATCAATTCAGCATGAACATAAAATCTGATTATGGATTGTCAATTATTCATTTTAATAGCAGAAGCTTATATGCAAATTTTCTTAACATCAAAGAATACCTGAGTCATTTAAACAACCCATTCCAGGTGATAGCCATATCTGAGACCTGGCTTACTTCTGAGAAGGGTGTTGATTATGAGTTGAATGGATATGAATTGAATTATGTTAATAGAGAGAATAAAAAAGGAGGTGGGGTGGCATTGTATGTAGATAGAAGATTAAAATATAAAATTGTGAAAAATATGACAATTAACATTGATGATGTGATGGAGATAATAACGGTTGAAATTAATTTGGAAAAAAAGAAAAATGTAATTGTAAGCTGTGTATACAGAGCCCCTGGTTCAAATATCGAAATATTCATGAACAGTATGGAAAGTCTATTTACTAAGAATGATCAAAAAGCGGTGTTCATTTGTGGGGATTTTAATATAGATCTCTTAAATCCCAATAAGCATAAACTGACAGATGAATTTATATATTTAATGTTTAGCATGAGTCTTTTCCCACTTATAACTAAACCAAGCAGAATATCATCACACTGTGCAACTCTAATAGACAACATATTCACAAACCGAATGGACAATAGTCTAAAGAGTGGGTTGTTACTAAATGACATAAGTGATCATTTGCCAGTTTATGTGATGTGTGTTTGTGATCATGTGAAGTATAAGGAAGTTAATGAGATTAGTTACAGGAGAATTAGAACTGTTGAATCAATAAATACACTCAGAAGCGAATTACTTGCATATAATTGGAAAAAATTGTATGATGAGACTGATACCAATAATGCGTACGCAACATTTCTGTCCACTTTTAAATCATTATATGATGAACACTGTCCTTTAAAACAATTTAGCATAAAGCACAAATTTAAAGAGAGACCATGGATGACAAAAGGATTAAAAAATGCTTGCAAAAAAAAGAACACCTTGTATAAAGAATTTATAAAACACAGAACTAAAGATGCTGATAATAAATACAAAAGATATAAAAATAAATTAACCAGTATCATGAGGATAAGTAAGAAAGATTATTATAATAAAATATTAAATGATAATAAAAATGATATCAAGGGTATATGGAAAGTGCTAAATAATATTATAAGGAATGGACCAATGAATAAAAAATACCCTCAGTATTTTATAGATAATGAGAGGACTTTAAGCAACATGAAAGATGTGGTCAATGGGTTTAATAATTTCTTTGTAATTGTGGGAGCAAAGCTGGCCGATGTAATTAAAAATCCACAGACTGAAGGTGAGGTGAAGGCAGTGTATTATTTAGACCAGTGGTTCTCAACTCCAGTCCTCGGGACCCACTGCTCTGCACATTTTGTATGTCTCCCTTATTTAACACACCTGAATCAGATCATCAGCTCGTTAAGAGAGACTCCATGAACTGAACTGAGTGTGTCAGATAAGAGAGACATACAAAATGTGCAGAGCAACGGGTCCCGAGGACTGGAGTTGAGAACCACTGATTTAGACAGTAACCCTAACTCTATGTTTTTGAAACCAGCTGAGGAAATTGAGATTATTGAAATTGTTAACAATTGTAAGAATAAAAAGTCAACAGACGTGAATGATATTGATATGGTTTTAATTAAGGATGTCATTGGTGCAATTGTTAAACCGTTAACTCATATTTATAATTTGTCTTTCAAAACAGGTGTATTCCCAAGCAATATGAAAATTGCTAAAATCATTCCGCTATATAAATCTGGAGAGAAAAATCAATTCACGAATTATAGGCCATTGTCTTTACTCTCTCAGTTCTCTAAAATATTAGAAAAATTGTATGTAATTAGATTGGATAATTTTATTGAGAAGCATGAATTATTGGTTGATAGTCAGTATGGATTTAAGTCAAACAGATCTACATCAATGGCATTAATGGAGTTAATTGAAGACATTACCAGTGCTATAGATAACAAACAATATGCAGTGGGAGTATTTATTGATTTAAAAAAAGCTTTCGATACAATCGATCATCGTTTGTTAATCAATAAACTGGAAAAGTATGGTATCAGAGGAGTTGCATTAGATTGGATGAAAAGTTACATATCTAACAGACTACAATTTGTTCAAATGGGGGAGTACAGATCGGAGTGCTTGAGTATCACCTGTGGAGTACCACAGGGGTCAATATTGGGTCCAAAATTATTTATTATGTACATAAATGACATATGTAGGGTGACTAACCTCTTAAAATTTGTGATTTTTGCTGATGATACTAATATATTCTGTTCAGGGGAAAATCTGAAGCAGCTTTTGGAGGTGGTCACATCAGAAATTAATAAGTTAAAAATATGGTTTGACTTAAATAAATTATTGTTAAATCTAGATAAAACCAAATTTATGCTGTTTGGTAATCGTAAAACCGATACACAAGTAAAAGTTATGATTAATAATGTTAAAATAGAAAGAGTGTATGAAAATAAATTTTTGGGTGTGATTCTTGATCATAAAATTTGTTGGAAACCCCATATCAAATACGTTAGAACAAAAGTAGCGCAGAGTATTGGAGTAATGGGGAAAGCAAGGCATGTATTGAGTAAAAAAGCACTTTTTATTTTGTATTGTTCACTTGTGTTGCCTTATTTAAATTATTGTGTTGAAGTATGGGGCAACACCTACAAAACCACCTTACAAACATTAAGCACAATACAAAAAAGAGCAATTAGGATAGTAAATAAGGTAGGATATCATGAGTATACTAATTTACTATATTTAAAATTGCACACTCTAAAGTTTAATGATCTCGTTAAATTTAAGACCGCTCAATTAATTTATAACGCAATAAATAAACAGTTGCCTGGAAACATACAACAGTTATTTACAGATAGGGTTGGGGGTTATAACTTGAGAGGGGATTCAAATTTGAGTCAACATAGGACTCGGACAAAACTCAAAAGTATGTGTATTTCGATTTGTGGGGTGATTTTGTGGAATGGTCTGAGCAGTTCGATCAAACAAAGTGTTAATATGTTGCAATTTAAAAAAAGGTACAAAAGTTTTATTTTTGATAAGTACAGAAGTGGAGAAGGTGAATGATAATTCATTATGGTTGTAAATGCTGCTTGATAATGTTTTTTGTTTATGCTTTTTTTCTTTATCTTAATATTAAGATAAAGCATTATTTTAATTTAGTAGTTTTTTTTTGTATTATTTAAAACGTTATGTTTGTGAATTGGTTTGGGTAGTTACTGGGGGTAGGTCTTGATAAGCCTAGGGCTTCTACCTATCCCTTTTCGAACAGGTTGATTATTATGCTAAACTTTTTTTTTTTTTTTTTTTTGTGTGTTTATTTATTTGTATGGATATTTCATACGCATTGCTGTCTTTTTTAATTTTATTATTATTTTATTAATTGTTCGAAATAAAGATTTCATTCATTCTATATATCATATCATTTATATCAGTGTTTCCTGAACTGAGAGACTGATGAGTTTCATTGTTCTCTACAGGTTGAGTTATTGTGATGTTACAGATGAAGGTTTTGCTGCTCTGACTTCAGCTCTGAGATCAAACCCCTCACACCTGAGAGAACTGAGTCTGTATGGAAATAAAGTAGGAGATTCTGGAGTCAAGCAGCTTTCTGATCTACTGCAGGATCCTCACTGTAAACTGGAGTTACTGTGGTAAGATTGTATAAAATGTCTCATATGGTAAATAATGATTGTGTTGCAGATCTGCCAGGCTCTCACTCCAGCCAATCACAGCGCACTCCCTCACCTCAGTTCTAATCACACACACCTGCACCTCATCATCACCCTCATCACTGCCACTATTTAGACACACACTTCACCACAGTTCATTGTCCGGTCTCGTTTGTATGAAGAGGACTACTTACCCTGCCTCAGTGACTACTGCCTGATATCTCTAACGATCCTTCTCCAGTCTCATCTCCATTCTCCTCCGTGTCTCCAAGTCTAGTGTTGTTCAGAGTTCCAGCCTTCACTGCATCATCTACCAGTCATCACACCCGTCAGAAGAAACATGCTAATCACTGCCAGCATCCCGCTCTCCAAAGTATCATTGCACTTTCCACTTACCTGCTTTCAGTTCATCCCATCAGTTGTTGTCTCAATAAACCCCCTATTAACTTCAATCTCCTTCTCTTGAGTCTGCTTCCGTAACAGATTGCCATACAAAAAAATCTACTGTGAAATTACTAATGGGAATGTTGCTTTTATTTTCATTAGATTCTTTCCAATGTGTCTGACATCATTTTACAATATTAATGATAGTATAAACATGACTGGATGATGTAAAGATGTGACAACCGTGTTCATGTACAGAGTACTTGCATAAAAAAATTATATTCAGTTACACTTTATTTTAAGTTGTCATTGTTACAGTGTAATTATATATTTAAGTACTGAGTAATATTAAGCAACTACATGCACTTAGTATAGGGTAAGGGTAGGATTAGGATTTGGTTGAGGGTTAGTTACGTGTAATTATGCATAATTTACCTGTTATTACTATGGTAAGTTCATGCAACATATGTAACAAGGACAAGTGTTAGAATATTGTTGCAGTTTTTACCAAATGGAGACTAACCCGCTCAAGCAGTTTGTAGAAGCGGGTCTGAACCTTAGTGTTCTGTATTGTTACTTGTTGTCTCCCCCTTGTGGTATACTAAAAAAATCACAGTCACGTTTATTTTTTTTTATTTTTTATTGAATTCAAATTTACAGACAAAATAGGTATTGAACAAACAATATTAATTAACAATTTTCAAAGGCAGACATAATTACAAATTATAATAAGTAACAGCGACAAAGTCTCAAATACAAATACAATCAAGAAAGACAATAAAAAATAAGTAAATAAAATAATGATAAAATAAATAAATAAATAAATAAATAAATAAATAAAAAACAAATGAATGAATAACATTTACGTGAAAGTAGGTCCTTGCAAGAGGTAAGGATCTAAAGTGCACTTAGCTCATTGAGGAAATTTGCTACAGTGGAAGCTTTTACATTTGAAAGGGTGCAGAGTGAAGCAGCAAAAGCTTTAAGTTCATTAGCAAAGTGAGGAAAGGGGGGGGGGGGGGGTTTCAAAAATCTGCATTTATGAATGAAATATTTAGCAAATTCAAAAAGATTATTAACCAAGTAGTACTGTGGACAATCTTTCTTAAGTACACCAAACTTAATTTGTTTGTATTCAAGGGGATTTACACATGTAATAATACATGACAGTTTACTGTACAATTGAGACCAAAACAATTTTGAGTGATTACAATGATAAAAGATATGTTCAGTGTTTTCAATATTCGTATCACAAAATTGACAAGAGTTTTCTCCGATATCAAATTTAGATTTTAAGAATTCTTTAGATGGGTATATGTCATTTATACTTTTAAAATGAACTTCATTTTAGGAAGACTTGGAAAGGTAAGATAATTCATTCTCAATTCCTTCACCTCTTCCGGGCTAAAATCTTTGAAAATATAGTAACGTTTAATTCTATTTGGATGAAGTCTATCAATAAAAACACTTCTGATATATTTGTTGTTGCATTTATGATCTCTAATAGATAATTCACCCGTCACAGAATAGTGTGAAAGAATACTATTTACTAGTAACACCATGTTTTTGGGTATGGCATTTACAATTGTGTAAAACTCTTTAGGATGACATACAAATCCATGTTTCAAACAAAAATCATTGTAATTTAAAACATTACCATAGCTGTCCATCATGTCCAACAGGGAAAAAATGTTATATTGAATCCAATTTTCATAAAATAAAGATTTGTTATGGTGTAAGATAAAGCGATTGTTCCAAATACAGGTTTTGTGTGGACTAAAACTGTGGGAAAAGGCTAACTTCCAATAAAGGAGAACTTGTTGATGGAATGCGGATAATTTAAGCGGTAATTTGTTCAACTCAAAATCACATCTAATCAAAAATTCCAAGCCACCTACTTTCTGAAATATTGAAGAAGAAACAGTAAACCATAAGCCGTTTGTATTACAAAGAAAAGATTTTAACCACTGAGTTTTTAAAACACTTTTCATTATTTCTAAGTCAATAACATTTAATCCTCCTTCTTCGTAACTGTGAACTAAATCATTTTTGTTAATATAGTGATGCTTATTTTTCCAAATAAAGTTAAATATTGTAATGTTACATTCTTTTAGTAAGTGAGGTGGGATAGCTAGCGAGGAGGCTGGGTAAACAAACCTAGAGAGCAGTTCCATTTTGGTTAACAAAACTCTTCCAAAGATTGAGATATCTCTTTGTATCCAGTTATTGAGAATAATTTTAGCTTTTGAAAGATTTTTTACAAAATTTTCTTGGACGCTTAGATTGCTATCTCTAGTAATAGTTCTCCCCAAGTATTTTACAGATGTTTTTATCAATATGTTACATAAAGGGTCTAGTTCGCTGCCATGAATTGCAAATAACTCACATTTATTTAAGTTTAAGTGTAGGCCTGATGCTTTGGAGAACAGATTAATAAATTGGATGGTTTTATCAATTTGATATTGGTCCTTTAAAAAGATCACTGTATCATCGGCTAATTGACTAATACCAATTTGTTTTCCAAACACACTCAATTTGTCAAAGTCGCTGTTTTTATCTATCAAAATAGCAAGCATTTCTACCGCTAAGATAAATAGGAAAGGGGAAATGGGACAACCTTGTCTTATTCCTCGTGAAATATTAAATCTTTGGGATGTTCCAAATGATAGTGAGATAGAACTATTGATGTCTCTATATAACATTTTTATAAAATAAATAAATTTATTGCCAAAACCAAACTTTTCGAGGGAGTTAAATATGAAATTATGTTCAATCGTATCAAATGCTTTCTTGAAATCTAAAAAAAGTATATATCCGTCATCCTCAATCCATTCGCTATAATCCAAAATATCTAAGATTAATCTGATGTTGTTATGTATTGATCTGCCTTTTATAAAACCAGATTGTGATTCACTAATTATTTGACTGATGTTTTTCTTGAGTCTATTGGAAAAAATATGAGCTAGAATTTTATAATCACAGTTCAATAGAGTGATAGGACGAAGGTTATCTATATGTCGTGCGTCTTTACCTGGTTTGGGGATTAGAGTAATTAAACCCTGTTTCATAGTCGAAGATAGGGAATTATTTTGGATACACTCGAGAAAGGCTTGAAACAATAGTTCTCTCAAATCTTCCCTAAAGAATTTATAAAATTCTGAAGAGAGGCCATCAGGGCCTGGAGATTTCCCTGCAGATAATTTATCTATTGCTTTATCTAATTCCTCTATTATAATGTCAGCTTCACATAAGTCTCTAAATTCCTGGTCTAACTGCGGTATGCTAGTATGTATTTTGTCAAAGAGAGTATTACAGTCTGATGCTGAGAACGATGAGCTATATAAGGAACTATAGAATTGAAAAATCTCTGAGGAAATAATTTTAGGACAGGTATTTTCAACTCCATTCACATAAAGATAATTTATGGCGTTTTTCTCCTGTTGCCTTTTTTCAAGTCTACAAAAATAATTATTACTTTTTTCCCCTTTCTCTATCCATCTTGCTCTAGATCTTACATATGCTCCTTTAGCTTTTTGAATATATAAATTATCAATTTTGGATTGCAAGGATAGAATTTGTAATTTGGTTTCATTGTCCATTTCACTTTTATTACATAAATTGTTTAATTCTATTGTCAATTCTAACTCCAATTGTGTTCTGGCCTTACTTAAATTTTTACTGAATTGTATAGAAAATTCCCGAATCTTGTGTTTTAAATATTCCCATTTACTTATAAATGAGGTAAGGTCTTTAAGCGATGCTACATCATTAATTATAGATTTAATTTGTGAGCAAAAGTTTTTGTGTTTTAATAAATCGGTTTTGAATTTCCAGTAACCCTTGTTACGTGATTCTCTTTTGCCCGAGTAGGAGGATATAAAAATGCAACAGTGATCTTTTAAAGGTGCCGCGGATATTGAGATATCTTTGATAAAGTTAGATAGGTTAGATGAGGTTAACCAATAATCAGTTCTCGATTTGGAAGTCCCATTAGCTTTGAACCAGGAAAATTGTTTAAGATTTGGATTTCCATCCCTCCAAGCATCCACTACATTGTTATTTAAACAAAAATTAAGAAGGTGAGGATTTGGGTGAGAGGTGTTAAATTTGGGCGGAAAGTGATCTAACGCTTCATCCATAACCATGTTAAAATCTCCTCCTATAATAATATTATCAGTAAGATACACACGTTTAAATTCAACCAAAGAGTCAGAAATTTCAGATAGTAATTTGTTGTTTAAGGGAACACTATTGTAACCATATACATTGAATAAAATAAACAAAACATCATTAATGTTTAAAACAACTGAAGCCCAGTGGCCATTTGAATCTGTCTTTACCTTCACAATTTTGCCTGGTAGGTTGTTGAACAGTTGCCACTCCTGCAGAGTGAGTAGAGGTGTAACGAAGCACCAGACTCAGTAGGATCCATTTGCAGCTTTATTAAGAATAGTCGTACAGGCAGGGTCAACAACAGCAGACAGATCAATGGAGGAATCACAGAGAACATCCGTATAACAGGCAGGGGTCAGGGCAGGCAGCAATAATCAGAGTCCAATAAACAATCCAAGTCAGGCCAGGCAGAGAAACAATCAGGAAATGGTGAAACAGTCCAAGGTCAGTAATACAAGAAGCAAACACGGGGAATAACGCTCAGTAGTGACAGCCAGGGCAAATCAAGACTTTGCAGAGATGTGGTGTGTGGAAGTGGCTTATATGTGTGTGTGTAAATGAGGTGCAGGTGTGTTGCGCAATCAGTCCCAGGTGAGAGGCATTATGGGAAATGGAGTTCAAAACGAGATGGTTAATATTCAGGAGACGGATCCCTCCGGTGGTGCGGAGGAGGCGGTACGGGAGCCTCCTCTGTAACAGAGCCCTCCCCCTGCGAGCGGCTCCTGACGCGAGGAGGCAAACGACGCCGGGGCCTTCCACGAGGTCGAGGGGCCGGTTTTTCCGGGTGCATCCGATGAAACTCCTCAGTGAGTGTGGGGTCCAGGATATCCCCTGAATTGACCCAGGATTGCTCCTCCGGAACGAACCCCTGCCAGTCAACTAGATACTGGAGAATATTACCCCGACGTCTAGAGTCAAGCAACTTGTGCACACGATACGCCTCCTCGCCGTCAACCAGAATAGGTGGGGGAGTCTGAGAGGCGGCTCCCTCCTCCGGCTCTCCCCTCGGACCACCGGCAGGTTTTAGCAGGGAAACATGAAAAGTAGGAGAAATACGATAATTAGCGGGCAAGTCTAATCGAAATGATACAGGAGATAATTGTTTAACAATTTGGAACGGACCAACATACCTGGGACTGAGTTTGCGACATGGAAGTCGGAGTCGTAGATCTCTGGTGGAAAGCCATACCCATTGGCCGATGTGGTACTCTGGAGCTGGACGGCGGTGGCGGTTGGCTTGTTGCTCTTGTCGTCTGACAGCATGGAGTAAGTGAGTGTGTGCTTGATCCCAGACCTCCTCGCTCTTGTGTAGCCATTCAGTGACGGATGGAAGTTCTGTGGGTTCGCCGGACCAGGGGAAGAGAGGAGGTTGGAAACCAAGTATACATTTAAAGGGAGTTATGCCAGTGGCGGGTTTGACCAGTGAATTTTGGGCGTATTCGGCCCAGAACAAATATCTGCTCCAATCAGCTTGATGTTGTTGGCAGTAAGATCGGAGGAAGCGGATGACGTCTTGATTAAGGCGTTCAGTTTGACCGTTTGACTGAGGATGGTAACCTGAGGTAAGGCTGATGTTGACATTAGATGCTTGAAGAATGCTGTCCACACTCTGGAGGTGAATTGAGGTCCTCGGTCAGATACTATATCTTCAGGTAAGCCATAAAATCTGAACACTTGGTTGCAAAGGAGCTCTGCTGTTTCGAATGCAGTGGGAAGTTTGGTTAGAGGGATTAATCGGCAGGCCTTGGAGAATCGATCCACGATGGTGAGTATGGTGGTGTATCCTTGGGAATTGGGTAGGTCGGTGATGAAGTCGATGGCGATATGAGACCAGGGACGTTGAGGTATGGGAAGTGGGTTTAGGAGACCAGCAGGTAATTTTCGGAGTGATTTGGAGGTGTGACAATTGGTGCAGTTCTGAACATGCTTGATGGTATCTGACAGAAGAGTGGGCCACCAGAAGCGATTTTGGAGTAATTGTGTGGTGGCAGTGATTCCAGGGTGACCAGAACTTGGTGAAGAGTGCACCTGATCGAGGAGCCGGGGACGTAGTGGATCTGGGACAAAGAGGAGATTCGCTGGACATTCGGCGGGAGGTGGTACTTGGAGGTTAGTTTGTTGAATTTCGGTGATGATATCCCATTGAACGGGAGCTACTAGCAGATGTTCGTGAAGGATGTTTTCAGGAGTGGGATTTTGGGTTGTTTCTTCGGTTTGACGGGAGAGAGTGTCAGCTTTGGTGTTCTTGGTGCCTGGTCGATATGTGACAGTGAAATTAAATCTGGTGAAGAACAAAGCCCATCTGGCCTGGCGGGGATTAAGACGTTTGGCGGATCGTAGATATTCGAGGTTCTTGTGGTCGGTGAGAATTATGAACGGTTGACTTGCTCCCTCCAGCCAATGGCGCCATTCCTCCAAAGCTAGTTTCATAGCTAACAATTCACGATTGCCCACATCGTAGTTACGTTCGGCTGGAGAAAGTTTGCGGGAAAAGAAAGCACAAGGGTACATCTTGGCTGGATTACCTTGCCGTTGTGATAAGACAGCTCCTACTCCCGCATTGGAGGCATCTACTTCTACAATAAACTGTTGTTCAGGATCAGGATGACATAAAATGGGTGCTGATGTGAACCGTGTCTTTAAATCCTGAAACGCTTGATGTGCTTCTGTGGTCCAGTGCAGACGAGCAGTGTGACGTTTGGTCATGGCAGTCAAAGGAGCGGCTATGGGACTGAAGTTTCTTATAAACCGCCTGTAGAAGTTCGCAAACCCCAGAAAACGTTGTAGCTCCTTGATGGTTTGGGGTAATGGCCAGTCCAAGACTCCCTTGAATTTCTTCTCATCCATAGCTACCCCCTCTTGGCTGATGATGTACCCCAGAAAAGACATGCTCGTCTGATGAAACTCACATTTCTCGACCTTGGCATAGAGTTGATATTGAATCAGACGTTGTAAAACCAATCTGACCTGACGGATGTGCTCCTCCATGGAGTTTGAGTAGATCAGGATGTCGTCGATGTATACGATCACCCATTTATCCAGCATATCCCGGAAGATGTCATTCATGAAGGACTGGAACACGGAAGGACTGTTAGCCAGGCCGAAGGGCATAACCAGGTATTCATAGTGCCCACTAGTGGTTGAGAATGCTGTTTTCCACTCGTCACCTTCGCGGATGCGGATCAGGTTGTAAGCGTTACGTAAATCTAGTTTGGTGTAATATTTGGCTTGACGGAGTTGTTCTAAGGCGGCTGGAACAAGTGGTAGAGGGTATCTGAACTTGACCGTGTATTCATTCAACCCCCGGTAATCGATGCATGGTCGAAGCCCTCCGTCTTTCTTTTTCACGAAGAAGAAACCCGCGGCTGCTGGGGATGTGGAAGGTCTGATGAAACCTTTAGCTAGCTCTTCTTCTATGTAGTTCTTCATGGCTTCGGATTCAGGTTGGGATAAAGGAAATATTCTTCCCTTTGGGGGCGTGGTACCGGGAGTTAAATCGATGGCACAATCAGTCGAGCGATGTTCAGGAATTTGTGAGGCTTTTTCCTTGCTGAAAGCTTCAGAGAGGTCGGCATACTCGGATGGTAAGTTTTCTAGTTCTGGCTCTGGTGCTGAGGAAACTGGGACTGGACAGGATATACGCGTGACTTTGGATAGACATTGACTGTGACAAGTGTGATCCCATTGAATAATCTGACCGTCTCTCCAAGAGATGTGTGGATTGTGCGTCTGTAACCAAGGAAACCCGAGAATGATGGAATGATGTGGAGCATGGATGACGTAGAATTTGATGGATTCGGAATGTAGGGATCCAATGTGCATCTCGACTTCTTCTGTTATGCGATGAATTTTGCCCTCACCAAGGGGTCGCCCGTCTAGCGCCTCAACTGTCAGGGAGGTATGGCAGGGATTCATTTGTAGTTTACACTGTACAGCAAATTTGTGAGAGATGAAGTTCCCCGCTGCTCCTGAGTCTATTAAAGCAGTGGTTGAAATAGAATTACCCTGGACTAGCAGACGCACAGGTAGAGTGAGACTGGATACAGTTGTGTGGGTTTTAACATTTGAACTCACTGGTGGAGACTTGGACGAAGGACGAACTGGGCAGGAAGACTTCGTGTCCAGACTGACCACAATACAAGCATAGGTGATTCTGCATTCGTCATTCACGTTCTTCTGGCATGAGGTGAGTGAAACCAACTTGCATCGGTTCATGATCGAATGTTGATTCTTGGAAGGAGCGATGTGATGTTCGGGTAGAACGTCGTGAACGGATTAGATTGTCAACTTGTATGGCCAGATCGATGTATTGATTCAAGTCTTTGCCTTCATCCCGACAGGCTAGCTCAGATTGCAGTACAACAGTTAATCCCTTTCTGAAAATGGTCTTTAGTGTATCTTCTACCCAGTTGGTTTGTGCAGCGAGCGTGCGGAAGCTTAATGCATACTCTGCTGTTGTTCTTCTTCCCTGGGAAAGATGGAGCAGTTGTTCGCCAGCACTTCCTCTCTCAGTAGGATGCTCAAAAACGTTGCAAAACTGTCGAAGGTAAGCCCTGAAGGATGTGAAAGATGACCCATCTGGTCCCCAGACAGCAGTGGCCCACTCTAATGCTCTTCCTGTGAGTAGTGAACATACAAATGCAATTCGGCTGGAATCATTGGAGTAAAGTGATGGTTGTTGATCGACGAAGAGTGTGCATTGAAGCAGGAAACCTTTGCATTTTGTTGAGGTGCCATCGAATTTTTCAGGAAAGGCTAGTCGAGGGTTAACTGGAGTACTCACAGTGGTTGGAGAAACTTCTTGAGATTGCACAGAGGGAGCATTAGCCGCTAACGCACAGAGACCTTGTAGATCCTTGACAAGCTCATCCGTAAGCGTCGTCAGATGGTTAAGCTGGTGGTGATGCAACGTGAGTTGTGAAGCTTGAGCTGACAATTCTGTGGACAGTTGCATAACCGCTGCTGGATCGGGTTTTGGCGAAGTCTTCTGTAAAGAAGCACCAGACTCAGTAGGATCCATTTGCAGCTTTATTAAGAATAGTCGTACAGGCAGGGTCAACAACAGCAGACAGATCAATGGAGGAATCACAGAGAACATCCGTATAACAGGCAGGGGTCAGGGCAGGCAGCAATAATCAGAGTCCAATAAACAATCCAAGTCAGGCCAGGCAGAGAAACAATCAGGAAATGGTGAAACAGTCCAAGGTCAGTAATACAAGAAGCAAACACGGGGAATAACGCTCAGTAGTGACAGCCAGGGCAAATCAAGACTTCACAGAGATGTGGTGTGTGGAAGTGGCTTATATGTGTGTGTGTAAATGAGGTGCAGGTGTGTTGCGCAATCAGTCCCAGGTGAGAGGCATTATGGGAAATGGAGTTCAAAAACGAGATGGTTAATATTCAGGAGACGGATCCCTCCAGTGGTGCGGAGGAGGCGGTACGGGAGCCTCCTCTGTAACAAGAGGCATGGCTGAAGATGATTTTGTCCCCCCATTGACTTGTCCAGAACTTCACGTCATCAGGGTTGGAGTGCGTTACTTGCAAAAATATACAGTGTGAGTTTTTGTTTTTGCAAAAAAGAAAGAAAGCTTTTCTTTTGATAGAGTTACGGAGACCCCTTGCGTTTAGAGAAATACAAGAAAAATGTGATTTCACTGAAAACATTTAACGAATTAAGACAATAAATGAATAATAATAAAAAAAAGATATGAAAAGATAAACAGTCAAATGTGTAATGTAACGTGCTCTATAGAACACAAAACGTCTCTCTCAAACAGAGCACTGGAACGAGATCTCGCTCAACAGCGAAACAAAATTCAAACCATCCCATTTAACACTTCTTGCACACGCAAGGTAAGATGAATTGGAAAGTTCTTGAAATCAACCATCCTTAACGATCCGGCTACCCTCTATGTAACCATAGGGGCCAGGGTAGTATGCTTTCTTCCCAGCAGCTCTTGCCTCACTAATCCTCGGCCATAGTGCAGCGCGGGCTTCTCGATCCCCCTTGGATAAATCTTCGGTGAACTTTATTCCTCTGAACTTACAGACATCCGAGACTTTGGTGGAGCGCCAGAACTCGTCTCTGTATTTTCGCATGCAGAATTGAATGATCACTTGCCTGGATCTATCCTTTGCCTTGGGACCAACGCGGTGGACTGTATCCACGATGTCTTCAAGTTTGTGCTGCAGATGTGGAGCAATTTCGGCTAACAATGAGACGACTTCTTTTCGGATATCTTCACCCTCTATTTCTTTCATTCCGATAACTCTGAGGTTCCATCTTCTTTTGTAGCGTTCGAGCTCCGACGTGCGGCTTATCAGATCTGTTTGTGAAGTGATAACAGAGGTGAGTTGCTTGTTGAACAAGTTGATTCTAGTTTTACAGTCCTTTATTTCCGCCGCGTTGAATTTCACAGCTTTTGTCAGGTTTACGATCATTAGACTGTTCTCAGTAATCTTCTGCTCAATGCTGCTCAGCTTCCCGTCTTGTAGGTCAAATCTGGCAACTAAAGTTTCCAAAAGCGAGGAGTTTGAAATTTCAGGGTTCACTTCACCTTTTTGTTTCTTGGCTGAGGCTTTAGTTGGGGTGTTCTGTAAGGAGGAAGATTCTTTGCGTTTCTCTTTGTGATCAGAGTGGTCGACTTCCATGACGTATCCATGTTCGGCTAGAGCATCCGAGGCTTTAACAGCTTTCTGTCCTCCTGGGATGACTATCTTTGGGTTATTAGAAGCCTTTTTTTGCTGACATAGTCTATATTCACTGATACACAACAATTTGGATGGTAAAAAGTTGAAAATTGTTATAAGATTCAAAATTTGCTGAAGAGCCGAGATAACCACATGTGCTTAGCCCGCCATCTTGTTCCCCCTCACACAGTCACGTTTGTTCTGCAGCTTCCTTCCTGCAATGATGTCATCAGGAAGCGCTCCGTAATGTCTTCAGACAGCTGCGTCTTGTGTTCGTGTATCAATCTAAGTCCTTCTGCTCACGTTCAAGCTATAAACGAGCATCGTCGGTATGCAAATGTTCTTTAACATGTCATCTATCTATGCAGAGGAATATTTTCATGTAAGATGAGATGTAATGTTATTAAAATTGTTGTATAATTTTTCGGATGTTCACTTATGCCGGCTGTGGTATAAACAGAATAGTCTAAGTTATGACTAAAAACCTTTAAATAGCCATTTCATTGTGTAAAATAACAAGTTATTTGTACAAGTATTGTTTAAAACATGTGAACAGACTCAATGTGAAGATTTAGTACTCATTTATGTATATATTTGTTTTCAGTTTTACCCTACTTTTGGTCATCATTAAAGAAGTAAATGATTCACCTTCGTCCAGTGTGGTGACTAGAGGAGGAGTTAAACTGTCTGTCAATTTACACAAAGGGTTGTAACAAGGTCTGAACCTTAGGCTGGACCTGTTAATGGTGCCATGGATTAAGTGTCTGATTGTGAAGTTCTGCTTATCTGAGCTGTAGATCCTGAACTGAGAGACTGAAGAGTATCATTGTTCTCTACAGGTTGAGTGATTGTGGTGTTACAGATGAAGGTTGTGCTGCTCTGACTTCAGCTCTGAGATCAAACCCCTCACACCTGAGAGAACTGGATCTGTCTGAGAATAAAGTAGGAGATTCTGGAGTCAAGCTGCTTTCTGATCTACTGCAGGATCCTCACTGTAAACTGGAGATACTCGAGTAAGGTTTTATAAAATTCTCAACGTCATCTGTTTTTCTCCTGTGGTGACTAATCAATGATATACACAAATAATATATGCAAAAAAGTTTACCATCAAGTAACTGAAAAGGATGTTTAATCTTCAGTGGATTCTTTCCAAAGCTTCTGAGGTCATTTTACTTTTGATAGTTTTAAAAGTCAAAAACATGATTGGATGTCCTGAAGAGGTAACAACTGCTTTCATATATAAATCTGTTGAGGAGAAATTCATATATATATCATATCATTTATATCAGTGTTTCCTGAACTGAGAGACTGAAGAGTGTCATTGTTCTCTACAGGTTGAGTTATTGTGGTGTTACAGATGAAGGTTGTGCTGCTCTGACTTCAGCTCTGAGATCAAACCCCTCACACCTGAGAAAACTGGATCTGACAAGGAATAAAGTAGGAGATTCTGGAGTCAAGCAGCTTTCTGATCTGAAGGAGGATCCACATTATAAACTGGAGACGTTTCTGTGAGTAGTGATGATTAAAACTGTTCATATTTTAATTGAAGGTTAATTTAGTTTCTTCTTAATTTACTTTCCTTGTGTTGGTGAATTAGACACTATAAACATGTTTAATAAGAGTTTAATTTATTTATTTTTATAATAGTTTATAGCAACAATTAAATATCTTCAAGTTTCTTTTTATTTCAAACAATTCAATATTTTGCTTTCATCATTGTTTTTTTTATCCCTAAATGATGTATTTTGAGAGAATGTCAATTGCAATAAAATATAATGTTAAATATTTATCACTATAGTTTCTTTATCATAAATAAAACTGACCCAGTGACACAGAAAGAGGACAGTCATACAGGGTTATAGATAAGGGTCAAGGGTCATCATTCATGGTGACTTAGAAGCAAAATCTGAATGTTTAAAAACAGCTTTAACAATCGTGCAGTATTATATTATAATCTCTCACTTAATCATCTAAGTAGTTATTTTAGTTGTTCTAAAGTGGATAATGCAATAATGTCGCACACATTTGACTGTCTGTGTTTTACTTACAGGTTCTAGATGTTAGTCTGACCTTCTCTGGATCAGCTGATGGAGAATAAAGAGCCTCTACAGACACAATCACATTCAAAAGAATCAACAGACACAAACCCACAGTGATCATCACACACACATGATCCAATCCTTCATCCAAAGTCAAACAAGGAAACCTTCAACCAGATGAACTGGATAAATATTCTGAATGTTCAGATCCAATCTGACCTCTGACCTGTAATGCCTGAATCATAATCACGTAATCTGTGTAATCTGAGTGACTGAGTCTGATTTCTGCCAAGGTTTTCTTCTTCATTCTGTCACTGATGGAGTTTGAGTTCCTGCCACTGTCGCCTTTGGCTTGCTTAGTTTGGGGACACTTAATATTCCACAATATTATTGATCTGCATTGACACCTTTATATGAGAACTGAACTGAGCTGGACGATGACAATATACTTCACCTTCACATCATGTCACTTGTGTCTGTGTACAGAAGATGTTTATATTCTGTGCGTTCAGGAAATGAGGAAATGAGAAAACACTCGCTTGATGGAATCACAAAACTTGTCTGTTTGCATTCCTGAGCTCATGTCAAGTCAAGCTCCGTTTCAAAGCAGCTTCATAATATTAAACACAATCTAATTGTTCTCTTATACAGCTCTAATAAGACAATAGTGTCATTATTCACACAGTTCAGTTCAGCTCAATGACTGTCAACTTCAACGAGTGGCCAGAATGTGGAGAACAACATGAAGGCATGAGATGCAATAGGCCCTTGCTCAAGTACTGAAGAGCTACAGCATTTAGGGCTTTATAAGAAATCAGCACAATTTTTTTTTTCTTTTTTTTCAATGTTTAATAAGTAAATGCAGAATGGAGCAAATACTTCTGCTGCATTTTGGACCAGCTATTCATATGACTTGTGTGCTATATTCACACATATACAAGTTGTTAAGTAAACATGCAATTTATTCTTTTATAATGCCTCATATATATAGGCTTATATATGATATAACCACAATTGTAACTTAAGAGAGAGTTAATTGTAAGAGAGAGTGTTTATTAAGAAAAACACTGCAACTTGTATTGTAAAAGTTTTTATTATGAATCTGGTTTATTGAGAAAAACACTGCAACTTGTATTGTAAAAGTTTTTTATTATGATAATGCATGAAAGAAATGACTATACTATATTCGATGTTTAAGCATTTAATCAAATGAAAGAATAAACTACAGTAGGTAGTAATAACACTAAGTAGTAGAAAGCATGTATCTTAGCAAAGTAGAAGATGGCAAGCATTACCCGTTTGATGAGGAGCATGAGACGCAGGAAAGAAGGCAGAGGGTCCAGAGCAGCAAGCAAAGGAGAACAAAGGAAAGAGCCTTATATATGGAGTTTAGAAGGGGGTTTCCAGAACTGAGGACAGTTCAAGACTTCGGATTGGACAGATTGTCTGTAAAGGACTGAATCTGTGCGGAGGGCATGTGGACTATAAAAAGTATTGTAAGGAATGTCAAAGTCAGACGCTGGTTCACCAAGGACGGCCTCTCCGGTGTTAGATGCCTTGCCATTGCGCCTCATGAATATGAAAGCTTGTAAATTATTTGGTTTTGATTTACTTTTATTTTTATTTGATATATTAGTACCGTTTATGTAAACTAGTTAACCTGTATTTAATAAAAAATACATACTGTATAATTGAAATTAAGAAGCTCGCCTGCCTTAAGTCTCTGTTTTACAAAATATTGAGCTGAACTAAACCACGGAGCAGTCTTTCGACTGAATTGTAAGTATGGAAATTTATATACTTATTGTTTAGAACGAATTCGACTGACTTTACCTAACCTGAGAATAAACAAAATAAGGTAGAAGGTGTCTATATTTAAGACCCAAACAAGGGGTTAAATTAAGCACCACAAAACAACACGGATGGGACTCTGATTAGTTATGAAAAATTTAGTAAGGAAAACAGTATTAATATTACTCAAAGAGAATTTTTGAGAATAATCAATGGTATTTCGCCTAAACTTCTACAGCTTATCAAATCATCCTTACAATACTCTCCTTTAAAGGAAGACATTCCTCGATTAATGATAGATGGTATTGACTTGTTAGATAAAAAATGCAATAATATTCATATCAGAAGAACATTACTCTCTATAAGTAGTATTTCTCCTAAAGCAGTGTCTTCATGGAAACGGAAATATCCTTCTTTATCTTTATCTAACATATGGTCTATTCACAATAAGTTTGTGATACCAAACAAGGTCAAAGAAATCCACCTTAAAATCCTTAATAATTTTTACCCCTGCAAGTTATTTTTATCTAAATTTATGGAAACTAGTGCAAAATGCCCGTGCAAAATAAGTTTTTGATATGTTTTTAGTAATTGTTGGTTTGGTGTGTTTGAGTGCTCATTGTTACAATTGAACTCAGAACTCAGAAAACGCTATGCTTGAGCAAACAGTTTATGAATAGGCTACTACAAATGATGCCCGTGAAAGAGACTGTGAACACATTGAATAGGATATGTTTAGTTGGTGAATAGCATAGGCTACTATTATGCAGTAGCGATAACGTTAAGCGCACCAGAATGAAATATAATATTCAGAAGTAAACAGCATAGCTGACTTACAGATTCAGTTAATATCCACAAATTAATAAGTGCATCGATTCAGGGAGCAGTGCAAAGTGCCCGTGCAAAATCAGTTCCCTTTCGTGGTCACTCCGAGTTACGTCGGATGACGACGAATGGGGTTTCGTTTAGAAAGCCTATCACCATCGAGTATATAAAACGAGCCAATGGCAATGAAATGCCATGGGTCTGCGGAATTTGCATAGCGTATCTCCGCCCCCCACCGGGGGTATATAAGGAAGTACGCTGGCAACATGCAGATATGTTTTCGCTTCGGAGCCGAGAGCTATTCTTCACTCCACATAGAAGCCTGAATCTGAGTTATCTCTTTCTCTCTTCATCTTCGAGACGAGCGAACTCTCCGGTGTTGGTGTGACGGCGATTCCCAGCGAGTGCACATTACCCTACTGATCTGTTCAGTGATCTGACAGATAGTGTGTTTCTCCCTGGTCACTTCAACATCCGCGGCGTTTTTCCTCTCACAAAAAGAGCATTGCACGCGGCACGTCTTTTTAAAGATGCCTCGCCCGTGCACTTCTGGTTGCGGTCGCAATGTGTCTAATTCTGTTGGGCACAATCGCTGCTTTGTGTGTTTGGGCATTGATCACGCTAAAGCAGCGCTTGTGGATGACTCATGTTCTCACTGTGGGAACATGACCATCTCCACGCTTAGGTCGAGACTCAATGAGCTCACTCGAGTGAGAGTCCCCCCACCCACACCCCGATCTACTGTCTCCCCGAGAGGCAGTACTTCGGCTGGTGGCCGGGGTGACCTGAGGGTTACGGTGTGGAACAAACCGCCGACTCGTCCACGGTCCACACCCCCCTCTCCAGCGCTGGTACCCGTGAGTGTCCAGACTGAGACCGCTGGTCCCTCCACGGAGGCCCCGCGAATCTCGTTTGGCGCTCCAGAAGAGGATGCAATGTCGATTGCTGCATCACAAGGTGGGTGTGAGTCCTCGGGAAGTGAGGATTCGGCTGTGTTGCCACCCTCGGGTGTGCCAGCATTGTCCGATTCTGATCCCGAGATGACGGCCATGCTTTCCCGGGCAGCCGCGGCCATTGGACTCGATTGGTTTTTGGGTGCGGCCGCTGATCCCCGTCGGCGGCCAACCCCAATACCTTTTTTCCCGGATGTGCATGAGGAGGTCACGTGGTCCTGGAAGGCACCATCTTCCCGCGATCGTTCGTCGACCTTCTCCGCCTTTCCTCCCCTCGATAAGGCTGATGCTTGTGGGTAAACTGGGGTTCCCCCGGTGGAGCGTTCTGTCGCGATGCAGCTGTGTCCGGCAAGCGCTTCATCGCGTGGTGACCCTAAGCACCCATCCAAAGCCTGTAGATTTTCGTCCACCCTGGTGGCGAAGTCTTACAGAGCGGCGGGACAGGCAGCTGCCTCTTTGCATGCCATGGCCATCTTGCAGGTCTATCAGGCCCAGATGCTCAGGGACATGCACGAGGGTAGGACTGACCCAGGGCTCTTCGATGAGCTGCGACCTTGCCGCCACCGACCTTGCTCTCCTAACGACGAAGGTGACCGCACGCTCCCTGGGTCAGGTGATGTCCACAGCTGTGGTCCAGGAGAGACATCTCTGGCTGAACCTGGCTGATATGCGGGAGGCCGAGCGGACTCGTCTGCTCGACACCCCCATATCCCAGGCCGGCCTCTTCGGCGGTGCGGTCGAGGACTTCGCCCAACAGTTCTCGACCGCTCAGAAGCAGACTGAGGCAATCAAGCACATTCTGCCCCGACGGCCCGCTGCTGCCTCCACCCAGCCGTCGGCACAGAATCCTCAGCCTGCTCGCCGCCGAGGGCGCCCTCCCGCGGCTCCCGCCCCTCCCGCACGGCCCCAGCAGCAGCCTCCACCCGGGCCGCGTCGTGGAGGAAGCCGCAGGAAGGCGCCACAGCCCTCTCCGGCCCCGCGCCCCGCTAAACGCCAGGCTAAGCGGCGCCCCTGAGACGGGCTGCTCAGGATTGGCAACCAGTTCTTTCCAGGAGATGGTAGCAGGGCCACTCCTTCCCCCGGTAGAGGGCCGGGGGAGAATCTTTTGTTCTCCACTCCCCGCTGCTCGTCCAACGACGAGCAGTACCCTAATGTGGTTAAAGAAAGAACTGATTCCCCCAATCCTGAGCACACAGAGTTCTCGGACCATAGTGCGCGCCGCCCACGGGTCCCGCCACTATCGCCCCCCTCTGTCACAGAGTTCTCGGATGACAGCACGCGCCGCCCACGGGCCACGCTCCTCTCATCCCCCTCTGTCGCCAGACCCCTGCCAGAGCATGCCCCCGTGGGACGCTGGTCCTCCCCTGGCCTCCTCTGGCAGGACGCGGCTAATGACCGTGCCCCCACACAGGGCCGCTATGCCACCCTCGCCTGGGCCGGTCATTCCGCCTCGCTGCCCCACCGACGGTACGTCTGTGGTTCCTATGACCGCGCTGGTGCACTTTCTGGAGGCCTGGCTAGAGCTTCCCAGACTGTCCCGCTGGGCCGCGAGAACCATCAGTCTTGGCTACGCGATTCAGTTCGCACGGTCTCCTCCCCGCTTCAGGGGAGTCCGCTTCACTATGGTCGGTGGCAATGCCCCTGTCATGAGAGCGGAGGTCGACACCCTACTGGCGAAGGGTGCGATCGAGATTGTCCCTCCAGCCGAAATGAAGTCCGGCTTCTACAGCCCTTACTTCATTGTACCGAAGAAATCCGGTGGGTTACGGCCAATCCTCGACCTGCGCATCTTGAACCGCTCCCTTCACAGGCTGCCGTTCAAGATGCTTACGGCCAAACGCATCCTCCAGTGCGTGCGGCCGCAGGATTGGTTTGCAGCGATCGACCTGAAGGACGCCTACTTCCATGTCTCCATTTTACCTCGACACAGACCGTTTCTTCGGTTTGCTTTCGAGGGGCGGGCATACCAGTACGCGGTTCTCCCATTCGGGCTAGCCCTGTCTCCTCGCGTCTTTACGAAGGTCGTCGAGGCAGCCCTTGTTCCCCTCCGGGAACACGGGGTTCGCATCCTGAACTATCTCGACGACTGGCTGATCCTAGCTCACTCTCGAGACCAGGTTTGCGAACACAGGGACCTAGTGCTCCGGCACCTAGCTCGTCTGGGCCTTCGGGTCAACTGGGAGAAGAGCAAACTCTGCCCCGTGCAGAGGATCTCTTTTCTCGGTATGGAGATCGACTCGGTCGCCATGTGCGCGCAGCTTACGAGCGAGCGCGCGCAGTCACTGCTGACTTGTCTTCGCCAATTCGAGGGCAAGAGTGCGGTTCCTCTGAAACTATTTCAGAGGCTCCTGGGGCATATGGCATCCGCAGCCGCAGTAACGCCACTCGGATTGCTTCATATGAGACCGCTTCAGCTTTGGCTTCGCGATCGAGTCCCGAGGTGGGCATGGCAACACGGCACGCTCCAAGTCCCAGTGACTCCAGCCTGCCGTCAGACCTTCACCCCGTGGACAAACCTCAGTTTTCTACGGGCCGGAGTGCCCTTAGAACGAGTTTCCCAGCATGTTGTTGTATCAACAGATGCCTCCACCACGGGCTGGGGCGCCATGTGCAATGGACATGCTGCCGCGGGCTCTTAGACAGGACCCCAGCGCCTTTGGCATGTCAATTGCCTCGAGTTGCTGGCTGTACGTCTCGCCCTGCACCGCTTTCGTGCGCTGCTCAAGGGTCAGCACGTATTAGTCCGATCAGACAATACCGCGACTGTACCGTACATCAACCATCAAGGTGGTCTACGCTCCCGCCGTATGTCGCAACTCGCTCGCCACCTCCTCATATGGAGTCAGAAGCATCTGAGGTCACTTCAAGCCATTTATATCCTGGGAGACCTGAACCAGGCGGCCGACGAGCTGTCTCGGCTTCGGCCTCTCGCTGGAGAATGGAGACTCCATCCCCAGTCGGTCCAGCTGATTTGGGATCAGTTCGGCGACGCACAGGTAGACCTGTTTGCCTCCCACGACTCGTCCCACTGCGACCTGTATTATTCCCTGACCGAGGGCACGCTCGGCACGGATGCACTGGCGCACAGCTGGCCGCGGGGCCTACGCAAGTATGCGTTTCCCCCAGTGAGCCTCCTTGCGCAGACCTTGCGCAAGATCAGGGAGGACGAGGAGCAGGTCATTTTGGTTGCCCCATATTGGCACAACCGGACCTGGTTCTCAGAACTGGTACTCCTCGCGACAGCACCTCCCTGGCCAATTCCCCTGAGGAAGGACCTACTTTCTCAGGGACGGGGCACCCTTTGGCACCCTCGTCCCGATCTTTGGAACCTCCACGTGTGGCTCCTGGACGGGACGAGGCAGGTTTGAGTACCCTACCACCAGCGGTGGTGGCTACCATCACTTCCGCTAGAGGATCATCCACGAGACAGGCCTATGCGTTGAAGTGGAACCTCTTCGTCAACTGGTGTTCTTCAAAACATCAAGAACCCACGAAATGCCCGATCAGTGTCGTGCTTTCCTTCCTGCAAGAAGGGTTGGAGCGAAGGCTGTCTCCCTCCACCCTGAAAGTGTATGTTGCCGCCATTGCCGCACATCACAACGCAGTTGATGGTAAGTCTCTGGGAAAGCACGACCTGATCATCAGGTTCCTGAGGGGAGCGAGGAGACTGAATCTTCCTCGTCCTCCCCTCATACCCTCTTGGGACCTCTCAGTGGTTTTAACTGCCCTGCAGAGTGCTCCCTTTGAGCCTCTGCAATCAGTGGAGCTTAAGTTCCTGTCAATTAAGACAGCGCTCCTGGTTGCATTTGCCTCCATCAAGAGGGTAGAGGACCTGCAGGCATTTTCGGTTGACGAAGCGTGCCTGGAATTCGGGCCGGCTAACTCTCACGTGATCCTGAGACCCTGGCCTGGATATGTGCCCAAGGTTCCTACCACACCCTTTCGAGATCAGGTAGTGAACCTGCAAGCGCTGCCCTTGGAGGAGGCAGACCCAGCCTTGGCACTGCTCTGTCCAGTACGCGCCCTCCGTGCTTACGTAGACAGAACGCGGTGTTTCAGGACCTCAGACCAGCTCTTTGTCTGTTATGGTGGGAAGCTGAAGGGAAAGGCTCTCTCCAAGCAAAGGTTGTCCCACTGGATAGTGGATGCCATTGCTTTGGCATACCAGCAGCAAGGTAGACCATGCCCCCTAGGTGTGACGGCCCACTCCACTCGGAGTGTGGCATCCTCTTGGGCTTTAGCGCATGGCGCCTCGCTAACAGACATTTGTAGAGCTGCAGGCTGGGCGACACCCAACACATTTGCGAGATTCTATAATCTCCGAGTGGAGCCAGTTTCTTCTTATGTACTCGCTTCAACTAGCTTGTACTAGATTCTGCTCAGGTGTCTTCGCTTGCTCGCCATTCCTCTCCACGGACGGGATACGTGCGATACTTTCCTCAGGTGAGCCTAATAAGCCCTGAGTCTCCTCCAGCACTGTCGACGTCAACGCCAGAGTTATGCCACCGGCAGCTTTCGCGCTTGGCTAGGTGCCTCCATGTGCATGGTTCCCCCTCTGGGCGACCCCCACATGTGTATTTCCACTGTAAGCCTCTCTGAGCATGTGTCTTTCCCTCGGCAAGCCACCTTGCCACCCCTGGGGTTGAAATATTCCACCTGCGGCTGGACACCCCAGTGATACTCCATATGCAGCCCTTCGGGGTCATATGTGTATTCTAAGTCCCCCCCTTCGGGCTGGGCATAATTGCATATTTCCGCTGAGATATGCTTCCCAGTGTACCTTGGTATTCCTGTGTTAAGTAGGACTCCTTCGTCCGTGCTAGTCTCACGACAGGGAGCTCAGACTTGCGCAGGGCACTGGAAGACAGCCGAGGTGGCGTGATTAGACTGGGGACCCCATTCGTCGTCATCCGACGTAACTCGGAGTGACCACGAAAGGGAACGTCTCGGTTACGTATGTAACCCTCGTTCCCTGAGTAGGGAACGGAGACGTTACGTCTCCCTGCCACTTCCGCTGTACCGCTGGGAATGCCTGAGTTCAGTCTCGGCTCCTCAGCGAAGACATATCTGCATGTTGCCAGCATACTTCCTTATATACCCCCGGTGGGGGGCGGAGATACGCTATGCAAATTCCGCAGACCCATGGCATTTCATTGCCATTGGCTCGTTTTATATACTCGAAGGTGATAGGCTTTCTAAACGAAACCCCATTCGTCGTCATCCGACGTAACGTCTCCGTTCCCTACTCAGGGAACGAGGGTTACATACGTAACCGAGACGTTTTTGTGAGCTGATCACCGTCAAAAAAGTTCAGGAGATATTAGCGATGGCTGATTTCAACAGTTTCAATATGATACAAAATAACTTTTATATTGATTCAATGGATTAATTGCATGTTGAAAAAAAAAAGTGTCATGAATTTATTGCATTTTTGGGAAAAATAATCAGTTTTTATAATAAATCTTTGAAAATCAAAATCTGGATTTGAAATTTTTATGTTATTAAAACCTAAAGATGCTATGTGAAAGTTTGAAACAGAAAATAGTGGTTTTCATCTTGCCACTTTTTTAAAACACATTTTTACTCAAATTAATCAAAATGGATTTATCACGTTCTGGAACCAAACTATAATATTCAGAAGTAAACAGTGTAGCTGACAGAGTGTTTATGTCAGAATGTTTATTTTTAAACCACAACCTTCTTGGGGCATCTTTGGCCGATACAACCCTCTAATGTCAGAATGTTTATTTTTAAACCACAGCCTTCTAAAAATGATATATTTAACGATATCTTTAGCATTTCTCATCCAAACAACGTCAAACTTGGCACTGCACTTACTCGTGCCCATAGCGAGACACCTGTCAAGTTTGAAATCAATTGGACTAACGGTTCGTGAGATATGCGAATAACAGACAGACACACAGACAGACAGACGTTTCTGTAATTTATAGATAGACTAGTGCAAAATACCCGTGCAAAATCAGTTTTTGTGTGTGTTTTTAGTAATTGTTGGTTTGGTGTGATTGAATGCTCATTGTTACAATTGCACAGCAAAAGTTCAGTGACATTTTTATTTGTGCATGGTAGAAAGCACACAGTGAACTCAGAGAAAACGCTATGCTTGAGCAAACAGTTTGTGAATGGGCTACTACAAATGATGCCCGTGAAAGAGACTGTGAACACATTGAATAGGATATGTTTAGTTGGTGAATAACATAGGCTACTATTACACAGTAGCGATAACATTAAGCGCACCAGAATGAAACATAATATTCAGAAGTAAACAGCATAGCTGACATATAGATTCAGTTTACATCCACAAATGAATAAGCGTGTCGATTCAGGGAGCAGTGCAAAGTGCCCGTGCAAAATCAGTTTTCGTGTGTGTTTTTAGTAATTGTTGGTTTCTTTAGCCTAATATTCAGAAGTAAACAGCATAGCTGACATATAGATTCAGTTTACATCCACAAATGAATAAGCGTGTCGATTTAGGGAGCAGTGCAAAGTGCCCGTGCAAAATCAGTTTTCGTGTGTGTTTTTAATAATTGTTGGTTTCTTGGTAAAGAAAACACATTTTTACTCAAATTAATCAAAATGGATTTATCACGTTTTGGAACCAAACTATAATATCCAGAAGTAAACAGTGTAGCTGACTGATTGTCAGAATGTTTATTTTTAAACCACAACCTTCTTGGGGCTTCTTTGAATGATACAACTCTCTAATGTCAGAATGTTTATTTTTAAACCACAACCTTTTAAAAATGATATATTTAACGATATCTTTAGTATTTCTCATCCAAACAACGTCAAACTTGGCACTGCACTTACTCGTGACCGTAGCGAGACACCTGTCGAGTTTGAAATCCATCGGACTAACGGTTCGAGAGATATGTGGTTAACAGACACACAGACAGACAGACAGACAGACAGACACACAGACACACAGACAGACAGACAGACGTTTCTGTAATTTATAGAGAGAAGAGAGATGTTTTCAAATGTCAAATGTGACTGGCAAAATGTTAATTAAAAAAAAAAAACCTCGTCAGACGGGCCTCCGTCATGTGACACAAATACAAATGAGTGATACATTTCTGTTATTTTCACTTTTTTATTTAGTTTTATCATCACTATGTGGATGGTGAAGTTTCTCTAAATATTACATGTGATTGAAATATAATTAATTTAGGATCATGAATTAAGAGTTTAAAAAAAGTTGAAAAATAGTACACAGACACACAGACAGACAGACGTTTCTGTAATTTATAGAGAGATTCACCCAGAATGCTCTTTTTGTGGATCTAAAAATTAATCAGTGATTCATTTGTTTTTTTAATGTCACTTTACAGTACCATTTTTGAATGAGATTTCAATGTTGATCTTTACATCCTTTAACAACTTTATTGACATCACTGAAGAAATGGTCCTGTTTTTGTCATGTAACACTGTTTCTGTTCCTTTAAATAATGCTATTAAAATCCTTTGCTTGCTTGGAAAAGGTCATATTCATAAGTGTAAAGTTACAGCTTCAAACCCAAATTTTATTGCATTTTGCTCTGAATTAAAAAGTTTTGCTGAATCCCTCTGTATATTAAATCAAATCAAATCAAATCAAATCAAGTATATTTGTATAGCGCTTTTCACAATATAGATTGTATCAAAGCAGCTTCACAGTATTAAAATAAAATAATACAACAATCAAGCAGTTAAAACATACCAGATTTTAAATAAGGTTTTGAATCACCTGTAAATTGAGATATAATCTTTAGATGAGCTTTCCCCTACTTGAGTCAAAAAGTATTTATTTATTTATTTATTTTTATTTTTTTGTCTATGTATTATTATTATTATTATTATTATTATTATTATTATTTAATCTTTGATATAATTGTAATTTTATTTTATTATTATTTTATTTGTTGTTTTATCTGGATATTTTTTTTTTATTCTGTTATTCTAAATCCCTCGTAACAGATTGTTTGTTCTTAATTATTGCTAAAGGCTAACTTTCGTTGGAATATAATACTATGTTTTCAAATGTCAAATGTGACTGGCAAAATGTTAATTAAAAAAAAAAACCTCGTCAGACGGGCCTCCGTCATGTGACACAAATACAAATGAGTGATACATTTCTGTTATTTTCACTTTTTTATTTAGTTTTATCATCACTATGTGGATGGTGAAGTTTCTCTAAATATTACATGTGATTGAAATATAATTAATTTAGGATCATGAATTAAGAGTTTAAAAAAAGTTGAAAAATAGTCCAAATTGATTTCATGTTGATTTAAAGCACTTAGAAGCAGCGAGTCAGATATTCAGCTTCAGTGTGTATATGGTCTATAAAAATACAAACACTTTCACCTATTAACTAAATTAATAACCTTTTTACAGCAAAAATGAACCATCACTGAACTTACTTGAGATGGACTGTGACGCTATTTTCTTCTGGAAACAAACTTTATTGCATTATTTTCCTGTTATCTCTGTAAAGCTGCTTTGAAACATTCTGTATTGTATAAAGCGCTTTATAAATAAATCTGACTTGACTGTGTTTTATGTTTGGATTATCTTCACTTGTACTTGACTTTTCACGACCCCCCCACCCACCCCAACACACACACACACACACACACACACACACACACACACACACACACACACACACACACACACACACACACACACAAAGTATATAAAAATGATCTGATCAGAACTTACTCTTATTTGTGTTGTTAAACGTGGAGATCCAGACCATGCAGTCCTTGAGGTAAGACTGCAGGAACTGGTTGTATTTAGTTTGACGATCCCATTTCTCTTTGGTTTCTTTGGCTTTGGGTTTTTTATCAATCCACTGCATAGTGTCATTATTAAAGTATATAAGATCTTCTCCATCAAATCCAAATTCATCAAACACAGTCAGATTCACTGATCCATCAGGAAGTCTCTCGAGTTTACAGCCAGTTATTCTCTGAAGAACATGAAGCTCTACAATCACAGAACAACACTCATGAGAAACTCACAGTAAATATAATGTCTGATAATTAATGAGAGTAAAGCATGAATCTCACCAGGAGAACACTGTGAGTCTTTGCAGTTTGACAGTTTGTTCAGCTGATCTTTGTACTAGTCTATATAATGATCTTCTAATATGATCTGATTCTGCAAAAGCTTCAGGCGAGATCTAAGTCAGAATCTCTCTTATCCAGGGTTCAACTTTCTTACAGTAATGAGAGATCTTTCCATCATCACACAGACCCAGAGAACTGAACGAGTCTGCTTCAGTCATGGCTGTAACCATGTAGTGGAGATAGTGTCTCTCTGAGGAACATATAAAACACAAACAACAATAAAAACACTTTTTACTGAGGCAAAAATTCTTTCCAATAGGGTGCCATAAATAAATTGACTATACTAATTTAATTAAATTATAGCCTTTTGATAAGCTAAGTGCACTAAGCCATATAGCAATTTCAGTTCTAGTTCAATCAACAGATGCTTTGCCAAAGCAGTGGTGCAAAACACAATGTTAGAGACATTTTATGTTATTATGAAGTGTAAATATATTTTCGGGTCATAATGAAATTGCTAGAGTCTATGTAATTAATGGAAAAGTTATTTTTCAGCACTGTGACATGACAGTGTCAGTTTTGGCCCAGTACAGTCTCGGGATCATCAATAATCTCAGACATCTAACAGATGTTCCTGCACTCAGAATGAGATCAGAGAGATTGCTGACATTAAAGAGGGCTCAAACATCTTTTTAGTTATGATACAGAGTCTCAGTCTACAATACATTATCACTGGTGTTTTAGGATGCCAAACAATTATTATAATAATATAATAATGATTTATATAATTATTCATATGACGTAATATCCATATAGCCTCTTGTAAAACAAATGTAGCTTTCAATATAAATGAAAATGAAAATTTTCAAGTATATTTTACATTACACTATAGAATAGGAAAATTACAATACTTCTGTCCTAATTTCTACACTTGCAAGAAATAAACCCTTTATCTTTTATTGTGGAGAAAACACCAGATCATAATGCTGATCGCGTGAGCAAAGTGCGCACTTATCTTTAAATCACGCACCACAAACACAATGCCTATACACTACTTAAAGTCTTTTGCTGTTTTATAAAGGCACAAAGTCATATCACGGTTTGATTTTAGTTTGTAGGCAAAATATAACGCTAGAGTAGAGGTCTTTATGTTAGGCTATAATGACAATATAATAATAATGACTTTATTCAGGACTCAAAATGGAAGGTCCATATAGTACAAGTTTAAAAAAATGACAATAGTTACAACATAGCAATAAATATACAGTACATAGAAATAAATTAATAAAAGGTCAATAACTTTCACTTGTAATATACAAACAGGAGCGCCAATGTCTCCACAGTCTAGATGTATACCTGACAGAGCTAAAATCATTATGGGCTAAAGCTTGTATAATTCTGTTTTCAGAGGCAGACATTCTACACATGAATCGAAAAATAAGATTTCTTATTAAAGGGTTAGTTCACCCAAAAATGAAAATTCTGTCAGTAATTACTCACCCTCATGTTGTTCCAACCCCGTAAGACTTTCGTTCATCTTCGGAACACAAATTGTTAATATAGTCCAAGTGACTCCAGTGGCTCAATCTTAAGTTTATAAAGCGACGAGAATACTTTTTGTAGCGTAGCGCGTCTGTGTTTCACGTCACCACGTAGGCTCACTATTGGGCGACTCTGGTCATGTGTGATACGTGGTGACGTGAAACACAGACTCGCTACGCTTAAACACTACGTAAAAAGACTCGAGGTCCAGAGAGAAGGAAATGAAAAGTGGAATAAAGTCGTTATTTTTGTTTGTTTTTGCGCACAAAAAGTATTCTCTTAGCTTTATAAACTTAAGACTGAGCCACTGGAGTCACTTGGACTATATTAACAATGTCTTTAATACATTTTCTGGGCCAGCAAGTTATAGTGTCCATAAGCCTGCAGGAGGAGTGATCCAGCACTCAGATTTCATCAAAAATATCTTAATTTGTGTTCCGAAGATGAACGAAAGTCTTACGGGGTTGGAACAACATGAGGGTGAGTAATTACTGACAGAATTTTCATTTTTGGGTGAACTAACCCTTTAAGGCAGAACAGGTAGGCACACCAACATTAACAAACATTTGACTAGCACTACATCATGCCATCATTATACGCTACATTCAGTCTCTGCATGTTCTTTTTGCTGTAAGACCGCCACAAGTGGGCAGTATAAAGTGGTGTACAAAATGCTTTGAATAAAGCTACCTTAACATAAGCAGAACACATGCCAAATTTACGTGCAAGCTCATTAGCCTGAGCATATATCTTGCGACACTGTCTATTGATGTCCTTATCATCCGATAAATCATTTACAATATGATGGCCAAGATATTTAATCTCATCACACACTTTAAGGGCAGTAGGGGAGACTGGGGACAGTTGCAACACTTTTTGCATTTCTCTCAGTTACTCAGAGACTATTTGGACTAGACCAACCAAATTTGTATATATTAAACTTGCATCTGTCTGCTAATTACCCATACCATTTAAAGATGAGTATATATGACATATCGTTCACAGTATTTATTTGAATCGAAGAAGTCAGATGTTGCAACTGACCCCGACCCAGGGGATGGTTGCAACACAACCCAGGGACGGTTGCAACACGCTAAAAATACCTAGGCCGTTTCTCAATATGCGTTCTTGTCTGTACTTGTGTTCTTGTGGACTTGTGAAACGTCATCAGTCGCTGCCCAAGTACTGTCCCAATACACAAGTTCGCATTTTGGCAAGAACGGTTAAAAATCCCGGAAGTGTTCTTGACACGCCCATTCTACCGAGGATGCAGCGGTTGGTAACTTGTGTGAACTTAACGGCAGAAATATCCCAGCATTCATTTCGGCATTCGAGGAAGGAGATCGCCAAGTCAATACAGTAAGTCATTTTTCTACAATTTCGTACGCTATTTCATCACTAAATTCACTTCTGAGAACATTTGATGCGAGAAATCAACTGTGTAGATTTCAAATATTGGCATTTTTACGAAAATTTATGGCGAATCGAAAATGTGCTCAAACGTTTTCGGAAGTGAGAATCTCCATAAGCGCCTGAGGGTGTTAAGTTAGCTTTAAGTTAGCTAGCGAGCCAACCGGCATGTCTGCTCACAGACTCGTTTTACCCCACAGTCAAGAGACCATTGCAGCAGACGCCAGCGGAGCAATAATGGCAGAAGAAAGCCAGACCCACAACTGTAAGAAAGTTTTACTTTTCGTACCGCTGTTATTATGTTGGCTAATTGCATTCTGCATAATGTGATATCATTTTAATTGAAACCAAGGGACATCTGAGGAAACCGCAGCATTAATTACATGGCGAGCGGCCAACGAGGTTCTCTTCACTGGTCGGAGGAATTCCTCCAAAAATGGATGGGAGTGAGTAACAACATGCATAATCTGTTTTTTTTACTACAGACTGTTATATAAAAAGGTTTGTACGCTAGGGGTAGTCGGTCGATTGGTGTGTTTGGTTGTGTCTGCCAGCCTGTTAGAAGAGTTTTATGCACCAAAATGAAAGAAAACAAATAAATACTATAAAGCTAAGAAAGCAAATATAAAATAAAATATCTAAGAAGTTGTGTAAGTTACATTTTAGTCTGTTGAATAGATGTGATTTAAAGTGGGTTGTAGTGTGGTATGAAACACTGCTAAATACTAGTGACATGCAAAATAAATAGTACAGGTGACATTTATGATTTGGTTATGATATGAATGCAGAAAGTTATATGGAGGCAGTATTGCACTTAAGTGTATGATAGTACATGGATGCAGGGAGTAGAGGAGTGACAGTAATACAAATAATAATTATTGTTAGTAGTAATATTAGTAATTGTGTTTAAGTTGTCCTCTCTTCTTTTTGCTTTTTTCAGAGCATTTGTGATCAAGTCTGACCTGGCTATCACAGCCAAACAAGCCATGAAAAAATGGAATAACCTAAAGGAAAAATACAAGGTAACCTACCATTTAATCTCTTTTTCAGTAATGTAGTGGGACTAATTTAAGCTAGATTTACCAAGTTAATATGCAATTATTTGTACAAGTGGAGTACAAGTATTATAGGGCAAGGACATACGTTATCAAAACACTTTTAGGAAATTGTAAACTAAACAACATATCCAAACTTTATTTTTTTCTGTGTGGAAAATTAATATTATATGTTTGGCATCAGTATTTTAACTTCCATCATTATTGCAAGATATCTTAAAATAACTGTTAACCCCCAGAGGTCGACGGTATCGCCGGCGATACCAGCTCGCTTTTTTTTTATCAGTGTAAAAGAAACTCATAAATTCTTTGTTGACTTTGATTTTCCATTGGAGTTTCATACATCAATCGATTCTGTTAAATGTGTATTATTTTTGTGTATACTCACAATAAAAACAAAGTGTGGTGCTTTTTGCCAAATAAAGAAAAATAAACACGAAGCGAGTTCTGCCTTCTCTCTGTCCGTGTAGTCCATTCTGAAACACGTCCGAAAATGAATCATAACTCATCGAATACTTCTCACACAGACACGTGAGTTATGTCTTTATGAAGCTTGAAATCTCTTCTTTTAAATGAAGTAATTTATATAAAAAACAAATGTTTTCAACTCATGTAATCCGTTTGAAAGCAAGGAGAGGTACCGTTTTTCCTTCTGCCTCATTATCTTTATAATCAGCTGCGGCCGCCCCGCCCCCGGCGCGATTCACATGTAAATAGTTTAGGTGATCTAGTATGCAACGCATACGCCCCCGATCAATGCCATAAAAACACAGTTTCTATCAGACTTACTGATAGTTCATCGCGTTTTGAGTATGGCACGCTTCTCCGGTAATGAAGACGCCATTCAGATGATTCTGGACAGCGAGGAAGAATGCATGATACCGGGTTGTTTCCTCAGAGGAAGATTGTAACTCAGACGACGAACGGCAGCATATTGAAGAGCGAATTCCGCCGAGGACACAATTTCGGAGTAAGTTTTACTTAAAAGTCTTTTGTCTTTTATTTTTCGTGTTCGCATTTATGAGGAAAAAAACAATATTACGTGACAGTTCTCCATTATGGACGCGAGCGCTCTAAGCACTAAAAGACTTTCAAACATTCACAGAGACCTCAAAACAGAAAGTACAAATCCTTTCTTTAAAACGAATTTCATTTTGTATCAATTGTATCTTAATTTTAATATTTTTTTCATTAACAAATTTCCTGGATTTAAAGTAAATATAGGCTAGCTAGCAATCACAACATAAGGTCTGAACTGGAGATCATCATGAACCAGACCGTACTCGCCTCACGTCTAAAAAAATTTGAAATATATTTACAGAAAGCTGGTTCTAAACAAAACCATCCAAAACAAAAAAACTATGTAGCCTAATATGTGCATTTCTCCAGTGCGTTCACTAGCCTACTGCGAAGATCGCGAGTCAATAGCCTATGTCAACTTCATCTTTGCCAGAAGCTATATTCAAAGTAATGAATACATAGATAAAATGTAGGCCTATAATCTTTTTTTTTTTTTACAAAGAAAGAGTACACTTGAAATATTGTTGAAATTGTAATTATTGTTGTTGTAACCTTTTTAATAAAATAACAAAACATATTTACAAGATAGATGTAAGCAAAATCTTAAATGGTCAATATAAGTCTTCTTCTAAATATATCTTTTGTCCTTGCATTGTGGCTCAGTCAGTTTCACACCTGAGTGAATGGCTCATCATTATGCAGAGTGGGTGGGACAATGTATTTCTCAGGTGTAAACCACTCCTCGTTCACGCCCCCCTCGCATATTGGCTTTCCAAGCAAAACCTGTTTTACATCAATTCAAATCAATGTATGGTTTTATGTGAACGATAAAGCAAGACTATTTTCACATAATTTTGAAGAAAAAACTATAGGCGAGGACATCCATTAGTCAAAAGTCTTATTGCCACATATTTAGTATGTGTTTTGTGGCCTTATTTCTGCAACTTTCATTTTTATTTTTTCCAATAACCACGCATAAACATTATTCTCTTAAAAATTCAAACATATACATGCATGTTGATCAGATATTTTGGTAGCCCTGTTTGTGCTATATAGAGTGAATTTACACCTTTGCCATTAACATGTTTATAAATAACTGAAAAAAGCACATATGTCAGAGCATGTCAGAACACCTCCAGGGCCCAGAAAACAGCTCAGACTCCAGAGGGTTAACTTAAAATAATTTGACATGAAGGAAATTTATACAGGATAGCATTGTAACAAACATTTGTGAAGCCATTCAAACTGTGGAAACTTTTTGGGACTACAAATATGTTCAATAACAGTTTTCACCGTTTTCATTTACACATTAATTTTTAGGAACTTAGGGATCCTCCAACAGGGAAAGGGGTTGAGGCAGGTGGGGTGACTGCTGCTACCTGGCAGTGGTACAGTCAGATGGATGCTGCACTCCAGGGGCAGCACTCAATAAGTCTGCCCCTGGTAGTGTCAGCAAATATGACTGCCACTACAGGTGGCGTTGTCACCTCTCCGTCCTCTGCCCCTCCCAAAGAACGGGCCAACCCGCCACCAAGAAAGAGGGCCAGGGTCAGTAAGGCACTCCTGGATTTCATGAAGGAGCAGGCAGAGAGGGAAGAGGAGAGAGAGCAGGAGGAAGTGGCGAGGGTAGAGGCGAGGAAAAGAGCAGCCTCTGACAGGGCAGAGAGATACTTGACTCTCTTTGAGAGACTTGTAAATAAATTGTAAATAGCCAGTATTATTTGTAATGTTCTTGGTTTACGATTGTTGTATTGGATTTTCTTCTATAAATATTTTTTAAATTGAGTTTCAGTCTGGATGGTAGTTAAATAAACATTTGTAGTACATCAAGTAGTAATATGCAGGAAAGACAAATAAAAAAAGAGAAAGCAAATCTTACAACGGCAGTCAGAGTCATGCCTTCTTTTTGACATTATTTGTAGACAGCCATAAATTTGGCATGTTTCTTTTCAACTAAAATAGTTGGTGATTAATAGGTATTTTTTCTGTTGTCATTGACATTCTACTAGGTGTGCTTAAAAAACTGTCAATGACCATATTCACAGTATTTTTTAATTATTCATCAACTAAACAATTTTACAGTCTAACTAATATAATGATACAAATAAATATATTAAAATTTGCAAGGTAACATTTTCATTTACATTTCATTTTCATTTATTCACTATTTATTTGACAGGGACAGTGCACACTTAAAATAATTTAAACAGAGTTAGCTAGCAGCTAATTTGCATCTATTGTCCCTGGGCATTCACTCAGGTTTATCCCCTCAATCGTAATCATGCTCCCTTAGGCATGCAGGCAGCTCTCCAGGGGCAGACACCTGTGCAGCAAGTCTGGCATGGAGATTATTTCCTGAGAACTCCCTATCCTCATCATCAGGAACGTTCCCCCGATCTTCATCCACATCGTAAAGTTCCTCCTCCTCCTCCAGGATATCATCTGTCGAGAGACAGAGGTTGTGGAGGATGCAGCATGCTGCAATTACTTTAGGGGCAAATAGAGGCCGAATCTCCAAAGCCCTCAGGAAGATGGCTCGCCAGCGGGTTTTTAGCATTCCAAAAGTACGCTCAATGATGTTCCTGGCCTTGGCATGGTGCTTGTTGAAGCGTGCTTCAACTTGGCCTGATGATTAAAATACAGGTAATGTAAAAATATGTGGTATTTCAAATGCAAAGTAACAATTCCAATAAAAATTTTCTCTGTATATTCTTACCCGCTACAGGCTGGCGGTATGGCGTCATGAGGGTGAGAGGATGCTGCAGACATGGGTACCCCCCGTCTCCAAGAAGAAAGAAGCCAGCTGGTGGATATAGGGACTCCTTGTACATTGGAGATCTCCGGAGGACAAGGGCATCATGGACTGACCCGGTGTTGCCAATGTAAATATCCAGAAATTTCCCTTTGCCATCACACACACCCTGGAGAACCACTGAAGGGAAGAGCTTGCGGTTAAAGTAACACTTCTTTTGTGGTTCAGCAGGTGGAAGTATTCTGACGTGGTACCCATCTATTGCTCCAGCCGCACAGCGGAATGCCTCATGGCCAGCCAAGCGAGCAAATCCTGCCCCGACCTTCTCCATCTCTTCTGGCTTGGGGAAATGAATCACCTTGTGAACAATGGCCATCATGTCATCCACTATACTGTGGACTATTCTGCCAACTGTGGCTCTCGGTATGGCGAAGATGTCTGCTGTCACTCTGTATGAGGTGCCACATGCAAGCCAGTAGAGACAGACAGCCACCTCGATTTCGTGGCTCCATCCATGTGGCATTTGCCGAGGCAACATCTGGACCAGCAGGTTGATGGTTTCTCTGGAGAGCCTAAAGCAGAGTTCTCAAACCGGTTCCACGGAGGGCCTAGTGTATGCAGGTTTTTGGTCTTTCCCTTCAATTAGTGCCCAATTAAGACCTAGACTACCAGGTGAGGGGAGATCTTAACCAATTAGTGACCTACTCAATCAGTTTGGTTCAAGGTAAAAGAGAAAACCTGCATACACTAGGCCCTCCGTGGAACCGGTTTGAGACCACTGGCCTAAAGGCTGGTTTTAGGTCAGCTTCAGAGAAAAACACTCTGAGGATTGGCACGTAGTTATTTATTTGTACATACCTCTGAGAAGGCGCTTGATCCTGTGTTTGAAAAAGAAATACACACACACACATATATATATATAATTACTTATCATCAATTAACATTCTAAAAGTATTTTTTTATTTCTATCATTTTGGTATTGGAGCAAGGAGTGGGAAGCAAGGAAAGGCCAACACAATGGTAAGTAAAAAAAAAATTTAAAAAAAGGCTGTTCCATTCCTTCTAGTCTGGTTATATGTATTTCTTAAAATTATGTAGGCTACAGATTTACTAATAAACTTTACTTGATTTATTGTACAATGTTTTCCTGAGTTGTTTTATCTGCAAATGTGAGTGTGAACCTTTTTTTGCTACTGGTCTGAGGTAGTGCAGAGCGTACTGTAATTTAAGATACTCAAACAAGCTATTGCTATTCTATTTACCTAATCCCAATTTATTGGATAAGGAAACTATAAACTAGTCATTTTTCCTATTCATCCAGGGTTCTCCCCTAGGAGGAGGTGATGGTACTAGGGGGCACAATCAACATGATCAAATGTAGCTTGACTGATGTAATCAATTGTAATACTGAGTGATGGAAAATTTGCTTTATATTAACTAGGGGTGGCAGTATCCCTGTTGAGAACCCTGTTGTATACCTTAACATTTCAATCTACTTGATCACATTGTTTGGCACTATTATTTAAGTGCTGATTTAAGTCAACTTTATATGATAATGTACTTACATAATCAGAGACAATCGCTAAAATAGCACATTGCCGTTCCATCTTCCTCCTCCTCATCCTGGTTCTCCTCGTTTGTAGACGCCTTCTCAGCTCAGCAGCTTCCTCTTCTGCTTCTTGGTAAAGTACACCCATGGTGACTGCTAACATTGCCCGGTCCATCTTTGACCTAACAGTTATTTAACCTGAAGTATTTGATCTTCTCCAAACAATAGACTATACTTGAATGACAAACAATAGCCTACGCTTTACCGGCGTTTTTTTACCGGCGTTTTTTTCCCGCCGTTGGCTAGTGATGTATTCAAACAAACAACAGAAACAGAATGAAAGGAGACAGGCGTTGCTTTATTGTTATGAATACATTACATTGTAGTATACAGTTGTAGAGTAATCCCTTGAGCTGAGGGTAGGCTTGGGCGATAAAGCCTGGCTGTTATCGTCAATAATTCTCATTATGTTTGGGTACTCCAGACGGCGTTTGTGCGGGGGTATTATTGCGCAATACCAGCAAGAACACATCGTCTCAAACTGTCAGCAGCGTTCTGTGTGCTCGTCACCTTGTGAGTTCATTCTTCCAAGAACAACTAGCAAGAGCGTTCTCCCCAAGAACACAAGTCCGTTCTTTGCATTCTTGGTTTTGAGAAACACCCCTATTTTTTTTTATTTTAGCTTTTTGTCTCAATGAGCATATAATTCTGAAAATATTAACTGTTTTAGGCCTACTATAATATTATATTATTATTTATTTCAATAATATTATTGTAGCCTATAATTTATTTATTTAGTCATATTTATCAAATAACAGTTATTGAGTTTTGTTTGTTCATGTGTAGAACATAGGCCTACATAGATTCAGTGTGCAGGTGTTACAGATGCTATTCAATCTCTCCATATTTCAGTGTCAGACAGGAAGAATTGAACAATTTGCAATGCAACAAACCTTTACATGCAATTTATAACTTGTTGCAACTGTCCCAAACCCTATCAGCCATGACAGAACATCATACGCCTGCTAGACACACTGACTTTGACACATGCTAACCATGTCACTTAGAAGTCAACAAAACAATAATTCAAACTAAGTAAGTTTTGATTAATTCATACAAAATTTCAGGACAATATGACAAAAAATATATCTCATGAAAAAAATTACTTTCATACCTCCAAAACAAGTTTTGTTCAATAAATGCAGCAGCAGATGTTGAATATGTCTACTGTCTTCTTGGTGGGGGGATGGTCTAACTGTGCATGTACAGTACAGTGTCATCACTCTAGCTTGTTTCTGATTGGAGAAAAATGACATGTTGCATCCATCCCCATGTTGCAACTGTCCCCGGTCTCCCCTACCAGATAAAAAGAAATCAGGGAATACTAATTTCCTGTCTTCTTTACTTCTAACAATCATGATATTGCTCTTACTTGCATTATATTTGATATCAAAATCTGCACCGTACTGAGAGAAAACCTTCAACAGTTGTTGTAACCCAGCACTATATGGGCAAATGATTACCAAATCATCTGCATACATAAGGTGATTAGTGAGAGTGTTGCCTATCATACATCCTGTATTACATTGATTTAATTGTTGTGACAAGTCATCCATATACACGTTAAAAAGAAAAGGTGACAAAATACCACCCTGATGAACTCCATTACCAACAGTAAATGGTTCTGATACAGAAACCCCCATTTCACCTGCATAGACTGGTGTGAATACCAGAAGACTAGAATTCTTATAATTACTTTTGGTATTCCTCTATGTTGCAATTTAAGAAACAATTTTTCATGGTTTACACGATCAAATGCCTTTGAGGCATCTATAAAACACATAAAAGTTGAGGAATTCTGGCTATTATAATGATCTAAAATTTCCTTTAAGGCAAATATACATTGGCGTTTAAAGCCAAATTGGTTGTCAGTCGTAAGAATATACTGTTCCAACCTGTTAAGAAGAATTCTCTCCAACACTTTGGATACAATGCTAGCTAGGGCTATAGGTCTATAATTGTCCATGCTGTTTATTTTGCCAGTTTTGTCTTTAATGACGGGCACTAATAAAACAGGTAAAATAGATTCAGGCAGAGTCCCATGAACTAAGAAACCTGTCATACAGCTCATGATAATGTTGCCGCCACATCTGGCAAATTACATCTGAGCCACTGACACCCTCAATATTTGAGGGTAAAGACATTTTAATACTGTTCATGGCTCTAACCTCTTTCCAAAAGTCATTATAACTTCTGTTATGCATCTTACATGCCAAAGAGTCAGACCTCATCGAGTTCTCATTCTTTTTTATAAATCTTAGTGCATATTTAAAATTTGCATTTGCCCGTTTCTTCTCTTCAAATAAATGGCCCTGTCTAACCAGACTCTATCCAGTCTTTAAATGCACACTGAGCTTTGGCATGAAGTTCTGCTACATGTTCGTTCCAACCAGGCTTGATGCTATATGCCATTCACTGAGGTTTATAAAAATGCCTACTGGCAATATTAAGTGTCACATCTTATGTGTTGGGAAAAGAGAGATAAGCGAGTTCGGCAGAAGGCGGATTTGAACTCGGGTCGAACGCGTCAAAAGCTACTTTCAAGCACATCACGCCCTATGACCTATGAACTTTTGCCAAAAAGACAGGCACTTATTGCAAATATACGCTCCATTATCAGAAATGTAAAAAAAAATAAGGAATTTTTTTTTCACTCGCTTGGGCCCAATAATGCCAATTGGATAATCCGGTCCTGGGTGCCCCCCTATTGGCTGGTGCCCCAGGGAACTCGCCCAATCCTGTCTATGGATAATCCGGCCCTGGCAATCAGCGCAAAGAAAATACTTGACCTTTCACAAAACCCAAACGTGCTGAAAACACTTTCAACGTGTCTCATTACAAATCTGTGGAAGCTTGTTTCCGCCACAGAATTAAAAAAAAATAAAAACTTTATATGTTATATGACTTTATATCTCGCAATTCTGACTTTATAACACACAATTCTGACTTTATAACACAATTCTGACTTTATATCACACAATTCTGACTTAATATCTCGCAATTCTGACTTTATTACACACAATTCTGACTTTATATCACTCAATTCTGACTTTATATCACACAATTCTGACTTTATATCACACAATTCTGACTTTATAACAATTCTGACTTTATAACACACAACTCTGACTTTTTTTCTCACGCAATTCTGACTTTATAACTCGCAATTCTGACTTTATTACACACAATTGCGACTTTATATCTTGCAATTCTGACTTTATTTTTTGCAAATGCGATTTTATATCTCGCAATTGTGTGCTGTTTACATCTGTAAACATCTTTTTTTTTTTAATTTTTTTTTTTTTTTGGCTATGATTTTGTGAAAATGTGTAGGCCTATCTGGTGCCCGTTCCCGAAGGCACGCAAAACTGAAAGCACTTGCAGAGATGGAGTTTTACTTTATTTATGTGGACAGAGTCGCTCAGAGACGCGGGAAACACCTGATCATGAGCTGATTTCCTGAGGAAAGTGCGTGGAACAGATTCTAACTCCTCATTAAAACAGAAAAAGCCTGTTTGCGCTTTCGATTTTAGTTCGTTTGACATACTTTAACAGAGCAATGGCATAAAACATAATGTTAGAGACATGTTATGTTGTTATGTAAAATATTTTCAGTTTATTAATGAATGAGAATAAATATATTAAATAAGCAAACTCGAAAGGTTTAGTTCAAACATTTGTAGATAACTGCGTCACTGCTGGGGATCAGAAGATAGATAGATAATTTATAAGATAGATAATTTATTGTCCCTTAACGGGAAATTTGTTCTCACAGATTATCATACAGCACACGCAACTGGCATGTAACAGCAACAACAAAACACATGTAACAGCAACAACAAAAACACAAAAAGGTGAATGTTCAACTTTGTAGCCTATTAAGGATTGAAATTGCAGATGGTACAAAGCTCTTTTTGAAACGAGCCCTTCTCCATGTTAGGGTCCTGTATCTTCGCCCGGAGGGCAAGAGAGTGAAGTGGAAGTTGAGGGGGTGCTCTGGGTCTGTTATTATTGTCCTGGCAAGGCGGGCTATTGCTCTGTCATTGAGTTCTGAGATGTTGGGTATAGGGGAGTGTATTATTTTTGAAGCTATGTGTGTGATTTTATTCTGTTTGTTTTTGTTGGTGACTGACAGCATGGTGTAAAAACTGGTGGAGCAGTATAACAGAATGGGCTGGATAATACTTGTGTACAGTAGTAACATAAGATGAGGGGCAATGTAAAGGGAACTTAGTTTTCGTAGAATATGCAGACGCTGTTGGGAGCGTTTATGGATGTCCTTTATGTGATAGTCAAAAGTGAGCTTGTTATCCAGGGTGAGTCCAAGATATTTGAATTTCTCAACCTGTTCTATTATGTTGCCATGAATGGAGATCCGACTGAGACTGGGTGCATTAAAGACCAGTTCTTTTGTTTTCTCAACATTAAGATGGAGAAAATTGTCTGTGCACCAGTGTGTAAAGTGTGATATCGTGTCATGGTAAGCAGCAATGCTAGTGTGATCGTTGAGGAGAGCCAGGATTGCAGTATCGTCTGAATATTTGTAGTATGTTGTGATGGATGAAGGACTAATACAATCATTAGTGTAGAGTGTGTAAAGAAAGGGAGAGAGGACACAGCCTTGAGGAGCTCCAGTGTTGATTATGGTGGTGCCCGATGTAACAGACCCTATCCTCACAGCCTGTGGCCTGTTGCTCAAGAAACTGTGAATCAGATGGATGTAATGAGGTGCAACGCTGAGTTTACGTAGTTTTTTAATCATCTGATGACGTTGAATTGTATTAAAAGCTGAGCTTAAGTCCACAAAAAGAACTGCAGCAGAGTTACCAGATACTTCCAGGTGTTGAAGGAGGGAATGAAGGAGACATACAACAGCATCCTCCGTCCCTCGCCTGGCTTTATAGGCAAACTGATGTTTGTCCAGCTGTGGATTGACAGTTGACAAGATGGTGCGCAGAATCAGTTTTTCATAACATTTGCTTGCTATGGGTGTGAGAGCAACCGGTCTGTAATGGTTGAGCTCTGATGGACGGGGTTTCTTTGGTAGAGGAATGATGGTGGACTTTTTCCATAGGGTGGGCCACCGTGCTGTACTGTATGACTCATGCATTATAGAATACAGAACCGGGGAGAGTTCCATTGCACAAAGCTTGAGCACCCTAGTAGGGATGCTGTCCGGCCCCATGGCCTTGCCGATTTTACACCTACTCAGCTCCTGTCGAACATCCACCTCTGTAAACGGAGGAGTTGTAGGTAGATCTGAAGGGAGAGCGTTAAGTAGCTCATTGCAGACAGCTGAAAAATCAGTGATGTCAAATCTGGAGTAGAAGGTATTAAGGCTATTTGCAAATGTTGTGGGGTTAGAAATAGTGCTATGATCTTGTTTCACATTCTGTCCCGTCAATATTTTTATTTTCTTGAAGACTTGTTTTGTGTTCATCGTAGAAAACTCATGTTCTATTTTCTCTTTGTATTTAAGTTTTTCTTTAATAATGTCATTTTTTATCTGTCTGTCCAGTATTTTAAGTGAAAGCCAATCCTTGCATTGAAATATTTTCTGTTTCTCAGCCAGTTTTTGTTTAATCTGTGGAGTAATCCAAGGCCTGGAGTTAGGGAAAGTTTTGTATGTTTTTGTTGATATACAGTTACTTATACAAAACTTTATGTAGTCTGTTATAACGGACAGTCTCTCATCCAAAGTACCGTTAAAAACGGTCCAGTCAGTGCATGCAAGAGAACCTTGCAGACATGCAATTGCATCCGCCGACCACTGTGGAGCGCTGTGGACTTGTGGTTTGATGATGCGCTTCAGTTCCTGTCTGTAACCAGGAAGAAAGACCAAAACATTATGGTCCGAGGAGCCCAGAGGAGGATGAGCCCGAACAGTAAATGCATCCAAAACATTTCCGTAACACAGATCCAAGACATTTCCCTTCCTTGTGGGACAATGCACATACTGATGGAAGGAAGGCAGTACGCCGTCAAGACTGCAGTTGTTGTAATCGCCCATATAAAACACCGGGGCTCGGGGGTATTTACATTAAGTTAGCATTCTCCGCTATTAGCTCTGCTGCTGCTTGTATGTTCGCATCAGGTGGACAGTAAACACACCCAAAAACCACCGTGGGGAATTCTCTTGGAAGATAGAAGGGGCGTAGCGATAGTGTTAATATCTCTACGTCCGGTGTGCATATGATACTGTGTATTTTTATGTTGGTGCACCAGCGCTTGTTTATAAAGACACATATGGCGCTTTTCCATTACCAGTACCAGCTCGACTCGACTCGCCTCAGCTCGGCTAAGCTCGCTTTTCGCTCCGTTTTCCATTGCAGATAGTACCTCCACAATAGTACCTGGTCGTCATAGTGACGCCGCAGGGAACTGCCGTGACTTAATCTTTTACGCGAGACGCGCGAGACACACCCGCTACCCACACACACAGGACAATGGAGGAAATCGAGTGTATGCTGTTTTTGGATGTTTTTGTTTTTGCTGTTTTTTTATTCAGGATACTCTGTCTGGCGCGTGCAATGATGACGCAGTGAATAGTGACGATTCTCTCTGACCAATCAGCAGTCTGCAGTGTTTTCACGTCACATTTTAGTATCGCCTCAGCTCGCTTAGAACCTTGCCGGAGGTGGTACGAAAAAAAGTACCTGGAAGCCGGTACAGTTACAACTTTTACACAGTGGAAAACCAAACAGAGCCGAGTCGAGTCGAGTCGAGCTGGTACTGTGTAGTGGAAAAGCGCCAATAGTCCTCCACCCCTCTCCTTACCTGACTGACGGGTCCTGTCAGCCCGGACGGTCAAGAAGTTGTCCAAGTTGATCTCAGAATCCAAGATGGATTCATCGAGCCAGGATTCAGTTAATGCGATGATACACGCGTCCCTGAAAAGTCTCTCCCCCTGACACTTGGCATGAAGTTGATCCATCTTTTTCCGGAGGGAACGTACATTGGCCAATATGATAGAAGGTAATGGAGGTCTAAAAGGATGCCTTCTTAACCGGGCACGGACACCGCCACGGCTGCCCCTTTTCCTCGGTCGGATCTCTGGAGGGATGTCAGCCGGTTTTTCGTTGCATAGAATAGATGACCGGAGTCGCAGAAGCTCATCCCGGCTGTAGGTGAGTAGTGCGCCTCCGGTAACATCTGGCTGTAGTGGCGTGAGCGCGGTGCCATTCTTGATAATCCACAAAATCGCAAGGGTAATCCACAACACTTTAAGCATTATGTCGTTGCTTGACTTAACCATACACACTTGACAAAGACTTAATAACAAATAACTCAAATAAATGACGAAAAACTAGACAAAGCCAGAGAAGTAACGTGAGCTGACATGACAGACGTGTTGTCGCAGCAGAGCATGCGCCATATTCCTTAACAAACACAAATGAACTGTTCTTACCTTGAAGCGCATCACTCAGACTAGAGTGAGAAATAAGACAGAGTATCGCTAACTCTTCTTCTTCTTCTTCTTCTTTCTTTTAATGGCGGTTGGCAAACAACTTTTCAGTGTGCATTACCGCCACCTTCTGATATGGAGTGTGAATCACAATAGCCTTCTCTCACTATCCTTTAAATAAATAAATAAATAAATAAATAAATACATACATATATATAAAACCAATAAACAGCTTCATAAATATCTAATAACATTATTAATATTCATACATTATCATTATTATTACATACAACTTTCTAAAACAACTAAACTCATATCCTTCTACTAAGCCCTGTTTTATTCAAAAACACAAATATCGCTCTATACCCTACATGCCCTGAATTCATTTGTAGTATTTCCCTCATTTCAAATCTAATTTTTTCTTTCCTAAACCAGTCTTTCAGCCTCATCCTTTCCTCCTTATACCTATGACAATTCATAATTACATGTTCTACTGTTTCGTTAATATTACAGACCTCACACATCCCAGTTTCATGTTTCCCTATTATTTTAAGCGTACTATTTAATCCAGTATGCCCAAATCTCATTCTCGAAATAATGTCCTCTTCCTTTTTGTTCCTATTATTTTCTCTCATACCTCCTACCCTCTTCTGGATACTGTAGTACATTCTCACTTTTGTTTCTATATTCCACTCCTCTTGCCACTTCTTTCTCATTTCTGCTTTAATTATGCTTTTAACTTCTGCCTTACTATACCTTATTACCATATCTATCTCTGTTTTTTTTATCGCTAACTCTGTAAATAACATGTTTTTTAACGAGCGCGTGAAACATGTTTGCCATTCAATTCCAGCGCGCTTCATGTGTTTCACTGATGAAATCTGGAAGTGTCTCTGAATGTCGAGCGCTTTATTTCTGCAGAAAGATTTTTACTGGTCTTGAAAGTTGGGCATAAGGCGGAGTGTATTAACACTATTGGCCAACAGATTAAAGGGAAGTGATAAATCCAACAGGCTCTGTAACTTGTAGGCTAGTCATGATATTAAAAATACTACATTTGAACTTCATTTAATTAGCTTTTTATTGTCTTTTATCATTGCATTGATAACAAAAACGTGTTAAGCAGTAGGCTTATGAATACAGCTATGATTAAGCTAAAATTGTGTTTTCCTCTACTTTCACTAAAAGTGCATGTAAACTAAAAACATCAATGTTTTGCCTGATAAGGACAAATAGATATGGTTGATCATAAAACATTAACCACAGAATTATGAAAAGGTATCTTGCTGTTTGTAGATGAATTGCTGTTTAACCATCTTTAAGTGTCATTAAGCAGATCAGCAAACACACTATTTTATCCAATAACACATTTATTTATTTGTTGTTTATTTGAATAGGGACAGATACAAAATAAACATAGATTATTACATAAAGAACAATCCGATGCATGTATCACAGTGTTTATAGCCATGGCTAATTCGCAACACCTGTCCCTAGAAGAGCTTTTAACAGTCATGATAATGAAGAAAAAGAATTAAAAAAAAAAAATTACAGCGAATACAATGAAATGTCCAGAAACCAGTTAGCACCAATAAAGATAAGTATAATAAATAAACATATTCACTCGAACTCACACAGATGCACACCTCACATACACCCAGCTGCACATCTCATATAGCATGATCACACTGCTGCTGCTGTATGAACCAGGCTTTTGTTTGTTTTTTAAAGGTGGACAGTTTAGTTAAAATCTGTATATTTGTAGGAAGCCTGTTCCACAAATTTTCTGCTCCTTTCACAGAAAAAAACATTTTGGGCAAAAGATGTTTTACAAAATGGAACTTTACAGTCTCCATGTAGCCGCTCTTGTTGATCTGGAGGTTTCCAGCCTTTTCACAAATTTACAAAGTGGCTCATGTGCAAGTCCAGTCAAACATTTAAAAAACAACTTTATATGTCTAAGATTAACAAAATTAACAAAAGTTAAGATTTTATGTTTACTTAAAATGTAACAGTGATGGAATCGAATGGGCTTTTTATCTAAAATGTTTAAGGCACGGTTATAAAGCCTCTCAATAGGCTTTAGGGTAGTTTGGCTAGTCTGGGACCAAACAGTGGTGCAGTATGACAGGTGGGACATGATCATAGTGTTCAGAAAGACATGAGCACATTCAAATGTTAGACTGCTCCTGATCATTCTGAAACAGTTCATACTGGCCTTCATTTTTCTTGAGATATTTTTAATATGACTTTTAAAATTTACCTGAGAATCTATCACTCCTAAATATTTTTCTTGTTCTACCTGATCGATGAGTTCACCATTCATTTTAACGTTAAGGTCATTTATTATCCTCGTTCTTTTTATAGAAAAACACATTGATTTAGACACTTTCTCAAGTTTCTTTCTATACTAGGACCACTGCTGTTCACTCTGTACATGCTACCACTAGGAGATATCATTAGGAAACATGGAATTAGCTTCCACTGTTATGCTGACGATACTCAGCTGTATATTTCTTCAAAACCTAACGAAACTTATCATTTCACAAAATTAACGGAATGCATAGCTGATATAAAAAATTGGCAAATCGCATTGACAAATGCGGAACAGTTAGTTCATGTGTTCATGACCTCAAGGCTAGATTATTGTAATGCTCTACTGGGTGGTTGCCCTGCACGCTTAATAAACAAACTACAGCTAGTTCAAAACGCAGCAGCTCGAGTTCTTACCAGAACCAGGAAGTATGACCATATTAGCCCGGTTCTGTCAACACTGCATTGGCTCCCTATTAAACATCGCATAAATTTTTAAATATTGCTGATTACTTACAGAGCACTAAATGGTTTAGCTCTGCAGTACTTGAGCGAGCTCTTAACGCATTATAGTCCTTCACGTCTATTGCGATCTCAAAAATCCGGCCAGTTGATAATACCTAGAATATCAAAATCGACTGCTGGCGATAGATCCTTTTCCTATTTAGCACCAAAACTCTGGAACAGTCTTCCTAACATTGTCCGGGAAGCAGACACACTCTGTCAGTTCAAAGCCAGATTAAAGACACATCTCTTTGACCTAGCATTCACTTAATACACTATAGACTTCTATAATTCAATGTTAGGCTGCATAGATTAGGTCAGCCGGAACCGGGAACACTTCCCATAAATCCTGATGTACTCGTTACATCATGAGAAGAATGGCATCTACGCTAATTTTAGTGTCTGTGTTTATCCCGAGGTTTTCCTGCAGCCTGCCGGATCCAGGCCGTATCCAGATCTGACGAATGACCTTCGCCTGGACCTGATGACAACGCAGTGCTGAAGTGCCAACTAGTCTCTCCCTATGGAGGATCCCTTTACCACTATACAGACAAGGCGTTTCAAATTCGTTTCGCGTATCTACCCCAAAGCGACAAAATAAAATAAAATTCTTTATCAAAATTTATAAGGAAAGACCAGTACTTTATTTAGGCTTGGTTTGTAGGGAATTCCAAACCTGCGCACATATATTCAAACGCACATAACTATAGAACCAGTTCTTAATGCGCATGTGAACGCCATCAGCGTTTCTCACAGGTTCGCATTTAAAGTCTGTGTAGAGAGAATGGTGTCGTCTTAGCGACCCCTAATTTAATAACAAATGATCGTTGCGACGGAAGCAAATCAATCAAAACTAACTTTAGCTGGAAAATAACTTTATTAAAGAACCGCTATAAAGCCAAAACAATCTCTGTTACCTTAAATTATACGCTTATCTCTGTAAAGCTGCTTTGAAACAATCTCATTGTTAAAAGCGCTATATAAATGAAGATGACTTGACTTGACTTGACTCAAGACTTTTGGTCAGTGTACTGCCGATAACAACAGGGCTTTTGCCAGACACATAAACCACAGTGTCATCGGCCTACATCTGAAGGCCAACTTCAGGACACACTTCAGGCAGCCTGTTCACATACAGGCTGAAGAGGACAGGCCCCAGTATGGTTCCCTGAGGGATTCCGGTCTTAATTTTATATGGGGCAGATTTTACATGATCAATGACTACACATTGTTCTCGGCCCTGTAAGTACGACTCGAACCATGATAATGCCTGGTGTGACATATTATAAGATGACAGTTTTGAGATAAGACGGCTATGGTTTACTATATCGAATGCCCTCTTTAAGTCCAGGAATACTGCACCCACAAAGTTTCCTTTATCAAGCGGCTGCACAATATTTTCCAATAATGCGCAGATGGCTGATTCAGTAGAATGGTTCTGTCTGAAACCATACTGTTGAGGGTGTATATACTGATGTGTTTCTAAATATTGTGTTAGCTGTTCTGAAACTATTTTTTCTAGTATTTTTGACATTACTGGAACTAGACTTATTGGTCGATAGTTACTAACGTCTGTGGTATTCCCGGACTTAACATGGGTTAAACCAGTGCCTTTTTCCACGCATCTGGAAATATTCCAGTTTTAATAGAGACATTTATAATGTGGGTCAAAGGTTGAATGATAATTTGAGGATATTTTTTGAGGAAAGTTGCATCTATGTTATAGTTGTCTTTGGATAAATTAGTATTCAGGTCTGAAATAGCTTTTTGAGAGTTTTCTGGAAATTAATATGTTATGATCTGATAAGCCACACACCAGATTGTATGTTTTTAAGACTCTTTCCGGCTTATTTGAGAAAGCTAAATCTATTGCTGTCTGTGATGTTTTTGTCAAGCGAGTGGGTCCATTTACAAATTGATGAAAGTCATATTTTGATGTTAGGTCTTTGAGTTGTTTCCTACTGGATTTACTTAACCAATTAACATTAGTATCTCCATAAATAAGCACCTCACTGTTCGGTTTAAAAGATTTAATTTTTTTTTTCCAAATTTTGATAAAAAGTTTGTAGGCAGCTAGATGGTGGATTATACACTACAAGGATGTTAAACATCATGCGTGAGGATAGAGCCACATTTACACATAGACTTTCAATTGATAGAGATTCATCTAACCCCATATCCCATATCCAGGCACATCTATCATTGAGGTGGGGATTTTATCATGCATCCATGTTTCACCTATGCACAGATAATCAAGATTGGAACCAATTAGCAAAATTCTAATTTCATCACATTTTGGATACAGGCTTATAATATTTAAATGCCCTCCCAAAATACCCTTTACTGTAGGATCCCAGATTATTTTCGCATGATTTAGGCCTAGTGTCTGGAAAAATAAATATGGTCTCTGCTTTATTATTGCTTGTGACTGCAAAGTTTTTATATTATCAATGTCCCTGTTTGTTCGCTTATACTTGACTTTATGAGTTGTGTTATGGAAAAATTCATTATTTCTTATATTCATTTGTTTCCAAACTGTTAATTTCATTTAATCATGTGTTTCTGTGAGGGTTTCTAACAGCTGAATTGGGGGCAGGAAAGAGCAGACGTAATAAACCAGATGGGCCGGGAAGATAACAGACACCTGGGCACGAGAAAGAGTTTTAGTCAGGAATACAGGGTGTCGTTTAGTAAAGTGAAGTCCCAGGCCCCCTCCTGAGGGAAGCAGGAGGTAATTTAGATCGTAAATGAAGGCCTTTTGGCTTCTCAGGGACAAGAACAGTTTGACCTGCCCAGTGGGGGTTAGAAACCAGTCCAAACCCGTTGAAGATAGGGGGTATCTTTAAGGAAAACTACTGAAAGCCTTAAGGGAGGGGTCAGGATGTCAGAAACCTGTATAAAATGTCTATGTTTTATTGAGTCTGTAGGAGTTCTGTTTCGAAACTGGGTAGCTGCGGTTTGTGAAAAGAATCCTCAAAGAATAAACCTCTTCTCTTTATTACAATTTTGCCTCTTGAAACTTTCTTACACCTTTTTGATGCTGTTTTCATTTAACCTCTGAAAATTGCTCTTACAGTTGTATTGACGTTACTCTTAGTATAGTCAGTCTTACGGTTAGGAGCGCCTCTGGATCCTTGCACACATAGTGATTTTAAATCCGTGTCCAGTATTGCCTCCTCCGCCTCGTCGACAGAAGAATCCGCAAAAAGAAGGGCGCAACTCTGGGCCAGGTCGCTCCAGTCGCACATGTCATTTTTCCAAATAGGCCGCAATTAAAATAAAGAAAGAGGGAACCCCCACACAATGAATGAATGAATGAATGAATGAATGAATGATTTCATTCATTCACAATGTATTAGCAGAAGGTAAAAAAAAAAAAAAAATCCTTTATATTTACCATCTCTTCCGGGTGTATTGAGCGTATTCCTGTCTCTCACTGGCTGAGGATGAAATCACACCTTCGTCTTCATTACTGCACTAGGAAAAACCTTAAAAAGATTTACGCATTTCAGTTAATTTTAAAAATCCATCAAATTGAATTGTACAATCCATAAACAATTATTCAATTAAAACAGGCTACGTAAGGATTATTCGATTCAATTTGATGGAATTTTAATATTAAATTGAAATGCTTATATATATATATTATATATATATATATATATTATATTATATTATATATATATATATATATATATATATATATATATATATATATATATATATTATATTATATATATATATATATATATATATATATATATATATTATATTATATTATATTATAATTTTTCTATGGGAAGTTGTATTTTTCTGTTTCTCATCAGGTTTATATTATCCAGTATCATATCAGAATTAATTTATTGATCCTCTCAGGACCTACAGTTCTGGGACTGACAACATATATTCATTTTTGACTCTTCATGCATAAAATAAATTTGTATTGTTGTTCAAAAATGAATATGAACTTGTCTTTTTATCATCTGAGGTTGTGAAAACATATTTATTTATTAGATGTCCTTTTATGCATAGAAATGCCCTAAATGACAATATTTATGGAATTTGGGATACATACTGCAAGTAGTTTATGGAAAAAAAAATAACATGGTTCATTTTTATTCAAAAAACATATAAAAGGTAAAAACAGATAATGTTGCAGTGGTCCCTTAAAGGAGAACTCCGGTCAATTTTAACATTGAGCTCATTTTTTTGTACATTTGGAGTGCTGTCAATACAGAGAACAACGACAAAAATCGGTGTTGCCTACACCATGTTATCCTCTTTTTAAAATTTGCACCCTGTTGACTTCAATGGGGCACGTTTTAAACCTGCTTTTAGCCTCTTAACATCCTTGATGTGTCATTACAAGTGCACAGGTCATGTGAGTGATTCCTTCGGAGTGAACAGGGGTGAATCTGACTGCAGTAGATGTGAAAGATATGAATAAAAATGATGTTTATTCAGCCAGCGCTCATACCTGTATTTACATCCTGTTTTTGGTCGAAGTCCATAGTAATCGATTGTCGAGTTCACGCGCGTGATCATAGGTACTAAACCTATGCGCGTGAACTCGACAATCGATTACTATGGAAGTCAACAGGGTGCAAATTTTAAAAAGAGGATAACATGGTGTAGGCAACACCGATTTTTGTCGTTGTTCTCTGTACTGACAGCACTCCAAATGTACAAAAAAATGAGCTCAATGTTAAAATTGACCGGAGTTCTCCTTTAATATGCATTTCAGTCTCATATAGACCAACCATCAAACATCAGACTTTTTGTGTTTTGCGCATTTCATTTAAAATAAAAGTACAATTCAGACACGTAGGCTACATTAAAATTATTAAAATATTGTAATCTCCTAGACCAAACATCACAAATCACACTGTTATCAGCCTTTTTGTGTTTTGAGCATTTTATTTTAAAGGTCCCGTTCTTCGTGATCCCATGTTTCAAACTTTAGTTAGTGTGTAATGTTGTTGTTAGAGTATAAATAATATCTGTAAAATTATAAAGCTCAAAGTTCAATGCCAAGCGAGATTTTATTTAACAGAAGTTGCCTACATCGAACGGCCCGTTTCATGTATGTATCGCTGCAGCCCGGAGACCTGCAGGTGGGAGGAGCTTACGCCGCAAGTGGGAGGAGCTTATGCCGCAAGTTGGAGGGATTTCACAAATGTGCAAGTAGGAGGAGTTTACGCCGCAAGTGGGAAGCTTATGCGGAAATCCCCAAGCCGAGGACGGCGTGAATGAGTATGGCAGGAAGTAGCGACAGTAATGAAAATAAACAATCAAATATTACGTTCATCATGGTCTGATTTCTTACAGCTTTGTTATGTGTGTCCAATACCACTCACTGTCAATGATGAAGTCACGTCTTTACACCTTTTACCATAATTAAAGTGACGGTGTTTTAAATTCATCAGGCTGTAGGCCTTATTCAAGCATATTTCTGAATATTAGCTACATATTCTACAGTATCAAGTAAATTAACATTAAAATGTGATGCAATTGGACTCAGTGAAGTGAATGTGTAAATACATGAAAAACATTTGGCTAATGTTTTTTAAAAAAAGTTATTATCCATCTTTACTGCATAATTTTTTTAAATAGCAGACTAATGTTCTTCTGAACGTGTTACACATATATTACATTTAAATCTCAGGGTGGATAATTTTTTTTTTTTTTTTTAAATGAATAAAATCATGTACAAGTCACTCAGAACTGATTGCAAAAGTGTTTATTTTATTTTATTATTTTTAGTCTTTTTTTATTTATTTGTAAGGACACTATATCAGCTCATTAGAACTGATCTGCATGCAGCCAGTGAAAACTGCAAAATCCAGGGTGGAAGGTTTCTGAATAAATGCCCTGGAGCTCGCCTCGCTTTCCCTTCCCAGCATAACCTGGTGGATACACAAGAAGCACAATAAGAACTATGGTTTATAGTTGACATTGAACATTTACAAACATTAAGAATAATTTCTCAGCTCTGTAGGGCCATGCAAGTGAATGGTGTCCAGAACTTTTAAACTCCAAGGGATAACATAAGTAAATTCGATTTTTAGTTTTCCTTTAGACTAACAACTAGTTTATTCATCACCAATTTACACAAAACGTACCAGGTGTGCAGCATTTGTACTCAAACCCACACTTATCAATGATGTTCTTGTTATGCGTTTTATTTTTTAATGTCAATATTTACTTTCTAGCCATAAGAAGTGTGCCTGATTCTTAAAATTGTCATCCCCAACTATGTCCCTGAACCTTGAGCAAGCCAATGACGGGGCGTGTAGGCAGCATCTCCTTCTTGAAGAACAACTTCAAGAAGTATGTTCTTTAGCAATGCTCCTGATAAATGAAAAGATAGCAACAGTTAGCACTGGCCATTACATTTTTTTTTAAAAGCACATTATATAACATTATTCAACTACATTGAAGATGAAGCATGATGGAGGGTCATCGTCTTTTAACAGCTCATCCTTAAAGAAAAATATAAGTGGTTTCAATTGTTCTATGATACACATTTTAAATCATCATTAAAATTGATTATGCATACCTTGCTAAAAACAGAGGGCACAACTGGGGTTTTGTCTGCTAAAATGAAGTAATTTAAAATTAGTTGACCAATATTATAGTTACATATTTCGAAACCCAGCATAGTATATGTATTTTGTTTCATATCAAAGTTCTTACTTTCATATGCAAGTTCAGTTTTTTTTTCTTCCCATAGGTTTCAGGGAGTGCAGAGCATTCTTCTTCTTCTGAAAGAGGATTAAAATAAAAAAAGTGATAAAATTATCCATTCATTTTTAATTTGACAAAAAAATATCAGCAAAATATAAAAAGCTGACAATACCAGCTACAACAGCTCGTGCACATCTTTCACTGATAAGTGAACCTAAAACACAATAACATGAGTTTCACATTTATTTCACTGATTGTTATGAGTATACATTTTATAAAATAATTATGATATTAAAACAAATGTTTCAATTACATTACATTGTGGATTACGCATAAAAAAGCATAACTACAATGAAAACAAGTTTTAAAAGAATTGCATGCATTGTACAATTAAGTTAGGAGTTGTATTCTAATATCAAATCCATTTACAAAACGTTTAAGACATTTACAATTTGAAAATCAATGCAGTCCTAAAACGTACAAAAATTACACTGCCACAATACCTTATTATGGTCTTCAGAATCCATAATCTGGAGAGCAAATTGTAGAAATGGAACGCAGAAAAGATCTTGTCATGCACGTTACAGATTTTGTAATTTGTGTGCTACTAAAAAAACTACAGAAATTTATTTGGATACACTTTACCCTTATTCTGTTTTAATAAATCAAGACTAAAAACAGTGTACAAACGCCATTATGAAATGGTCTACTCAACGCGAGTAGGGTATAAACGGAGGTCGGAGCCAGCTGCAAATGGGTGGGTTAGCAGCAAGTGGGTGGAGCTTTAGCCGCAAGTGGGCTGTACAAACTTCCAGAGGATTTTGATTGGTTTATTTAGTATCACCTGTGTTGTAGTAGCTATTGGTTTATGCTCCACAGTTGGTGGCGGTAATGTGTAAGTTTTGTTGCGATCCATCAGAAAACAAAGAAGAAAACCGCTTTCACATGTCAGCGTGCCGTTGAGATGAAGGGGTAAGCTTGTTGTACAGTTTTTAGTTTTGTAAAAAAGCATTATAAGTTCTGAAAAAGATCATTTCATAATGGCGTTTGTACACTGTTTTTAGTCTTGATTTATTAAAACAGAATAAGGGTAAAGTGTATCCAAATAAATTTCTGTAGTTTTTTTAGTAGCACACAAATTACAAAATCTGTAACGTGCATGACAAGATCTTTTCTGCGTTCCATTTCTACAATTTGCTCTCCAGATTATGGATTCTGAAGACCATAATAAGGTATTGTGGCAGTGTAATTTTTGTACGTTTTAGGACTGCATTGATTTTCAAATTGTAAATGTCTTAAACGTTTTGTAAATGGATTTGATATTAGAATACAACTCCTAACTTAATTGTACAATGCATGCAATTCTTTTAAAACTTGTTTTCATTGTAGTTATGCTTTTTTATGCGTAATCCACAATGTAATGTAATGTAATTGAAACATTTGTTTTAATATCATAATTATTTTATAAAATGTATACTCATAACAATCAGTGAAATAAATGTGAAACTCATGTTATTGTGTTTTAGGTTCACTTATCAGTGAAAGATGTGCACGAGCTGTTGTAGCTGGTATTGTCAGCTTTTTATATTTTGCTGATATTTTTTTGTCAAATTAAAAATGAATGGATAATTTTATCACTTTTTTTATTTTAATCCTCTTTCAGAAGAAGAAGAATGCTCTGCACTCCCTGAAACCTGTGGGAAGAAAAAAAAACTGAACTTGCATATGAAAGTAAGAACTTTGATATGAAACAAAATACATATACTATGCTGGGTTTCGAAATATGTAACTATAATATTGGTCAGCTAATTTTAAATTACTTCATTTTAGCAGACAAAACCCCAGTTGTGCCCTCTGTTTTTAGCAAGGTATGCATAATCAATTTTAATGATGATTTAAAATGTGTATCATAGAACAATTGAATCCACTTATATTTTTCTTTAAGGATGAGCTGTTAAAAGACGATGACCCTCCATCATGCTTCATCTTCAATGTAGTTGAATAATGTTATATAATGTGCTTTTTAAAAAAATTTTAATGGCCAGTGCTAACTGTTGCTATCTTTTCAGTTATCAGGAGCATTGCTAAAGAACGTACTCGGTTACCTAATGTAACCTCGGTTCTCTCTAGAAGAGGGAACGAGTATTGCGTAAGTTGCTTACGCTACGGGAAAGTCTTCTTTCTTCGAGATCTGAAGCCAAAAAGTATCCTTAATTTTGTATTCATTGTCAACGCAGTGCGGCAGCCGGCAGACCAAGGCTGGCTGTATAAGCGTGCTCATTGGCTGCTCGGCGGCAACTGCTTAAGCCTATCAGTGAGCCTCGTGAAACGTGGCCTCCAATGAGGGCGCTTCGCGCCCTCCACACCCTTCTAACCGTCAAGATGGGTGTGGCCAGAGTGTATATAACGAAGGCTCACAGGCTGAATATCTGGTTTTCGTAGTCTGAAGCGCAAAAGCTCGTGGCGCGACACGGCAGGTTACGCAATACTCGTTCCCTCTTCTAGAGAGAACCGAGGTTACATTAGGTAACCGAGTACGTTCTCTTACGAGAGGTTCTCTCGTATTGCGTAAGTTGCTTACGCTACGGGAACCCATTGTCAACGCCGTGCGCGCCGAGCATCCAGCACTTGAAACCCAGGGAGACCGGGGAAAACATTCTGCTGGAACAGGTGGCCGGTCGGAGTGACGGGCCAACACAGTACAAAGCACTTCACTCAGTGTATAAAATAGAGCGGCGCCGCCGGTCTATAAGTATATATCAGTGCAAAACAGTGGGGCCGGCAGCGCGAGCCCACACAGTACATAAGCACACATTAGGGGAAGAAAAGAGCGACATCATCGGTCTTTTACGAAGAGAATAACCCCCCGCGCAGCAGAGTGGAAGACGGGCGGCCTGCAGCGCGGGCCAGCACCGGTAAACAGCGCGTAACGGGGAATGAGAAACAGAGCGGACCAGCCGGTCTGAGTATAAAACACTTCACCCTAAGTAACATGCCAGAAATATCGTCAGCATGTGAACGTAGTCTGCACATGAGCGACTGGGCAGAGCATACATGTCACTTATACTGACAGCAATTTAGCCTGTAAGGCGGGAACTTCCAGGTTATAAAACCTCACGAATGTCGATGGGGAGGCCCAGCCCGCCGCCATACAAATATTGTGGATAGAAATTCCACTGGACCATGCCCACGAAGAGGCCATGCTTCTAGTAGAGTGGGCTCTGATACCCAGAGGGCACTGCAGGTGTTTGGAGGCATAAGCTGCTGCAATCGCGTCCACTATCCACCTGGACAGGCTCTGTTTCGAGGCGGCGAGACCCTTGGTGCGCCCGCCGAAGGAAACAAAGAGCTGCTCGGAACGCCTGAAAGCGGCGGAGCGCGTGATGTAAACTCTCAGCGCCCTGACAGGGCATAGGAGGTTATCACTGTCCCCATTATCGGATGCTGGCAGAGCCGAAAGGGAAATAATTTGTGCCCTAAAAGGGGTTCCAATCGCTTTGGGGATGTAACCGTGTCTCGGTCTGAGAATGACTTTCGAGTCGTTCGGTCCGAACTCAAGACATGCAGGGCTAACAGATAGCGCGTGCAAATCCCCCACGCGTTTTACTGAAGACAGAGCTATCAGAAAAACGGTTTTGAGCGACAGGTACTTTAAGTCCACAGATTCAAGCGGTTCAAAGGGAAAAGCCTTCAGGGCCTCCAGGACCAAGGACAGATCCCAAATAGGAACCGAGGGGGGCCGCGGGGGATTCATCCGTCTGGCTCCTCTGAGGAAGCGGATAATAAGCTCGTTCCTTCCTAATGTCTGTCCGCGCGTCGTCTCAGCGAACGCTGCAATAAGCACATACACTTTGAGCGTGGAAGGGGACCTGCCCTTGTCCAACAGCTCTTATAGGAAGGAGAGCACCCGTGGGACCCCACATGCACGTGGATCTAAGCTCTTAGTAGCGCACCATTTAGAAAACACCGACCACTTAGACGCGTAGAGCCGTCTCGTGGAGGGGGCTCTAGACTGCGTGATCGTGTTCACGACCCCTTCTGGCAGGTCAATGGGTATCCGTTGATTACCCATGCATGCAGAGACCATCGTTCTGGATGGGGATGCCAGATCGATCCACCGGCTTGAGAGAGGAGATCCTTTCTCACAGGGATCGGCCATGGGGATGAGTGCGACAGCCTCACCAGCTCTGGGTACCAGGTTTGGTTCTCCCAACGCGGGGCTATAAGAAGCACTGGGTGGTGCGTTTCCCTGATCCTCGCAATGACCTGTGGTAACAGGGAGATCGGGGGAAAAGCGTACAGCGGGAGGCTGGGCCATGTCTGGGACAGCGCATCCTCGCTTTTCGAGAAAAATTTCGGGCAGTGAGCGTTGTCTCTTGACGCAAAGAGATTGACCTCCGCTCTGCCGAATAGGCGCCAGAGAAACTGGACTGATCGGGGGAAAAGCGTACAGCGGGAGGCTGGGCCATGTCTGGGACAGCGCATCCTCGCTTTTCGAGAAAAATTTCGGGCAGTGAGCGTTGTCTCTTGACGCAAAGAGATTGACCTCCGCTCTGCCGAATAGGCGCCAGAGAAACTGGACTGTCTGGGGGTGCAGGGACCATTCTCCCGGGGGGATGATGTCTCTGGACAGTCTGTCTGGACCGACATTCAGGTGGCCCGGCACGTGCGCGGCTCTCAGCGAGCGCAACGAGCGGTGAGCCCACACGAGAAGGCGTTCTGTCAGCTTGCACAGGTTTCTGGATCTGACGCCGCCCTGTCGGTTCACATAGGATACCACTGACATGTTGTCCGAGCGGACTAGCACATGGTGATCCTGTATAAATGGGAGGAAGCGCTTGAGCGCGTTCTCGACCGCTATCATCTTCAGTTTATGTGGAGGCATTTCTCCTGGTCTGACCACAGGCCAAAGACCGGTTTGCCCTCGAAAAGAGCGCCCCAACCTGAGGTGGAAGCGTCCGTCGAGATAACTTTGCGGTGCGAGATGGCTCCCATTGTCACTCCCCGCTGGTACCAGTCGGCCGCTAACCAGGGCTTCAGTGCTGAAACGCAGCTCTGAGTCACTCTGATTCGAATGCCGCCGGAAGCCCAGGCTCTGTGAGGCACTCGGGCATTCAGCCAGCGTTGTAGCGGGCGCATACGTAACAGACCCAGCTGAAGCACTGCTGCAGCTGAAGCCATACAACCCAGCATCCTCTGAAATGTCTTGAGAGGTGCGGTGCTGCCCGGCTGGAAAGACGCGGCTAGGCGTCGAATGCAGCGCGTGCACTGTGTCGACAGGCCGGCCGTCATTGCCACAGTGTCCAGATCCAAACCCAGAAAAGAGGTAGATTGACTGGGCACTAATGAGCTCTTGGTCCAGTTGACCGTGAGCCCCAGGCTGTCCAGGTGGCTTAGAAGCACTGTTCTGTGGGCGATGAGTTCGGCCTCTGACTGTGCTAGAATTAGCCAATCGTCCAAGTAGTTCAGAATTCGCATTCCCCGACCCCTCAGGGGAATCAGTCTTTTAGATCGAGAGATATAAACCAGTCCCTCGGGCGAATTTGCGCGAGAATTTGCCTGGTTGTGAGCATTTTGAACGGTCTTCTCATAAGAGTTTTGTTCAAACGTCTCAGATCCAAAATTGGTCTGAGAGCTCCGTCCTTCTTGGGAACGAGGAAATAACGGCTGTAAAAGCCCGACTCGCTCATAGAAGGGGAAAACCGGTTCTATAACCCCTTTGCACAGAAGTGTAGCTATTTCTGCTCGAAGTAGATGTGCTACTTTCCCATTCACTCTGGTCTCGGTACGCGCTTGAAAGCGCGGAGGGCGGCGAGCGAACTGCAGAGTATAGCCCTGTTTTACTGTGCTTAGCACCCATTCTGACGCGCCTGGAATAGCTTCCCACGCTTTCGCGTGTGCAGCCAGGGGCAGAATGGCCTCCGAGCTCTGATTGCCGCGCGTCGCGGGCGCAGCGCGCGCGCTCTTGGTGCTTAGATACGGCGGCTCGCATGCAGCGATAGCTGGCCGTTTTACACACAGTAACCCAGTGGCTTTGGACGGGGAACATACAGTGTGAGGCACAACGCGCGAGGGCGGCGTCGGGGCAAAATGTTTGTTAGTATGTGTGAGCGCTCGAGGGCGGGCACAGGACTTACATTTAAAACATGACCGGTCGTGAGAGGCCGTGTGACAGAGCGGGCAGTGAGTAGGTGTGGGCACGGGGAGGTGGACACGTGACCTACTTTTAACACTCGAGCGGCTTCTGCCTGCTTTATGAGAGTGGGCTCTGTGAGAGACACGGGATTTATAGTGCTTGTGTGCAGGGGTGAACACGGAAACGTGGGCACATTCACTGCATTTGAAACACATACGGCGTGAGCCGTGCAACCAGACATTATGCTCATTTGAGATTTCTCTGGGTCGCCGTGAGAACGGTGGTTGCGCGCAGGCGAGCGGGTAGATATACCGGCTCGTTGGCTGCGAGGTAAACATCTACAGTAGCCATGGCAATGGGGACTGACAGAGCGTGAAGCTTTGACGGTGATCCAACCGCAGCGGGACTTAACCGTCTTTTCTTCCCTCGTGTATAGAGGCTCAATAATAATCGAGCACCATGAGTAGGAGGGGTGCGAGAGGCGGGTTCGCTTTCTGTATGTAAGAAAAGCTGGCCGCGAGCTCGGAGAAGCGAACAGCATAAATTTTATCTGTTGCGAGAGCAGGGATCGAACACGGGTCTCTGGTGCGAGAGCCTATAATTCTGCCACTGTACCACAGGGGAGAACACAATAGCTTTCGGTTAGCGCGAGCATATAAGTGAGCGACCTCAAGTTTGTTTGCAGGCGTGCGTGTAATAAAAACAGGCTCGTTTACTGCAATAGTAATATTTCCAGCCGCCTGAACTTAAGAGCGGACTGAGAAATGTGTGAGAATTGGCGGTTTGTCCGGCCACAGCGGGACGAAAACACTCTCTCTCCTCTTTTCGCCAGTGAGTGAGGCGCGCGCGCTGAACGTTGCTCGTGACCGTCCGCTCTGTCATCCCTTGTGAACGGCGCAATCTGCGCGGCCCAACAAGGGGGAGAGCGGGTTCGCTTTCTGTAAATAAGAAAAGCTTGCCGCGAGCTTGGAGAAGCGAACAGCATACATTTTTATCTGCCGCGAGAGCCGGGATCGAACCCGGATCCCTGGCGCAAAAGCCTAAGATTCTGCCACTGAGCCACTGAGGAGAATACATTTGCTTTTGGTTAGAGCGAGCATATAGGCTCGTATACTGCAATATGAACAATTCCAGTCGCCTGAACTCAAGAGGGGACTGAGAAATGTGTGAAGAATGGAGGTAGGTCCGGCCAGGGCGGGACGAAAACACTCTGTTCTCCTTTCGCCGGTGAGTGACGTGCGAGGACGGAGTAGCTTTCTTGTAACGTAAAGAGAGCTCCAGGACCGTCCGCTTCTGCCATCCCTTGTGAGCGGCGCAGTAGCGCGGCTCGAACAAAGGGAAAGGAAGCTCGCTCCGAGACCATCCACTTCTGCCATCCCTTGTGAGCGGCGCAGTAGCGCGGCTCGAACAGAGGGAGTGTATTTATCTCATTCGCCTCATCCCCTGACGCGGCGGCGGCGCGGGCGAGAGCCGGCGGTTGAACGGCCGGGAGGGGGGGCGGAGAGAGCGAGCGAGAGAGAAGCTCGAGGGAGAAGTTCCGGCGAGCTCCTCAGTCACATCAGTGTCCGGAGGTCTCTGCGAGCGGCGCTTCTTCTTGCGCGGCCCGGCAGGGACAGGCGGAACGACAGCTTGGTCGAAAACTTCAAGTCGAGCTCGCAGGGTCGACATTGAAAGTTATTCGCACTCGGGGCAGCCGCCCGTAGAGAGTGCGGTGGCGGCGTGCTCGCGGCCCAGGCAGAGAGCGCAGATGAGGTGGCGGTCTCCGTTGCTGAGCGGGGCGCGGCACAAGCCGCAGGAAAAAACGAGGCATTTTTAGAAAAACGTCTCGTGCTCTTTTAGAATGAGAGAAAGTATGTGTCGCAGTAGGCGAACACACACAGCAGTAAAAGGATATGTCGCCGGATAGCGTAGCAGGCACGGATGGCTGAAGGCGGCGAAGGCGGCCGGCTTCTTCAGGCGCTGTCCTAGGCTTGCTGGTCGCTGGTTTCAACGGCGGTGGCTCTCAAGATCCAGCGATGCGAAGAGCTTTGCTGAAGACAAGAAAATGAGATATTCAGCCTGTGAGCCTTCGTTATATACACTCTGGCCACACCCATCTTGACGGTTAGAAGGGTGTGGAGGGCGCGAAGCGTTTCACGAGGCTCACTGATAGGCTTAAGCAGTTGCCGCCGAGCAGCCAATGAGCACGCTTATACAGCCTGCCTTGGTCTGCCGGCTGCCGCACTGCGTTGACAATAAATACAAAATTAAGGATAATTTTTGGCTTCAGATCTCGAAGAAAGAAGACTTTCCCGTAGCGTAAGCAACTTACGCAATACGAGAGAACCTCTCGTAAGAGAACATACTTCTTGAAGTTGTTCTTCAAGAAGGAGATGCTGCCTACACGTCCCTGTCATTGGCTTGCTCAAGGTTCAGGGACATAGTTGGGGATGACAATTTCAAGAATCAGGCACACTTCTTATGGCTAGAAAGTAAATATTGACATTAAAAAATAAAACGCATAACAAGAACATCATTGATAACATCAATGTTCATTTTTTTTTTCACCTCAGGTGTTGCATGCTGGAAAAATAAGTCGTCTCACTACAAACAGCTCTTCTTGAGGATGTACTCAATCTCCACTTGTTTGGAGTGTGGGTTTGAGTACAAATGCTGCACACCTGGTACGTTTTGTGTAAATTGGTGATGAATAAACTAGTTGTTAGTCTAAAGGAAAACTAAAAATCGAATTTACTTATGTTATCCCTTGGAGTTTAAAAGTTCTGGACACCATTCACTTGCATGGCCCTACAGAGCTGAGAAATTATTCTTAATGTTTGTAAATGTTCAATGTCAACTATAAACCATAGTTCTTATTGTGCTTCTTGTGTATCCACCAGGTTATGCTGGAAAGGGAAAGCGAGGCGAGCTCCAGGGCATTTATTCAGAAACCTTCCACCCTGGATTTTGCAGTTTTCACTGGCTGCATGCAGATCAGTTCTAATGAGCTGATATAGTGTCCTTACAAATAAATAAAAAAAGACTAAAAATAATAAAATAAAATAAACACTTTTGCAATCAGTTCTGAGTGACTTGTACATGATTTTATTCATTTAAAAAAAAAAAAAAATTATCCACCCTGAGATTTAAATGTAATATATGTGTAACACGTTCAGAAGAACATTAGTCTGCTATTTTAAAAAATTATGCAGTAAAGATGGATAATAACTTTTTTTTTTACATTAGCCAAATGTTTTTCATGTATTTACACATTCACTTCACTGAGTCCAATTGCATCACATTTTAATGTTAATTTACTTGATACTGTAGAATATGTAGCTAATATTCAGAAATATGCTTGAATAAGGCCTACAGCCTGATGAATTTAAAACACCGTCACTTTAATTATGGTAAAAGGTGTAAAGACGTGACTTCATCATTGACAGTGAGTGGTATTGGACACACACAATAATAACAAAGCTGTAAGAAATCAGACCATGATGAACGTAATATTTGATTGTTTATTTTCATTACTGTCGCTACTTCCTGCCATACTCATTCACGCCGTCCTCGGCTTGGGGATTTCCGCATAAGCTCCTCCCACTTGTGGCGTAAACTCCTCCTACTTGCACATTTGTGAAATCCCTCCTACTTGCGGCATAAGCTCCTCCCACTTGCGGCGTAAGCTCCTCCCACCTGCAGGTCTCCGGGCTGCAGCGATACATACATGGGGTTTTTCTGAGCCCCAAAAAATGACAATTTAAACATGCTGTAAAAAATGATCTGTTGGGTATTTTAGCTGAAACTTCACATACACACTCTGGGGACATCAGAGACTTATTTTACATCTTGTGAAAAGGGGCATAATACGGGACCTTTAAATAAAAAAGATTCCATTCACACACGTACATTAGACACACTCTAACATGAAATATTCCTGAGCAGCTCATAAAATATTCAGCTGACTCTTTATCCAAAACAGCTTAAAGTCAAAGCACCTTCATTTATTTTGCACATTTAAAAAAATAAAAGCAGCCTTACAGTGATAATTACAGTAACAGAGATTGTTTTGGCTTTGCAGCAGCTCTAGAATAAACATGAGGAATACAACAAGCAATTCATATTAAGAAGGCAATACATATGAAATACAAAACAGAAAGCTCTCAAACACTGTCGAATAATACAAGCCAAAACATATGAGATTTATCACTGTAAGAATGGAAACGGTGGCCTAATACTACAGATCTGAGGGACTCGATCACATGATCCACTCGGTGTTTTGTGTCTCTGAACAGGAGCTGCGGTGGTTTGTGTGTCACTAATGTGAAACTAGACTTCATTCACCTCAATGGAAAGCTTATTTACACTGTCTGAATCATTCCCTCAGTAGGGTGGGGGTCTTAATGCTGTTAAACTGAATATACGAAGTAAACTGTTTGCTAAAATATCCACAACTTCACATTATTTAAAGGGATATTTCACAGCTGGACAGATGATATGTAATAATAATATAATATGTAATAAATAATAATATGTATTTAAATTGGGTCATTTATGTAGTAGAAATGTGAAATTATTTTAGAAGTTGGTGCAGAAAATGTATTTTTGTTATTCTCATTAAACTCAGATATTCTCATTTGGAAAGTCATTAAATGCAATCGTAGATTATTATTTTTACTACTGGATCAAAAGGGAAAGCATTTTTGTCATATGCTGTAGTCTCACATTCAAAAACCTTTAGTGCAAACAGTTTAGTGCAAATGTGATGTGCAGAATACTTCAGTAAACTTCAGAGTGTAATGTCACAGTCAGTGTGTCCTGGATCATTTAAATCCACTGATGTTTCACTGTATCCACAGTCTTCATCTGCCTGAAACAACAACAACAGACACAATATTGTTACACATACAAATATTAAGCGTTCTTGATCCTTTGAAATGTTTCAAGAAACTGTCAAATGTGGAAAGTTTGAAGCATCATTTTTCTGGTATGATTAATTGTTCTTATTAAATTAGAGGTGACCCATAAACAGACATTAGAAACAACTGAAAGAAAGAAAGAAAGAAAGAAAGAAAGAAAGAAAGAAAGAAAGAAAGAAAGAAAGAAAGAAAGAAAGAAAGAAAGAAGCTTATAAGTTTCTCTTCAGAATAAAATAAAATCAAAAACATTTAATTTCTAATCAGAGCCAATAAAACAGCAGTTCTCCATCTTTATGAAACAATATTTGAAGCACTTTTTAATTTAAAGCGCTATATATATATAAAAAATAAATATCAAATGCAAATAAATATCAAAACTATAATGTTAATTTCCATGATTTTTCCAGGTCTAGAAATCAAACTTTTTTTTAAATGTACTCATCACACATCGACTGCAGGTTTTCTGTTTTATTCTTTGGCCTGAATTATGATTCTCTGCACAAAGACAGTAAATGTGATTGTGATGTAGACACCTGTGTGTGGAGAAGATGATCATTACTCTGTGTTTCTGTCACATCAGTATTCTCTTCTGTTATTGCTGTCTGGCCTGGAAAAGATAAATCACAAACTTGAGCTTGAGGTTAAACTGCCCATTCATTGTCTTTTAACACATTTTCAACAATATAATGATAAGACATTTATAGGCACACTATGTAATTTTTGGCCACTAGAGGTCGTTTATTCAAAACAAAGGCGTAGCTTGATGACGGTGTTACGTCCTGGGGTGTGTTTCCCAAAAGCATCATTAGCCAACTATGTTTGCAAGTTCCATCGTTATCAGCAGTTCAACGAGTCAGTGTTTCCCGAAACCATCATTTTAACGAACATTCGCAAACAGCATCACAAAGTTTTGTAGTTGGAACGACAGCTCTCGAGCTGTGGTTAGAAGCATAGTTTCTAGTTTGCATGACATGTGGACTCAATAAATCCTTATCTTGAGCAAAATAAGCAAGATGACATTCAGTACAATCTGTGTCTTTTATTAGAATACATACAAATGTCATTTACGTCTTTTAGTTTGTCAAGAGATTTAAAGCACCGTTTCTGAAGAGTGCGCATGTGTGAACGTGCTCTACTATGTAAGAACGAGCCTATGATTGAATCTGGAAATAAAGCAAAATAACTGAGAAAAATAAGAATTAGTCCTCAGATGTCATTTCTGTAATTTATATCAAAACATCTAGCGTTAATTCGATCTCAAACAGATTCATTAAAAGAAGTTATTACTCCACCACGTGCGTGACATCATAAACCAACGTGGTTGAACGACCACTTTGCGACAATACGGTTTCGGGAAACAGTCGTGACTAGCTAGTTGATTTCTTCAACGATGCATCGTACTGTGGTAGTTAAGCAGCGAGTTGCGGCGTTGTTCGGGAAACACAGCCCAGAGCCGTAAGGGTTTGTTTGTGCAAAAGCTGTGCTCTATTCTCTCTCTCTCTTCATAGGAGAAATAGTTCCCACCTGATGCCAATAATCAATGCCCTGCTGTGATTGGATGATGGGGGGGGGGGGGGGGGGGGGGAGTATTTAAACTGCATCATCATCTGGGCTGCATATGTTTTTTGGACGAAGAGTTGATACTATGGAGGCTGAGAAGGACATTATTTGTGTTCTTTTTGAAGAATTTTCAGAGCCTGATGAAATCGGTATAAATATGTTTAATACTGCAGAATACGCTCGATGTTACAGTCACTGCCCTTGCCGTCCAGAATAAAAGAGAACATCCCAATCGAGTGAAGGGATTTAACTGTAGTTCCTAATTATTGTGATCCAACATTTGTCTCGCATTTCAGGATCAAAAGACAAACATTTCAGGTGAAGGATAATCCACTTCTTACTCTGAGACGGTGTTATGATCTATATGACCTTATTATTTATATTGTGAGTATTAGGCTTATCATTATTGCTGATCACTGTTGATATACTATATTTTTACTATGAAACTCTTACGACAAACATGTCTTCTAATATCTTCAATTGTTGCGTATACTGAGCTACAGCAGACACATATACCCCTTTTCCACCAACAAGAACCGGGTGCTGGTTCAGAGCCAGAGCCAAAGCTGGTTCAGAGTTGGTTCGACTGACGAGCTTACTAAGAACCGGTTTGCCTTTCCACCGGCTAGAGAGCCACAACAGAGCCAGATCTTACGTCACTGTATACGTCTCATGTTGCCCAGCAACCGCTAGTGCGGTAGCGCCAAACACAAACACGCCAGGCTTGTTCGAGATGCATCGGCTTCTCGCAGATCGATCGCCGCATGACATCAAAGCACTGCGATAGCGATCTAAAAGCACAAGGAGTCGTATGCTCTCCAAAACACTCCCGCAGCTCCGATCGGTCCTCACCACTCCGATGCATCTCGAACAAGCCATCAACAATAACGGACGTTGCAATACTATGGATGCTCATGGGTTTGCAAAAATACATCGGAATCCAACGCGTTCGTGCAGCTCGCCGTAACTTACATAGACGGATATTATAATCGAGCTGCTATTAGCTCGACTAGCTGCTATTTAAAAATGGCGGTCACAAGTTTCTATTCGTCTTGTTGGTCACGGTAACCCCGCCCCCAGCCCCTGACGCAAGCGGTTCTTTCTTGGCTCCGTTCTAGACCCTGCAATGATTTGGTGCTACTTAAGAACCAGTTTTACTGGTTCGGAGCTGGTGCTTTGGCGGTGGAAAAACAAAGAACCGATTTGAAACTACGCTCTGGCTCCGAACCAGCACCAGCTGGAAAATCAGAAAATCAGATTTTCTGATTCAGCAAAGAGGTGTGCCTCAAGGTTCAGTTTTGGGACCACTTCTTTTTTCTATTTATGTAAATAATCTACCATTACTTCTTAAAAACTGTCAGGTTCAACTTTATGGGGATGATACTGTCATATATATATATATGTAATTCTGATTCTATACAAATTCAATTATCTCTTCAATCGGATTTTAATAGTTTACAAGACTGGCTTTTGGCTAATAAATTAGTGCTTAATAAAACCAAGTCATATACTATGATTTTTGGTTCTAGACATAAACTTAACTCCAAAACCTGTTCTTGTGTTATTTCAAGACGGTACTCCTCTGCATAGAGTTGACACTATTAAATATCTTGGTGTATGGCTTGATTCTAAACTTTCCTTTAAACCACACATTAATCATGTTTTACGAAAAGTCAATGTTGGAATGAGTATTTTGCACCAATCTCGAAATTGCTTCTCTTATAGTGTTCGTAAGAAACTAGTTGCTCAATTAATATTTCCGTTTTTTGATTACTGTGATGTGGTTTATCAGACGGCATTAAAATCTGATCTTGTCTCACTTAATTCGGCATATAATAGAATTTGCAGATTCGTTTTAGGATGTTCTTTTTCCACTCACCACTGTACAATGTATGATGCACTTCATTGGCCATCTTTGAATGTGAGAAGGCAGATTCACTGGCTACAATTTATATTTAAATGTATTTATTTTGATTATCTTAGTTATCTACAACAATACTTTGTACTCTTTTCTTCAAACCACCAAGTTAGGCATTCTGTCCAGACTTACTTTCTCGTTCCTCGTGTTAAAAAAACAATTGGTAAGAAAGCATTTATGTTTAAAGCCGTATTAGACTGGAATAATTTGCCTGTAGATATTAGATCCATTACTTAATTTCGGTTGTTTAAACAATCTTTATTATCTTATTTTAAAGTAGATTGCACATGCTATCACTGAAACTGTCGTTGTTGTTGTGTACTGTTTTTTTTTTTTTTTTTAGTGGTGTTTTGTTAATTGTAATCTTGTTAAGTTCTTTAAGTTGTAATTGTTTCATTGTAAGGACCCCCTCGAAAACGAGATGATACATCTCAAGGGGTTAATCCTAATAAATTCTAATAATAATAATAATAATAATATTGAGAGCCATCAATCCAGGCTTAAGTCAATAATTACCATTCCATGATATTAATAATTTCACTAATAAGCAAGCTCCATTACAAGTAACAAAAAGGTCACTTAATATTTTATTCCAAAATTAGAACATATTTCTGTCAGAATTCGGTGAAAAAAAAAAATCTCTGTACAAACAATTGCATTTGTAGTTGAAATAAATAAACTATAAAAAAAAATAAAAAAATAATTCGGTGAACGTTCTATGCAATCCAACGTGGCGGCAAAAGTAATGATTATGTAAAATATTGCAATGAGACATTTTAATTGTTTATTAACCCTTTAGGCGCCAGAGGTTTTTTCCTAAAACGTTAGATTTTGACATCTTAATTTTAAAAGGCTATATCTTAAAAGTGATAAAAGATAGAGACTTTCTGTAAATTAGAGAAATATTAAGGATGACCCAAAGTTTATGTAGGGATTACATTTTCCCATCTAATTTGCATATTATGACGTCATATGGTGGCGGCCATATTGGATTATAGAATTTTCATGAAAAGTCACAATGAAAAATGTTAAATGATAAAATGCAGCACTTCTTTCCCCCAACATGTCCCTCACCTTCTTTATGCTATATTGCACAATACTGAATGCTCAGGTAAATAGTAAGTAGTAAACAAACTGTGTAAATCACTACTAATAAATAGTAGAAACAAACCGAATGCATGTAGCGGTTGGCCTTTTGCTGTAGAGATTTTCCATTTACTACATACAGTAGGCACTCTGATTCCATGTATGGGGCACATATATATTATTCATATGACACACAAACACAAGTAGACAAGACCTGTTTAGTTCAAAAGCTCACTCGCCACGGCAAGGCACAGATCATGAGTGAGATGACGAGACAAGACGAGAGACAATGTTAGTATTTTTTTTTTTTTTGTGTGGTTTTTGTTGATGTTTTTTTGGTTGTTTTTTTTTAGCTGACAAAGACGCACACATCAAAAGAACATGAACACACAAAAAAGAACACATAGTACACTACTAAATGGTCAGGGAAATAGATAGTAAATCAACAGTGTAAATCATTTAGGCCGGGAGCCAGGTCCACTCCTCAGGATGTTTTTTGCTACCTTTTTTTCACTATTATTTCCTATTATCTTATACCTTGGGCCATCACAAGTTGATAATGACCACCCCCAACTCGGCCCCGTTTGGTCTCAGGGGCCAAAAAACACCCTTTTTGGGGAAAAGCTTGTGGCGGAATGATGTAATTGTGAATATAAAGATACTGCAGCTACATAAATGGCCATATAACCCTAAAATTTTGCATGGTGTATCCTGACACATAGGGGAAACTAGCAGAAAAAGATTCTGGGCATTGCTGCCTTTTTTCTGTCAAATATCACCCTCAACATACCCCAAAAGACTAAAAAATGGCTGTCCGCCTGACAAATTGTCATCAAAAGTGATCATTTTCAAGCATTTTATTATATATATCACTGCCTCAAATGTACATGAAAAACTTCCCAAGTTTATAAGCTTCAATTTAAGTCCAAGATGACCTTTCTATCTAGAGGATTATAGCTGGTATAACCAAAGTTCTCCACTGTACCTCAAATCGGAGAAAACAGAAATTTTAAGCATTACCATTCCATATTGGATTAAGCATATTTTTTACATATGAACAATGTCTTAAACAAGAGTTGAGACTTGACTTATGAGCTATATTATATTAAATGAATTGCATGAAAAGTGAGCAATGTTATGCCCCTAGGTCAGGGCTATTCAATTAGCATCATTCAAGGGCCGGATTATTAAAGGGGGGGTGAAATGCTATTTCATGCATACTGAGTTTTTTACACTGTTAAAGAGTTGGATTCCCATGCTAAACATGGACAATGTTTCAAAAATTAAATTGTACGTTTGAAGGAGTATTTCTGTGCCAAAAATGCTCCTTCCGGTTTGTCACAAGTTTCGGAAAGTTTTTTTTCGAGTATGGGCCTGTGTGATGTCAGCTGGGGCGTAATTTGACGGCACGGCACGGCACGCCTCCAGCCGCTCGTTTTTATCCAGAAAGACTCGGTACAGCCTATCTTTATTTTTTATAAATATAATAAAACTAAAGACTTTTTTGGAGATTTGAAGGATGCAATACTACTCTATAGGTACTCAAGATTAACATGAGATTGACTCAAAATGAGTGTTTCACCCCCCCTTTAAATCGAAATGTTGAGGAGGGCCGGTGGGTTTAGCTTATTTATTGAAACATTATTTATTACTTATTGAAACATATAGTCCATGAGCCAGGGGGGTCCATCGGTATCAACGGGGGGGCCAAATGCTATCATTGTTTTTTGGCAAGGTATACACCCCTAGTATTAGAAAAATCACGATAGCAGTGCAGCGGTGGTAGCGAAATCACTTTTTTGAGCTCATGAAGTTACTAACCCCCTAAAATAAATTCCGTTTTTGAAATCTGGTGTATATCTGGTTTAGGCTCATGCTAGGGATATTATCAATATTCTATCATATGGTGCTTGGTATCGTTGGAAAGGGGACCTTTTAGGCTTTCATTTAAGCCCAGTACTGAATCTGTCTGACAAACACAGAGGTCACATGACTTCTTTAAACCAGAAATAACACACATTTTTTCACAATTTCCGCCTAAACTGTATGCTTTCTTTTATCCCTGTTGCATGAAAGAACACCACGGACACAAAACTCAACAACTTCAATACTCAAGGCACTCTGATGACTCAGAAAAATGTATAATATCCCCAACTATTTATTTGTGAGAGCCTTAAATTAGACTTGTGCAGCCAGCACAAGTCTTCAAAATAGAATAGAGCCAATAGAATGGACAAATAGAATACCTTATTAGTCCAGGGCCAAATGGCCTATTTATTCATGTACAGTTGTAATAAAAAGTAATTGTTTCAATAGTGTAGTCAAAGGTGTTGTAAACATAACACTTGTAAGTGGTTTAACAAAATGTTTCTATCATGTATTTTGATAATCACCCACTTTCAGTTAGAATGTCAGAAAGTAGCTCATGCATGGAATGTTGATGGATTTCAACAGTTTGACATGGTTTTGTCAGTTTTGTGAAACGATTGTTGGTTCAGTTGACTGGTTATAACAACACTACCAACTATGCCATCTTCAATCAACTTCCATTGAGTTCCAGGGGTATTAAATGTAAGTACAAAATACTTCTTCTCATGTGCTTGTGAATTGGCGGGGAATAGTAGCAGTAGCTAATGTAAGCTTGGTGTTTTAAGCAGGCTAGCTATCTAGCAGGCTAGCTAGCTTGCAGGTTAAACAGTGTAACAGTAACTGCTACAGTGCAGTCAGGGCTCTCAAGTGTCACGTGACAGTCACAAATTTTGGTCTTTTGTCACGCCCTCTCGCCGTGGAAAAACTATTTATAATATATTTAATATGCCGCAGCGCCCAAAATGTCTCTGGCCGCGCCAGTCTCATTATGGAACCGGCAGGACTCAATCGCTGTAAAAATCTACTATTGTCTATCCATTATAAAAGTGCATCTATCCATTATAAAAGTTAATCTATCCATTATAAAAGTCCATCTATCCATTATAAAAGTGCATCTATCCATCATAAAAGTGCATTTATCCATTATAAAAGTGCATCTATCCATTATAAAAGTCCATCTATCCATCATAAAAGTTCATCTATCCATTATAAAAGTCCATCTATCCATCATAAAAGTGCATCTATCCATCATAAAAGTGCATCTATCCATTATAAAAGTCCATCTATCCATTATAAAAGTGCATCTATCCATCATAAAAGTGCAACTATCCATTATAAAAGTCCATCTATCCATTATAAAAGTCCATCTATCCATTATAAAAGTCCATCTATCCATCATAAAAGTGCATCTATCCATTATAAAAGTCCATCTATCCATTATAAAAGTCAATCTATCCATTATAAAAGTCCATCTATCCATCATAAAAGTCCATCTCTCCATCATAAAAGTCCATCTATCCATTATAAAAGTCCATCTATCCATCATAAAAGTCCATCTCTCCATCATAAAAGTCCATCTCTCCATCCGAAAAATACCATCTATCCATTATAAATTCCATCTATCCATCATAAAAGTGCATCTCTTCATCATAAAAGTGCATCTATCCATTATAAAAGTCCATCTATCCATTATAAAAGTCCATCTATCCATCATAAAAGTGCATCTATCCATTATAAAAGTCCATCTATCCATTATAAAAGTCCATCTCTCCATCAAAAGTCCATCTCTTCATCATAAAAGTCCATCTCTCCATCCGAAAAATACCATCTATACATTATAAATTCCATCTATCCATCATAAAAGTGCATCTCTTCATCATAAAAGTGCATCTATCCATTATAAAAGTCCATCTATCCATTATAAAAGTGCATATATCCATCATAAAAGTGCATCTATCCATTATAAAAGTGCATCTATCCATTATAAAAGTCCATCTATCCATCATAAAAGTCCATCTATCCATCATAAAAGTGCATCTATCCATCATAAAAGTGCATCTATCCATCATAAAAGTGCATCTATCCATTATAAAAGTGCATCTATCCATCATAAAAGTGCATCTATCCATTATAAAAGTGCATCTATCCATCATAAAAGTGCATCTCTTCATCATAAAAGTGCATCTCTCCATCATAAATGTGCATCTGTCCATCATAAAAGTGCATCTATCCATTATAAAAGTGCATCAATCCATCATAAAAGTGCATCTCTGCATCATAAAAGTGCATCTATCCATTATTAAAGTGCATCTCTCCATCATAAAAGTGCATCTCTCCATTATAAAAGTGCATCTATCCATTATAAAAGTGCATCTATCCATCATAAAAGTGCATCTATCCATCATAAAAGTGCATTTATCCATTATAAAAGTGCATCTATCCATCATAAAAGTTCATCTATCCATTATAAAAGTGCATCTATCCATCATAAAAGTGCATCTATCCATCATAAAAGTGCATCTCTTCATCATAAAAGTGCATGTCTTCATGTTCATTTTATGAAGTATACTTAAGTAATTTTACCCTCTTCATAGAGGCCAGTGCAATCAGCAGCAAAATCTTCAAAGAGAGAAGCTTTAAGTCTGCTGACTTCAAAGGCTCAAAGGGAGCATCCTGAAGAGCTTGAAGCACCAGGGAAAGGTCCCAAGAGGGTATGGAGGGGGACAAGGAGGGTTTAACCTTCTCGCCCCCCTAAGGAACCTGACGACCAGTTCGTGCTTTCCATAGATGGCACATAGATGGCAACTGATTTGCCATCTATGTGGTCGTGATAAGCTAAAATGGCAGCAGCATGTACTTTGAGGGTGGATAGAGACAGCCTTAGCTCCAACCCTTGCTGCAAAAAGGAAAGCACGGACCCTATTGAACATCTTCGGGGGTCCTCTCGGCGAGAAGAAAACTACTTGACGAACAGGTTCCACTTCAAGGCACACGTCTCGTGGACGGCGTCCGTGCAGAAGTGATGGTGTTAAGTACCTATGGGGGTAAGTCACCTAGAACCAGAGATTGAGTTTCCAGAGGTCCGGACGCTGGTGCCATAGGGTGCCCTGTCTCTGAGTCAGAAGATCCTTCCTCAGAGGAATGGGAGGGACTGTCACGAGGAGCATGATTTCTGGGAACCAGGTCTGGGTGGGCCAATAGGGGGCCACCAGAAGGACCTGCTCCTCGTCCTCCCTGACTTTGCACAGGGTCCTACCTTTGAAGGTGTTCAAGCAGTTCAGCACCGACTGAGCGCGTTTGCTCTGTGAGGCGTGCTGTCTGTGTGATCGAATCCAACTCCATACCGAGAAAAGAGATCCTCTGGGGGTGAGTTTGCTCTTCTCCCAGTTGGCCGGAAGACGCAACTGGCTGAGGTGCCTGAGCATGAGGTCCCTGTGTTCACATAACTGATCTCGAGAGTGTGCTAATATGAGTCAGTTGTCGAAATAGTTCAGGATGTGCACACCCTGTTCTCTCATGGAAACAAGGGTCCCCTCCGTGACTTTTGTGAAGACACGGGGAGACAGGGACAGCCCGAAGGGCAGGACCTTCTACTGATATGCTCGACCCTCGAACGCAAAGCGCAGAAATGGCCTGTGTCGAGGAAGAATCAAGACATGAAAGTACGCGTCGACCCTTCAGGTCGATCGCTGCAAACCAATCTTGACGATGGATGCATTCGAAAATGCGTTTCTGCATGAGCATTTTGAACCCACCACATTTCTTGGGTACAATAAAGTAGGGACTGTAGTGCCCTGACCTCCTATCGGCTGGAGGGACTGGCTCTATCGCGTCCTAGTAGGACTGGGATCTCTGCTCGCAAGACATGGGCATCGGCTGCTCTCACTGTAGTGGAGTGAATGGCCCAATCCATCTCCAGGTCGCCCGTCCTAGGGCTGCTTGCTCTTGGCTTTACCGCCCTGCTTGGCAGGGGCCTGGACGGGTAGGGGGTTGCCTGCCTGCGACTGGCTCCTTGGCTCCACTTAGGTGGAGGCTGCTGCTGCAGCGCGGGAGCGAGGGCAGACACAGAAGGCCGCCCCGGCGACGAGCAGACTGAGGGGCTGCAGGCAATGGGGTGGAGGCAGCAGCTGACCGCTGCGGCAGGATGTGCTTGATGGTCTCAGTCTGCTTTTCAGCCAGTTTCTGCTGGGCAAAGTTCTCGACCACCTTGCCTTTGAGTGCTCTCAAGCGCACCTTACCAGCTGTGAGAACAGCTTTTGTTTGCTCAAGTCAAAACAAAAGCAAAAAAAAAAGAAAGTGAGAGAATAAAGACCGCTCACGCTGCTGTGCTGTCACCCGCACCAGTGTGGAGAGGTCCGAAGAAGAAGAAGCTCACTCAGTTTCACAATCTCCTTGAAGGTATGTAGAACACATCAAAGTGCTTGGCTCCAAAAACTGATGAAATCCATATAAATATAGATGAAGATGAGGAAAATGATGATTAAGAGTTTATATTCTACACTAATACAACACACTAACATGACCAGTCATCAAAGTACAGCATGGATAAGCAGCAAAAAGATCTAATAACCAAATAATTGTTTTCTATTTTATGTTTGAGCTGTATTTTAGTTTCGCCATTTGGCTGTAAAGCATGTTTACCTGTACAGAAGGTTACTAACGTTTACTCTATTGAAGGTTTTTTGATAACAGACTACACACTAGAGTCATCTTTATTCCTTGTGTTGCGAGGACTTTGTGGACTTATGGAACCCATAAGGAATGGTAATGCTTGAAAGTACTGTTTTCTCCGATTTGAGGTACAGTGGAGAACTTTGGTTACACCAGCTATAATCCTCTAGATAGAATGGTCATCTTGGACTTAAATTGAAGCTTATAAACTTGGGAAGTTTTTCATATACATTTGAGGCAGTGATATATATAATAAAATGCTTGAAAATGATCACTTTTGATGACAATTTGTCAGGCGGACAGCCATTTTTTAGTCTTTTGGGGTATGTTGAGGGTGATATTTGACAGAAAAAAGGCAGCAATGCCCAAAATCTTTTTCTGCTAGTTTCCCCTATGTGTCAAGATACACCATGCAAAATTTTAGGGTTATATGGCCATTTATGTAGCTGCAGTACCTTTATATTCACAATTACATCATTCCGCCAAAAGCTTTTTCCAAAAAGGGTGTTTTTTGGCCCCTGAGACCAAACGGGGCCGAGTTGGGGGTGGTCATTATCAACTTGTGATGGCCCAAGGTATAAGATAATAGGAAATAATAGTGAAAAAAAGGTAGCAAAAACATCCTGAGGAGTGGACCTGGCTCCCGGCCTAATTACTAATAAATGGCAGACAAAAAAAAAAAAAGAATTTATGTAGCAGGCCTTTTGCTGTAGAGATAATGACTCCCTATCCATCCAGGTGACATTTTTTGTAGTGTTTAATGGTGTGGTACCTCTCATTGCAAGGCACAACACAAAGACCCACCCCACACTGCCTGCACATGTATTTTGTCTGACGGCGGCCTTTAGGGCGGGTCCGATCAGAACAAACTACACAATCTGGGTAACCATCAGCCTGGCAGATAAAGTGGCGCTCAGTGAGTCTCTGTGGCAAGTCTCCCAGTGAGGACGACTTTCGGCCTTTGTTGCTCTCTTTCCTGGAGAAGCCTTCCAGTAAAGCAGTGATGACATCCTGCACAAAGACTTTCAGGGGCTTGTGAGGAGCAGCAGTGCAGCGGCAGTAAATGATGTGGGCATTCACCATGCTTACACTGAGAATGGCATTAAAAATCCTGTAGTACCATTTCCTTGACCTATGGGGAAAGAGGTAGGTCTTCATTCTCTGGTCTGCTGTGTCGACACCCCCCATGAACGAATTGTAGTCATCAACACAAACAGGCCTATTTATCTCCCTTTAGCCACTATCAGTGTGTTTGGTCCTGATGCGCTTTCTGACACGTGTTGGAATGCAGTGTAGAGAGCATTGTGAGGCGCTTTGTATCATGCCACGCACAAGCTAGCATTTTCCCCTTCCTCATGAAGACTGGGTCATCTCCCTTACTCAACGGTAACTGTTCACGGGTGAGGCCCTTTGGCATCCCCTTCCTCTTACTGCTGACAGTCCCACACAAACCCGAATCATTGCTTGCCAGCTCATCTGCTATCGCTGGCGAGGTGTAATAGCTGTCCATGTACACCTCATGCCCTTTCCCTGTGTACGGGGCCATCAGCTCACGGACAATAAGGTGTGTAGCACCGAAATCACCTGCATCAGGCCTACTTTGTCCAGTGTACATGGACCACTGTAGCACATAGCCTGACTTGGCTTCACTCAGAACAAATACTTTGTAGCCATATTTGTCTGGTTTGTTTGGATTGTACATTTTTAGAGTTGATTTTCATTTGAACGCAATGGTCATTTCATCCAATGACAGCTGCTTAGATGGACCATACATTACTGAAAACCGGGGGATGACCAAATTGATGATTGGGCGGATTTTGAATAGCCTGTCATACCCTGGCTGACCCCTGTCAAGACACTCTTCATTATTGGTGAAGTGAAGGAAAGACAAAATCATCTCAAATCTATTCCTGGACATCACCTTGCCAAATCCAGGTGTTGCTGTTGGCCAATATTCGGCCCAATAATCCTCCAACTCTGACTTCTCTACCAGACCCATACTCAAATGCAGAGAAAAGAATGCTTTCATTTCACTGACAGTTACGTCAGACCATTGATGAAATCTGGAGTGTGGCTGGAGTTGATGGGAGGCTAAAAACTGATGGGCATAACGATTTGTCTCATTTACAACTAAATTCCAGAAATCATCAGAGAGAAAGAGTGATAAAAAATCTAGGGGCGAATTGGCATTGGAGAGTTCTCTATCCCCCAGATATCCCACTGGCTGATCAAAGTGTGTAATCCAACTTTGGTACTCCTCCTCATTGGCCAAATACTCAAAGCCGGCATTCCCATCAGCTTGCGATAAACTATGCATAATAGCCCCTCTTCCCCGTGTCACACCGCCTCTGCTCCTGCTACGAGCAGCGCGGGCGCGGCCAGATCTGCCTCGCGCGCGCGCCGAGTGTGCACAGCTCGGACTACTGTTATTGTCATTGCGACTCCCCACCCTGCCTCCACGTTGCCCACGAACTGTCCTATGAATACTTCGACCTCGTCTAACATACCCAGTGGCATTAGACAGAGTATCCACCACAATACTGTCGCCGCGATCGCGGAGAGGCACGCGTTCAGAAGACAAAGCTACGTGGCTAGCGCGGTAAAAATCTCCCGCCTCGTTCCCCACAGCACTAACACGGCTGCTAACTTCGCGATGAACACTCCGACCCCGGGAAACATTGTTCCCACCACTGACATCGGGCAAAGGACCATCTAAAGTGACATTGGGCAAAGGATTCACCGTTTGTGCTTGGTGTAGGACTACACTTTCACTTTCAGAATCACCGTCATCTTCTGAAGGCAGATATTCCCCTTCAGAATCAGGGTCCGCGAATAAAACACCCAACACTTCATCGCGGGTAAGCTTTATTGATGTCATTATATAATAATAATAATAATAATAATAATTAATAATAATAATAATAATAATCTAATGTAAATACTCGCTGACGTTGACAATACTGCTCTGATAAAATGGCTCACTCTTACACTAGCTCCGCTTTTGTTCGCACTGATTCAATGCGCTCTAGCTCGTAGATTTTGTATAGAAGCATGATGTTTTTTTGAGTCGGGGATGAAGTATAACATGTCTGACATCTAGTGGATGGGAGGTCGAACGAAATTTGACACCCTATTTGACAAAATCGGCCGTTTTATTCAGTGCCGCATCTTGTCGAGTAAACTCGACCGTGGCGCCTAGAGGGTTAATAAACAAGTGTTTTCTGTGTCAGCTGCAAAGATGAAGTTGACGATACTGACTCGAGTCAGTGAACGTGCCGGTAGTGTATGCGCCGGAGAGAAATGCACATTTCATATGGATTACATCGTTTTATTTTGTTTTGAATGGTTCTGCTTAAAAGTAGAGATTTCTGTAGATAATAGATATATTTCTATTTTTTTTTTTTAGGTGTAGGAGGCTAGTAGCCTAGGCTACCTTATATGCTGAGTTTTGGTTCATGGATGATAGCTTAAAGGATACTTCACCTCTGGAAAGATGAATGTGTATTTAAAATGGGTCATTTATGTAGAAGAAATGTGAAGAAATTTTTGAATTAGGAGCTTTCTAGACTGAGAAAAGACAGAAAATGTATTTTTGGCTTATGTGGATGAAAGACAACAACTCCCAGAATGCACTTGCTTCGCTGCCCTAGGAGGCCACTCCCAAGCCACGCCTACCGGTTAGAGAGCGCAGTTGAAAACAACAAAGCTAGGCTACTAGTGAGTCTCCGTGACGAGTCTGCACGGGATTTCGAGATCGCCCAAAATGTCCGGGATTCGGCTTTTGCGTTCTACAGTCGCCATTCATTATGTTTACTGTGGCGAGCAGGACGAGGCTGAGGGCCGCGGGAGAACGGCACGAGGCCGGTGGCGTCATTACTGAGACGCGCCGGTCTCGTATCTCTCACGGAGGAGCGGGAATTTTCTTAGCAATGTTAAAACGCACATCAACCGATCACTTGTTTAGCGTTCATGTAAACACTACATTCAGATTCACCAATCGGAATGAATTCAGTTAGACTGAAACAAAAGGTGTGCATGTAAACAATGAATGGCGACTGCAGAAAGCAAAAGCCGAATCCCAGACATTTTGAACGATCTCGCCCGCCGGACAAGTCCGGGAAAAGGAGGATGGTAACCACGAAAAATAAAAGACAAAAGACAAAAAGACAACCATCCACAACTTTATAACACTCCAGTCAAAGTACCTCTTTTTGGTCAACATCCTCCTTTTTGTAGCTGAAATAGTCCCAAATAGCTGATTTTGACTTTCTTTTTGGTACGAAATAATTTTTTTTGCGGCGGATCCTCTTCGTCGCCCATTGAACGGTGAGCAGCGGCACAGTGAACCAATCACTGTGCAGGCATGCGGAACGTGCATGTCACCCCAGCAACAAACCATACAACAAACTCGTGTTTACTGTGTGCTACCCTGGTGCTACCGTTCTCTTAATACATGAGTGCTACTACCCTTCACATCGCATGTTCCGGCGATGTGACTATCGCTCATGAGCACATCGCGATGTTGATGTTAAAGCAGAATATCGTTCAGCCCTACTCCACTGTTTTTTCACATTAAACTATGTTATTCTCTTAACTAAGACGAGTTGATACATACCTCTCTCGTCTCAGTGCGTGCACTCAATCGATCTGGCGCGCGGCGACACTTTGCTAGCACTTAGCTTAGCCCAGTTCATTCATTAGGATCCAAACAGAGATGAAGTTAGAAGCGACCAAACACCTCCACGTTTTCCCTATTTAAATATAGTTACACGAGTAGTTACACGACCAAGTATGGTGACACAAAATAAAACATGGCGCTTTACTAAGCGGGTAAAAAGGATAACTATAATGTATGGTGGAATAGCACTTGGGAGCACTTCGACTCGGCGCAGTAAAAAGTCATGTTGGTTCTAATGACAGAAGTGAGAGGGGGAGAGGATTTTTCAGGCGTGACTTTTTACTTTTAACTTCATCTCTGTTTGGATCCTAATGAATGAACTGGGCTAAGCTAAGTGCTATCAAAGTGTCACCGCGATTTTTACGTCATCTGAGAATTTTTTCCAGACCAAAAATACATAAATCTCTCGTCTCAGGGGTATATGAGGGTGGAAAGCACGGTAATTCGAAAATACTACAGGTTTTCTACTAATACAAAGCTTAATGCTAAATCCTGAAGTATCCCTTTAAAGGCCGAAGTGAGTGTTAACTTCTATGATCATTCATTGTATGGTTTAATTAATCTGTTTTGCTTTTGGTTTATTTGAAAAATCATTTATTTCTTTATTTGTGGGGTTAGTAGGGAGGAGGGTTTCATTTATTTTTGAGCTGGACTTTTTCTCCTGTTTATGTTAGCAAGGGAATTAGCTTATTTAGCTGTTCTTTCCTTTTCTTTTTTCGGTAATGAATTAAAGATTTATGAACGTTACGCAAGCCGTTGATGCGGAACGAGCCGCTGGAGCGATTGCTAATGAGAGACGAGTGCGACACACGGCTCGAGATCAGTGGAGCTTTTATTATGTCTCAGACGCTTTCGCTTCTTCCAGTCGTGTGTGTGTAACACAACGCTGTTTAATCATATTAGATACATTTGAGTGTGATGAAAGTTGTTATAATGCTACTCTGTGCGTTCGCTCGACGGCTACTATATGACACACTTATCACACACTGCGGTGAGCTAGATCAATATTAGACATGGTAAAACATGGTACTCGCGATAAATCAAGAAAACATTTTCTGTCGGAGAATGTATCCAGACAGCTTCTCACCTGTCTAATAAAACGCATATTATATTAAAGCGTCTTTGGTGTTTCCATGGTTTCTACAAAATAAAACCGGAAATCGAGGGAAACGCGGGTATGATGTCATTGATAGGAAACATACAGTCGGTGTCCTGGTTAAAACTGCTTATTTCTCTGGATTTAAACATTCTTAGAAACATTTGGAGTAATGCAAGTACACAAGTCAACAACGTATATATAACACTGTTCAAGTGGTTTTTGTATATTTTGATCCAAAAATCGTACAAAAATCTAGTGTGGCTTTAAAGCAACAGTGTTGAAAATTTATAACTCACTGTTACGTTCCACATGTATTTTGTTCCTTCTCTCTTTTATATTTGTAAACTCTTTTGTTATGTTGCGATCATTGGATCATCTGGCTGTCCATCATACTTGTGACGTCAGGACGCTCGACGTCACAAGTGTGACCAATCCGCTGGCGTTGACAATCCACTGAAGAACTCGGTTTATTTTCTGCCACCTCATTCATGGTAAAAATTACATCTCACATAAATGTTGTGTTATCATCCCATTTTAACATCTTTAAGCACGTTACACTCACCATTTGACATTCTCCTTTTATAGATGCAGTGACTAATCACAATCACAGCGAGAGCTAGAGCTGGAACTGCTGCTGCTGCTGCTGCTTTAACAATCCATGGAGTTTCTGTTTCACAGTCAATACAGGTTTCATCTGCAGAATGAAGAAAAAAATGAAAATCTGCTAAAACAAATTGACATTATGACCTGTGAGTCAAGGTTGTCCACATGTACTTGTTTGTAGCAAGAAACTATCTATTTTAGCATCATCATGATTTTATATTTGTATAAGGCACTAAAATTTATATTTACCCCAGTTTACTGTAACTGGTTCTGTCAGACTGCTGTGAGTGAGCAGACAGTCGTAAGATCCTTCATGGTTTCTGTCGATCTTCACACTGATTCTCATCTGAAAGGTTCCATCAGTATTTGGTCTGATTCCAGAAGATGTTTGATCCTCAAGATTAATTCTGTTCAATCTAATGTTCATCTGAACATCTCTGGGGTAGAAACCAGTGGCCAGACAGACCAGAACCAGTTTACTTTCATCATCTGGAGATTTCCTTGCGGAGAAATGAACATCTGGAGAACCTGGAGCAGACAATGACAACACAATTAACAAACAAGCATTTACAAAGATTTTAGTTCTGATTGTAAAAAAATATACATCATATTATTCATATTCATTAAAAATATTTTTTTTGTGAGTAAATGATCACAATTAAATAAGTAGAGAGAAAACCTTTGTATATGAACAGAGCCTTCAAATATTTTATATATATTTATATTTTAGACTGAATTAATAGTGTTTCATAATGTCTCACACACACACACACGATAAATAAACTGATCAGAACTTACTCTTATTTGTGTTGTTAAATGTGGAGATCCACTCAGTGCAGGTCTTGAGGTAATGTTTGAGGTACTGGTTGTGTCCATTGTGACGATCCCATTCCTTTTTCATTTCTTTGGCTTTAGGACATTTATCAATCCACTGCATAGTTTCATAATTAAAGGATATAAGATCTTCTCCATCAAATCCATATTCATCAAAGACAGTCAGATTTACTGATCCATCAGGAAGTTTCTCCAGTTCACAGCCAATTATTCTCTGAAGAACATGATCTACAATCACAGAACAACACTCATGAGAAACTCACAGTAAATATAATGTCTGATAATTAATAAGAGTAAAGCATGAATCTCACCAGAACACAGTGAGTCTGTGCAGTTTGACAGAGTCCTGATCTGATGTATAAACCAGTCTCTAGAATCAGGAGGATCTTCAGGAACTTCAGTCCAGTCTTTATCAGTCAGAATCCAGACTCGTTCTTCATTACTGAAGTGTTTGATCCGTCTATCATCATAAACACACACAGCACTGAACTCTGGGAATGAGTCTGATTTGGTCAGGACTATAAACTTGAAGTGGAGGAAGTGTTTCTCTGAGGAACATATGAAACACAAACAACACATAAACACTTCATGTAATCCAGTCAATGAATACATTACACTAGTGATCAGATGGTTTAAAGTCACCATGAATTTAACATCAACACGAGGACGGGGCAACCTGTCACTCACATGAAATCCACCAATAGCAAACCACCACCATCCAATCATCCAATCATCTTTGTACATCTTTAGGTCTAACAAAAACTAACATGTCAGTGTGTGTGTATATGTGTGTATATTGTTAATCGTCACAGTTCTGACAGATAAATGATGCTGGTAATGAGGCTTGATGGGCCCAGAAAGTGCATAGGCGCATTTCACCAAAACCTTCTTTGGCTTTGAGTCATTAAATTGCTCCATGCAAACCACTTTATATAAACCACTGGCAGAGACACCTCTGTCAGTCTTTCTTTTGCAATCCCTATTTATTCTTTAAAAACATTCAAATCAAGAAAATTCTTAGTTATATTCTTAGAAAGGGGATGGTTGTTACACTTTTTAAATAAGTGTTACAAACAATGCTTAGCTAGCTGTATTAGCATAGTGGTTTGAAATTAGCAGGGGGGAAATGCATCACATATTGCCTAAGAAGCTACTATTTAATCTAATACAAGTCATACAATTTTATCTGCAATAGTACAGATACTAAACAAAATATAGTATTGGTCAAAATGTTTAGTTTCTGACCTCAAAATGAGTTTTTTTTTCTCTACATATTCTGCATGTGCCTGTATCCAGCCTTGACAATCATCATGCTGGATCGGGGAGGAAGTACGCGCTGCAGCACGTTTAGCTTCAAGGAAAATTGTGCGGCGTACTCGACGGACACTTTGAAGTCTCAGTATCATATACATCACTATTGCCTGGGAACTTCTTGGGTGTTTCCCACACTGAGGCATCTTTCTCTGAGTCTGAGTCCTTTGCACCATCCCACTTCCCCCGCCTTTCTCTCTCCCTGCCACTCAGTTTGCAAGTTTTGCATATCGTGAAAATAGTTGCAAAAGGCATGAAATATGAAATTGCAGTGGCAGATTTGAGAAGCTGCAAGTGCCTAAGTTTAGTTGTACAGCGAGCATGAATGTCAGAATAAGTGCAAATATGCACTACAAATTGGTGTATGTCATTTTATTCCTGTGAACGACATTTTTACACATTTGTAACTGTCTGCAGCTTCAAATTCAGAATAGCCTACAGGTTGTGGCTATTGTCTGCGAGTGCAAATCTCAACATTCAACTTCAGATTTTTATTTTAGGGACCGTTCGGTATTTATGGAAGGGGCCACCGGAGGAAAATAGGGGAGGGTCATGTCTTTTTATTCTTTGTTGAGGGGAGGGTCATCCAACTTTTTTTAGTCTAGGGGGAGGGTCACCCAACTTTTATATTCATGAAAACAGCAACATTTCAAAGTGGCTTGTTTGGTGCTATTTTTTCCATTTAGCTCCATGTTGATCTCGCGTTATCAGCCCCCCTTCGATATCAGATGGGTCTGACCCGACAAAAATCCAGTTCGCGCTTAGAAAAAGTGCATCATGTTAGAACAGAATGCCAAAGAAATGTTTACCCGGCAAAGCTTTAAAGCACGAGCAAATAATTAACTTTTGTTAAGTGCACAGTGTCCTGTGAGTGTAACTCTACCGCTGCATTAACATGTGATGTGAATGTACGTCGAGTTTGTATTGAGACTGAGGCGCCAGAACAGCTGATAGAATGTGCGCTGTAGGGCGATACTGCATATTTTAGTTTCCATTCTTATTTTGTTTCCACGATGTGTAAGATGTAGGGCTACCACATCTTTAAATTACTATTAGTATTATTTAAGTTAACATAATAAAATACGTAGACCTACACCACAAAAACTAGTTGAGGATAAATTCGTTAAAATTGGGCGATTCCAGTGTTATGGTCGTGACATTTGCAGTCAAAACTTAAAATAAAAATTCTCAGAAAATGCATTTAATACCAATATTTTGAAACGTCTGAAAGGAGTCAAGACCATAGTTCGAATTACAGGGGGTACTGGGGGGTACTATACCCCCCAATGAAGACCCAGAAGGGACAGAAATATCAGTTTTGGGGGGGGTCAGATAATTTTTCTGATATTGTGAAAAAATATAATTACAGTTACAATACAAGTCAACTCCTATTTTCACTGTAGGAACATTTTAATGTAAAGCGATTTCAGACACCCCTATTGTGGACCGTACCATTTTTAACCACCTGATAGAGAACGACTTCAACTTCTCAAGCAAGTGTCAACGTTGAATGACAAAACGCTAGTTTCATAAAGTATCATTCTTTACAACATTCCTTATTGTATATTCAAAAATATTTAAAATAATCTAATTTAATACAGTTATAATTTTTCAATGTAAATTATTTAATTTTATTGGTAACAGCCTAGTGTCTAAATTATTTTAATTGAATATATTTATCAAATTTAAGAATTTGAAATGAAAGATGGCATACATTTAATAAAATTAGGGGAAAATGCCCTTTATAAAGGTACAAAAAATTATTCTGAGTGTTTTCAAACAGTGATGTAATGAAACATTGACAATTTAAGCTTGAAGGGAGTAAAGGCTCTGTTTAGGCTATTAAGGAAATGTAATTTTGCCAAAAGAAGAACTTTTATTTTAAATAAATGTTCATTTTAAAGCAGCCTACTTCAGTGTGATATGTTACCATATTATCATGCTTAACACTGAGAATTTGAATAATTGTAATCAATGTGATGATCAGATGCAGATATCTAAATCAAAGAATATAGGCGGTTTGCGGGTGGATTATTTATTTTTAATATTGGATTCTGGGGACTCAAAGTGCACCAGATTAATGAATTTATCTTTAAAATGTACAAAATCGTCTTACGGGGGGGGCATGCCCCCGGACCCCCCTAGAGATACCAAGCTCCACCAACAAAAAAAATGTGGGAAACACATTAGGCTATATGACGATCTACAAAAAAAATACACATTTAATTATCTTATTATTAAAATACATTATTATGATTTTACCACCTCCGCCTCATTTTGAGCCAGGAAAAACCCTGAAATAGGCAATAGGCTTCTTGTAAAGGTATTACTTTTACTAGTAATTAGAATGCTATTTCAGTGCACTTAACTTCTAACTTTTGGGAGTTGATCAAAACAGTTCTCTTTTGGATATATAATAACAATGAGATATTGTGTAGCTTACTGATTATCAGTTTGTCGCATGTTTCGACCTTGTATGTGTGTTGCACAACACATGTTGCACTTGGCGATCACGGTGCGGGATTGATATGGTAGTGGACCATGATGGTCATAGAAGAAGTGAAGGAGCAGTACCCCCCAATTATGGTGGGGTAATTCGCACTCTGGTCAAGACATTAGACAAATATCAGTCTACACATGAGTTTTATATTTAATATAAGGGAAATACACATGTGACGTGACACAAAAAATCTTTAACTTTTAGGTGGCAAAATATTTTTTAGTAATTCTATAAATTACACTGTGCAAACCAAAAGATATATACCCACCGGATAAATAAAGATCGGCCTCCACAGAACATAAAATATTATATTATTTTTATTTTATTTTTCGTGTTCGCATTTATGAAAAAAAACAAACACAAAAAAAACAATGTTACAACAGTTCTCCATTACGGGCATGACTGCTCTGAAGCAACTTTAAAAAATTCACAGAAACCTCAAGCAGAAAGCACAAAGCCTTTCTTTAAAGTGAATTTCGTTTTTTAATTAATTTTATCTTAATTTTAATCAATCTTTCATCTGGATTTAATAAATAAGAAGTAGTCTAAATATAGTAGAAAATAGATAATCATGACACGGAGGCGCGGGCGAGTGAACTGGATCGTGTCTCATAAATGAACCGAAACTCAGCGTAAGGTAGGCTATGCTACTTGCCTCACAGACCGGAGAAATATATAGAAAGCTTGAAATGTCTACTTTTAAACAAAACAATTCAAAACTAAAGAAAACAGACTGCTTTCTCCTTATGAAATGTGCATTTCTCTCTGGCGCGTTCTAGATCGCGACGCATCGTCAACTTCATCTTTGCAGTAGACACAGAAAACACTTGTTTATTAATAAACAATTAAAATGTCTCCTTGCTATATTTAACATATTAATAATCATTACTTTTGCCGGTTCTTTGTGACAGCTTTTAGATGCTTTATTCGCAGCGCCACCCACATGTTGATCGAGTCACACCGCATCAGCACCGAAAACATGATTTTTTTTTCAAATCTAAAATCAAAAATCGTGATTCGAACCGAATCGTAGGTTTGGTCTATCGTTACAGCCCTAGTAAGATGAGAAAGCAAGAGTTTATGGTTTAAAAAACAAACAAACAATGGCTATCTGAACATCTTTGCCAAGCGCAAACTAGTACAGAATTAGGCTAATCAATAAATTATCGGGGAGGGTCATGCCTTTTTTCACAATTATTTTGGAGGGTCATAGAAAAAATTATTGCTGGCGAAGGGAGGGTCATGTCTTTTTTGACAACAGATCTCAAAACTCCTCCGGTGGCCCCTTAAATAAATAACGAACAGTCCCTTACAGGTTTTCACATTGAAGCTGTGTAAGTTTTAGCGTACAAGTACGATTGTACACGTTCTCAAATTCACACCTACATGCTATTGGGTTTTACGTACTTTTTTTACCTTCATAAAATATCCACGAAATTTTAAATACTAAACCCTAGAAGCAAGTTTGAATACATTTACTAACTGCGTGTTTCTCTGTTGCCGATCAGATGTGAAATAAATGAACTCTGTTCTTACCTTGATGCGGATCTCTTAGACAAGAGTGAGAAATAAGCCAAACTACTTGTATGAAAAACGTTTTAAACGAGAACGTGTGAACCATGTCGGTTATACATCAGACCGCGGACTTGTTATACTGGTGTCGTAGGCTACTGGTTAGGATAAAAGTAGGAGTTCAGAAAAAAAAAAAAAATCATCCCTTATATTAAAGGTGCTCTAAGTCATGTCATGCGTTTTTTAGGCCAAAACATTTTTTGTCACATACCGCAAACATCTCCTCACTATCCGCTAGCTGCCTGTCCCCTGAACACACTGTAAAAAAACGCGGTCTCTGTAGACACCACAGGCTCCACAAACTGCAACAAAAACAAACTGAGCAACAAACAGAGCGACCCGCAGCACGAAACACAACAAACTGTTCCAGCCAATAACCGACAAGAATGATGTGGGGGTGGGGTTCGGGGGTTAGTGCGCGGATGAGGAGGAGGGAGGGTCTAGCTAGCCTCCGTTTTGTTTGACAATAATTCGAATGTCAACAAGAAGAAACATCTCCCGGGATCGCTTAGACAACCTTTAATCTTACAGCCGGACAGACAAACGAGATTAACTGACACAGCCTGCAGGATGGCTCGTTAAAAAAAAAAAAATTTTTTTTTTTGACTGGGGAATTTGGACGCCTGGGGCGGGGGATGGGGCTTAACTTGTTGACGTGCAACCATAGACAGTAAAAGAAATGGACACAGCGACCCCATTGGAACTCAATTGAGACAAGTGAAGCCCATTTTTAGCGATTTCTTAGCACTTCCTTTCCTGACGCGCAGACTCAAACCGAGCAAAGCGTTACACGGACCACGTGAGCAACCCGTCTGTCTTCTAGTAGCTGTGCCAAGAGAAATCTGAATCATTCCCTTCCGAATCTTGCAGAGACGGAGAGTGTGAGTAGAAATTGTCCATGAGCATGGAGCAGGATCAACTTTTGCTAGGTATTCTGATTAATTATATTGTAATTTTGCCTCTACGTCCCCCCGATTGCCAGCGAGCTTCTCCTCCTGTCCATACGGTAATCTCTCTAATGTGCGACAAAGAGTCGCTTGGTTATGACGCAATCGTTAGCCTACTTTTACAAAAACTGCTTCTACGGGGCCATAACATAAGCTACAAGGTAATGGAGCATTTTATACATTGTCGTGTTTCTTTAGAAATAAAAAATGGACAAATGGAGTCTTCAAACGCCTCAGATGTAAAGTTATTCGCTGTCAAAGTGACGCCAAAATGAATGGAAGTCAATGGGATTGCTAACGCAAGTGAAGTTCCGCTCAAGATGGCGGCACCCGGCCGACTTCAACTTCCGGTCGACTTCCTTCCCGCTTGCGTGCAACCCCGTGCAACTTCTCTTTTTCTTCTTCTTCTTTTGGTCTTTTATGGCGGTTGGTAAACCAGCTACAGTGCATTTACTGTCACCAACTGGACAGGTGTGTGAAGTGTACCATAGGGTTAACCCTAACCCCAAAAAGCTAATGCATAGATATGTACCCTGTAATTTTTAAAAAGCCTATACAGCTTGTATTGGTACATAATTATTACAAAAAGGTACACGGTGTATGTTCTCGCTGAATTGCTCCCAAATGTAAAATTGTTGTATCATGATAGTAGAATAAGTACCCCGTAGTTCTATAATACTTACAGTATATATATATATATATATATATATAGGCGGTTTCTTCATTAGGGCGATCGGGCGACGCACCACCAAAGTGTGAAAGGGACTTTTTCAATCACTATCTCATTCAACCACAGAGTTACGCTAGCAGTCACTCACTGTTCTGGATATAGTCCAATCAGCGCCGAGTCACGTTCTGTGGAGTACCGCCTCTTTTTGGGCGATTTCACTCTGACTGAGAATCGCCCAGAGTGTTCCCATAGACTTACATTCAAAGATTTTTTTTTTCGAACTGCAGGCACTGCAATGCATTCTCTATGGGTTCCGGGAGGGCTCGCACTAACGTGTTTACGTCATCATACGTAACCTTAACTTGTGCAGCGATTGGTGGGAACAAATATATCTCTAATAGTATTTAGCCATAAGCTGAAGTGACATCCAATAATTTCCTCAGTGCATAACTTACATTTCACGGACATATTCTCCATCTGTAAATGTTAGAAAGTCCAGTTTTCTGTCATGAGTGAACGCGCTTTCTGCAAGCTGTACTTCCGTGAACGAGCGCCGCCGCGTGCATGCGCGCCGAACAGACAGAGCGCAATAGAATAGGAGCGCAATTATTCTGACTAAAATATACATTAGCTCTAAATTATAAATATATTTAGCTAAAACATTTGTTGTTGAATATTTGTTGTTGTTGGTGAACATAAATGTGCTAGAGAATTTCAAACCTACATGTGTATTTTGTATGATATTAGCTTTTTTTTTTTTTTTAGTAAATTTAACTACTTCTTTAAAAAGCATTATTTTGTTTTTAGATTGTAATGTTGCAATGTTAGAATGTAATGTGATTTGACCCCTTTTTTGGATAGACTGCAGATAGACAACAAGGTTACACTATGTTTGTTTTTATAACCTTCAATATGAACATTGTTTGTAAGACAATATTGATCAGGATATTAAACTTTAAATTTTAAAATACAGGGTTTTTTTTATTCAAATAGAAAAATAATAATTAAATACTCAGATTATACCATACATCGCCATTTAGCCCAAAAATTCAGATTTATTTGGCAATTGGCTATTTCCCAACCCTACCGGCTGAAGTTTTAGCTAAACTTTAGGCTAATGATAGCACATTATTATCACTGTTAAATTGTTATTTAACAATAAGCCTACATTCAGTCCTGAATTAAAAATTCAGTTTGTTGTGCCCCCCCAAATTTTTTTAGCACCAGCCGCCACTGTATATATATATATATATATATATATATATATGACCCAAGTAAGTCAAATCTGTCCTAAACAATAAGCATTTGAATTTCCATACTTACAATATTTAGATCACAGAAGACTTCTCCGTGGTCAGTTCAGCTCAATCTTTTGTAAAACAGAGACTTATGGCAGGCGAGCTTCTTAATTTCAATTATTTATATTTTTTATTAAATACAGATTAACAGATTAACTAGTTTACATAAACGTCAGTAAACTATGGAGTGCCGCAAGGATCTGTGTTAGGCCCTCTGCTATTCTCAATATATATGTTGCCGCTTGGAAATATTATAAGAAAACATGGAATTAATTTCCACTGTTATGCTGATGACACTCAATTATATATTTCATCACGACCAGATGAAAACAATAAATTATCTAAATTGACAGAGTGTGTTAATGATATAAAATACTGGATGACGTGTAATTTTCTGCTATTAAATTCAGATAAAACGGAGGTATTACTTATTGGTCAAAAAAACTGCCCACAAAACCTCTTACAATACAACTTTACTTTAGAAGGATGTCCTGTTACTTTATCCACTACAGTAAAAGACCTGGGTGTTATATTAGACCGCAACTTGTCTTTCGAAAATCATATTTCATATGTTACAAGAACAGCCTTTTTCCACCTTAGAAACATTGCTAAGCTACGTAACATGCTATCTGTTTCTGATGCAGAAAAGTTAGTTCATGCATTCATGACCTCGAGACTAGATTACTGTAATGCTTTATTAGCTGGTTGTCCTGCATCCTCAATAAACAAGCTACAGTTAGTCCAAAATGCAGCTGCTAGAGTTCTTACTAGATCGAGGAAATATGATCATATAACACCTATTCTATCATCTCTACATTGGTTACCTATAAAGTTCCGTATCAATTACAAAGTATTACTAATGACCTATAAAGCCCTAAATGGCTTAGCTCCTGGGTATTTAACGGAACTTCTATCACCCTATAATCCATCGCGCTCTTTAAGATCACAAAATTCGAGGCTACTGGTCATTCCTAGGATATCTAAGTCCACTAAAGGAGGGAGAGCATTTTCACATTTAGCTCCTAAACTGTGGAATGGCCTTCCTGATATTGTTCGAGGCTCAGACTCGCTGTCCCAGTTTAAAACTAGATTGAAGACGCATTTCTTTAACCAAGCATTCACATAATATTTACCTTTTATACTACAGGTGAATCAGAATGAATGCATTATTGTTATGAACAGCAGCTACGCTAATTATTTTCCTTCTGCTTTTCTTTTGTTATCTCGGGACGCTAGTCCCGAGGTAAATACAGATTGTCAGCTCCAGTTTGTATCCAGCCTCCCATGGAAACTACAGATGCCCCAACACCCGTGCAGAGACGACTCGAAGCCTGTGAAGAGACGACTCGACGCTGGCGATATGTTTATGCCCTAAATTATTGCATGTTTAACTAACTATTGTAAGAACTGATTTTCCTGCTAAAACAAAACTCACCCTGCAATAACGCCATAAAATGCACCCTGGACAGCAGATAACAAAGACAGAGCACAGAACCTTGTCCTGCCCAAACTTATCTCATTGTCCCCTTGTTTGACTTCAACTCATCCCCCTCTCCCTCCCCCTCTCCCTCCTCAAGGCACTGAAAGTCATTAAGAATGTCTATTTAACACATATGGTGTATCTTGTGAATATGTTGTTTTTCCTTTTCATATTTGGTGTCATTTTAAAGGACACAGTGCGATTGGTAAAATGGTCTTAATTTCATTGCAGTCATTGGTTTAGTGAAAAAGATTGGGAACTTGGAGAATCTTGTATCTCCTCTCTGGCTGATATCTCTTTACATCTCCTGAAACCAGGTGCTACCCCCCTGGGGTACATGGATTGGCCCAAACAACTCTAAACAACATTTGTTTAACCCCCTTCTGTTCTGATCTGGTATTTAAGGTGAGGGAACAGAGAAACCTTTGGGAATCTTTTACCAGGAGAATCTCCCACACAGTAATGCATGTCAGTATTTTCCTGTTGGAAAGCCCTGACACATTACTGTGTGTCTCTGTCAGGAAAACATTACTTACTTTTAGAGTCATCTTTGAGTAAATGATGTCATATATTTTTTGAATTGGCTTTTAATAATTTACTTCTGTAATTGGCATGATATATTTTTACCTGACAAATAAATGATAACCTTGATTTATTCTGAATTCTTCTGAAATCATTATTTCCAGTAGATTAATGTGTAGTCTGGTGTTTCCGCAAAACTTTGTCCAGAATAGATCAAACTGGAGGCACTTTGAATGGACCATGGGGCACATCTTAGGAAAACCTCCTGATTTCTGACTGTTCCCTGACTTAGCATGTTGTACGCTGCAAATATTATAAAAAATTACGCCTATGGGTCTGTAGTGCGCGACTGCATAGGGTAAAATACTTGCACTGCACCCTCTGACTATTTCAGGACTGGCTAGTTTGTGATCGTGAGCGCGCAGTCGCGACGTGACGTCTCAAAGCGACACTAGGTCCGTAATGAACGAATAATTGAAAGTATGGGATAATCAGAATTATCAAAGATCTAAATTAATTCATAATCAATGTTTATGATTATTTTCTAATCAGAAATACAATCTAAATTTGATTATCATTTGAAATTGGAGTCAGATTAAGAGTAGAGCTGAAGTAATACTAAAACTAAGTTCCAATAAATTAAGTGAACTTCACTGGAGCGCTGAAAAGGCATACACGCTTTAAACCTTCGCCAGGCCGTTGGATTCCGTCGTTGGGCCAATGGATGGTCCTTACACTATTTTTCTATGTACATTTCTATGTCTTTTTCTATGTACAATTATGCCCTAAATTAATGCATGTTTAACTAACTATTTTTTTTTTCTATGTACATTTCTGAAATGCACTTTCTGTAAAGCTGCTTTGAAACAATATGTATTGTGAAAAGCGCTATACAAATAAATTTGAAATTTGAATTGAATAAAAGGTGTTAATATATAAAATAAAAATAAAAGTAAATCAAAACCAAATAATTTACAAGCTTCTAACTTCATGAGGCACAATGGCAAGGCATCTAACACTGGAGAGGCCGTCCTTGGTGAATCAGCCTCTGACTGGACATGTCATCCCAGCTCTTTTTAAAGTCCATCAACTTTTTGACATCTTCAGAAATCTCCTCCTGGAAATTCCCTAAAACTTGTCCATTGGTAATCCCCTCCTGGAAACCACCTAGGACTTGGTCATTTAAAGCCTTTGCCTCTTTGTCCTCCTTCTTCTGGACCTTTTCTTCATCACTGTATATTCTGTATCTCGTCCGCAACAGATAATTGCATTTTTTCCTCTTTCTTTGGAAAAGCTCTTTCTAATACATTTTCAATTTCTCTCTACTCTGCCATATGCTTAATAAATGCTTACAACATTCAGTGTGGTATGTTTTTCTTTATAAACCATTTTCTCAATAAATGATTTTACAACAACAATTGCAGACAGTGTTTTTCTTTATGAACCTCTTTCTTAATACAGTTACAATTGTGGTTTACTACGACACATAAGTAATTCATATACCAAAAGGCATAATTATAATAGAATAATTGCAAATATAATAAATATATTATTAAAAATATATTTTAATTCTCCTGGTGTTACCCCTTTATTCCCCAAACTTTGCATATTGTTCCCTAATACTAACATGGAAGTACTTCATAGGTACACTATAATTACCGAAAGTTACGCTGTAAATTCGTCTTAATTATGTAGTACTTTCCGGGCTGTAATCTAAAGCGTTAGTTCTTGCTTTCCCTGGGAATCGAACCCATAACCTTGCCGTTGCAAGCACCAACGCTCTACTGTTTGAGCTACAGGAACGGCATTAAATTAAGATGCACTTTCGGTCATCCGACCACAAAAGTGGTCAGCTAAGAAGCATTACCGGTAATTGTGTTTCAAATGAAATGCGTCTCCTACCACCACTTGCGGTCTGATTTTCGTCAGATTCCCTGTTATTTCGTGACACTCTTAGCCTACATCACTTTCAGCGCACAAATAGGCTACTATTGAATGGACGAACCCGTGTTGATACCCGGCTTACGCGAATACATAATAATAATAATAATAAATAATATAATATCAGAATAAATTCAAAGGTTTAGTTTATATAGGCTATTTGTTAATAAACTGCTGCGCATCAGAAGTAAAACTAATGTTCTTACCTTTGTGCTCACCTTGATGCGCATCGCTTAGAACATGGTAAAAAAGAAGCCAAACCACCAAGAAAATGTTTTTAGACGTGAGAACCATTTTAGACTCGCGTCTTTACAGGTGTATAAAGATGAAAGCGTCTCTAGTGTTGAGTCACTGTGCCGAATGACAGTCTTCTTAAACACTTTCGTTTTCGTTATCAGCTCGTGTTTATCTGCTCAAACACATCGAGTGAAAACAGTACCATAACATCATCATCATCATTTGATGAAGCAGGGTATGAGAAGATTCTTGCAGCACTTTTGCAGTGTTTGGTGAACTCACACACTTTATTTAAGAACATATGGTAGTAGGCTACATTTTTAAAAAATAATAATGTTTAGGTATTTTCGGTGCTTTCATTAACTGAAAGAAATGTCTGATCGATACATATTTTCTCTGGGAATCAAACAATGGCATTGCCAACACTGTTATCATGATTAGATGAACTACAGCAACACTATAGGGACACACATGTATTAATGCAATATTACAGATTAAAACATACATTTGAATACTTAAAACACAGACAAATAAACTGACAAGATTTATAGCATATCATTACATAAATTCAACCTGTAGACTTTAAACATGAACGCTGTTAAGCTTAAAACACTTGAAGATTATTATTAAAAAAAAAAAAAAAAAAAAAAACTACAAATGTAAATCTTAAATCTAAAAAAAATTCTGATCCTTGTGCTGAAAATAGTATATATTTACAAATAATTCTGCACCTTAATTATTTCCCTCATCGCAATTCCTGTCAGTAACAGCAGAAAATACAGAGATACAACATAAAATTATACAAACTATGTTTTGAATTCAATGTGTGGACTATAGCAGTATATGTTGTGTACGTTACTTAATTGCACAAGGTGGTAATTTAGTAACACGTGTTTTTGTAAATGACCACATTTAGACTGTCCATCTTTGCTCTAGTATCATGTGTCTCTCCAAGTAAAACATTATGATCTTACATGGATTTTCTTTATTGAATTTATCATAATTTATCAGTGTAACAGGTGCATTTCATGGCCATTAATCACATTTTAGTTTAACATACTATTACATCTAACAGTACTACGATAATCAGATATTTATGCAGTCCTCTAATTGTTTTTCCCACTTATGATTTACTACATGAGAGATTTTGTTTTGCCATAATAGCGCTCACTGGAATCCTGAAAGGGAGGAAGTTTGTCATCAGATTGAAAAAAAAAAAAAAAAATTATATATATATATATATATATATATATATATATATATATATATATATATATATATATATATATATATATATATCATATGCTTTATTATAATATTCTGCTTTAAATATATTTTGTAGTAAAAACAAATATGAGTCTCTCTTTTTTTCATGAACACGATGAGCTTCAGGTTATATTTACATTGTACCATGTGCAGAAATTAAATTTGTATTACACACTTTGGGTCTACTACTGCATTTACTTTTTACAGTATACAACAAAATTTACTACAGAGTAAAAATAGACTAAAAAATCATAGTAAACATTTTTTTTGTCAGTAATTTCACTTAAGATGTTTGTACATACAGTCATTTGAGGAGACATCTGTCAACATCAGTTTTGATAAGAAATGTGATTCAATGTCTTAATGTAGTTTTACATGTACACAGGGACTGGACATCAGAAGATACAAGTATAATGTGTGAGGAACAGGACTGATTGACTATCCCTCGGTAAAGTATAAAATGTCAGAATAATAAGTCCCTCTATCTCATCCATTTGCAAAAATTAATCAATAATTCTGTGAATCTGACTCCTTAAGTAGGGATCACCTCATTCTTTCATTTACTTTTTAAATATAAAAATCCATATCAAAACATTGTTTTTTTATATATAATTTGTCTGTAACTTGAACCTGGATATCTAGGTGTGTGTTTACTTTTTTGTCATTATAAACACTAAAAGGAAATAATTACAAGCTCTGAGCAGCACTTAAATTTGACCTTGAAGAGGAGGTGATTTATCAGAAAATGTAGTGACAAAATAAAAGTCTCTAAACTGACGTGACAGGGTTAATCATTAAAGCTGATGAGTGTAATTTTGGTGTTACATACTTTCTTGTTTCTTAATTTGCAATTACAAGTGTGTGTGTGTGTGTAGTTTGACTTCCTGAAGACTGTGTGTGTGACTTCTATTTGAGTCAATCTCTGACTCAACCAATGGTATAAGTTTGGGGGTGAGGCTATTTGTCCAACCAATGACAGACGTTTTAGAAACAGTAATTTTTCCAGCCCTGTTTGGTGATTTTAGTGCTGCAGAAATGACACACTTCCCCTTTAAGAACAAAGAACTAACAACAAGACTACAGCAGTTGTGCAGCGGCCAGAAGTGGTTGAGTGTGATTTTGTTCATTGTTTGATATGGAAAGATCAGCTTAATGAATTCAATTGTACAGTAGTCAGTGTCATCAGCAGCATTTTAAGATAAAATTGAAACATAATAAACAGAAGCTGCCATTATTAAAGGGGTCATATTATGCCCTTTTATGAAGTCTTGATTTTGTTTTTGGGGTGTACTAGAATATGTTTTCATGCTTGATTGTTAAAAAAATGCATTATTTTTCACATATTTTACATTATTAAAGCTCCTCTCTTCCCAGTCTGGCTCGCACATGCCGATTTCAATGAAGCCCCTCCTTAAGAAATACGAAATGTGCTGTGATTGGTTAGCTCGCTCAGTGTGTTGTGATAGGCAGCACTTAGCACGTGTTTGGGAAATGTCCCGCCCCTTCATAACTGCAAGTTTTTCTCTAGTGTAAATATGAATAAAGCTGTGAGTATACTTTGTTTTTTTACGCGAGCATAAGCACACAGTCGAACACAGAGCCTTGCAAAGTATACTTCTTTTGACTTCGCAGTTTTGAGCAATCTCTCGCCACGAGTTACAACCCATGTAAATACTGCAAAAAAATTAAACCCTCATGTGTGACTTGCAGTACAAAGTACTCTTCTGATGACGAAATTTGCGTCTCGCGCACTGTACGCTGACCCTCGCATACGAGTAAAAAAAGTGAAGTATACTTTGGCCATAAGGATGGCTTCAATTTCAAACCAATTCAAGACCGATTCAGACCCTGACAATGTTAAAGAACAAGACACGGAAGTAGCAAGCACAGATTTCACAGGACGTTTCAGAGTGGTATGTTTTTTTGTTGTTGTAATTTTCTTATACATTATAAATACAATGTAATCCACCATTTAATTGTGATATTTGTCAGAAAACTAAGGTAATAACAGTAATCGATCACAAAATGATGGTTAATTTACCAAAGGAGCGGTAAACGGTCTTACAAAAGCAACAGAAAACAATCTTTTTTCTTATTAAATTTGCCAGGCACAGATACTCGTTTAGGTTTTAATGTTCAGGAACAGTGTTTAAAATAAAATTTCACCACTCTAAATTCGTCAGCATTAAACGCGAAAAAACAGCGTCTCTTTGACAATGAAAACACTGTCTTCTCTACATTTACACTGCAAGTCTTAATGTCCAATTATGATTTTTTTTTTACCATATCCGATTTTTTTTTAACCTCCTGCTTACGATATCTGCATTACACTACATGGGCTTAACGTGGAAAGCGCTTAACGTGGCTTAATGCAACACAGTGATTTTAAAAGACCAAACTCTGCACAAACTTTATCAATAAAGTATATGTATCGTAAAGCAGATGAGTCTAGAATATGAACGCAATGAGTTTAATTTATTGACAGAACTCAGAGAAACGTTTTTAATGTGATTTTTATTTCGTAATTTCACCAGAACGAATCTCCTCCACAACAGTTAGCAATAGTCTGAAGCGCTCGTCTGTGCCTGAGCCTCCGTCACTGATGACAGTCACAGCGGCAACTCAGCATCATTTCACATTTCAGCGCCAGATCGCCGCTTATTTCGCATCGAAATGAATGCTCTACATGCTAGTCAACTATAGATGTTTGATTTGTAATAGATATCTGTACAATGAGATGTTTACTAAACATTTGACATTCTCGCATTATAAGGAGAATATCTGATCTTACAAGGCAGGTGCAAATGCACGTATCCGATTTCAGATTTATTTATCATGTCAGATTTATTTCCACATGTGAATGAGGCCTGAAACCGATCTGAGAATATCGGAATCCATGTGCTTTTTCCCTGCTTATACACGTTCGTGGGTCATATCCGATCTGTGCCACATGGGAGGAAATAATCGAAATTGGGTCACTTGAACCATGCATGCAGTGTAAATGTCCCTTGTCTCTTTTTTGCGAGGATGAGTGTAGCTACTTAATTATTACCGGGATTATTTAAATGAGTAACATTATGACTTCATAAGATCCGGAAAAATCACCTTGTAGTCCAAACGAGCCATTTTTTTTGTAGTTCTTGGAAAGTGTATTCTGTTAAATAAAATATCTCCCTTTGGTGAGGATTTTGAGCTTTGTAACCTTGCAGATCTTATTTAAGCTCAAACAGCGACTTACTAAAGTCGGAAAAGTGAAAAAAGCATAATATGACTCCTTTAAGCATTCTTATTAAAGTACAGGTGATGCAGATTAGAAACAGCTAAAGGAACAAAATCAAGAACAAACACAATTTATTTTTTTATTTTTCAGAATGGAGCCAGAATGCAAGTCTGTTTAGAATGAACCAAAATGAGTCATTTCTCATCAGCGCCCATAAACCTGTTCACATCCCAGTCCATCACTGCTGATCCACTGGACTGGTGTCTACCTGCAGTTTGGACTGGATTTTGATTTTATTTGCACAAAGAAAGAAAATGAATGTGATGTTGAGATACCGGTGTGTAGAGATGATAATGTGGTCCTCATCATAATAATATTCTCCTCCATTACAGTCTTTACTGCCCAGTCACTGCGCCATAACAGGGCCAGCTTGTCATCAGACCTACAAAAGTTACAGGATATTTTACAGTATCCATCTTATTTCACATTGTGGATGTACAAAGTGCTATTTGTGTTGCAAACAAGTGAGTTTAGGATTATTATAATGAAATGATGATTAAAAAAATCACAATTTCAAGCAGCATTTATAACAGACCGTTTTTGTTCAGCTTTAATAACCGGAAGCGAATGACACCAGAAGCCTCGCACTTTCAAGTTTCAAATGACTGGGATAAATAAATAGGATAAAAACTTATCTTGAATACATACAGATATTATGTTCTTGAAAATATGTTTTTGTCAAACTGCACTGATATCACACTTTCCATTCATTCATTATATCTGATCTTGCCTTTTTGTCTGTGCCCATCAAATAAAATCCAAATAATTAAAAATCATAATCAAAATCTCTACTAGTTCACATATTTCACAGTAGGCTATATACTGTGAAACTGTCCATTTATAGTTCATACATTTTAAAATGACTTTTAAAACAAGGATATTTAAAGAACAAGACATTTAAAGCAACAGTGTTGCATATTTATAACTCACCATTTGACCTCGTCATTTTGTAGATGCAGAAAACAAACAAAGAGAGTCCAAACAAAGAGAGAACCTCAAGTACAAATACTTCTATTACAACACGCCATCGAGGTTCTGGTTCACAGTTAGAACATTTTCCATCTGCAGAATTACAAAAATAATAAATAAAAACTCATTATAAATGTTTTTTTTTTTTTTTTTTTTTACATCAACATTATGAACTGTAAAAAATGAGTTCAGACTTTAATTGTAGTGGCTTTCCTATAAGGCAGGGCAAGGAGGAAAGATCATAGTTTACTCATAGTTTGGAATAAACAATTCCCACACAGCGATGTCCGTTTCAATGCTTTGTTGTTCATTTAATAATAATAAAAAACTCTTACAATTTTAAAAGTGTGTGGATCAATGGTAAGGGTCCCTTCCCTAATACAACCCAAGCGAAGTTTAAATATCATATGACATGAACATGTGCACACCGCCATCTAGTGGTTAAATAATCTTTACATTTGGCTTCTACAGTAATTGTTTGTATTATCATGTTCTCTTGCTACAACATTGTTAGTGACAATATATGATGGATTTTTACCCCACTTTTTTGAAACTGGTTCTGTCAGACTGCTGTGAGTGATCAGACAGTCATAAGATCCTTCATGGTTTCTGTCGATCTTCACACTGATTCTCATCTGAAAGGTTTCATCATCATTTGGTCTGATTCCAGAAGATGTTTGATCCTCAATATTAATTCTGTCCAAACAAATGTACATCTGAACATCTCTGGGGTAGAAACCAGTGGCCAGACAGCTCAGAACCAGTTTACTTTCATCATCAGAAGATTTACTCACAGAGACATGAACATCTGGAGAACCTGGAGAAAAAAAAAAAAAAAAATGCAATTGACACACAAACATTTACAAAGAATTTGGTTCCGTCTCTGTGGTTTCAGTGCTGTGAAAATTTTTATTACTCCTTTTTTTAAATTACATTTTATGTTTCACAGAAGAAAAGTTAATTCATAATTTATATTTTTGGGTGATTATTCCTTTAAAAAGTTTGTCTTCATAATTAATAATCTATAGTTATGTGTTCACTGTGTTGCAGTGAACACACAAATACAGGCGCTAAACTGATCTGATCAGAACTTACTCTTAATTGTGTTGATGTGGAGATCCAGTCAGTGCAGGTCTTGAGGAAATCCTTGATGGACTGGTTGTGTTCTCTGTGACAATCCCTTTTCTTTTTCTTTTTTTGGCTTTGGGGCTTTTATCAAACCACTTCACAGTGTCATAATTAAAGCTGTGTCGCCATCTCTGTTCGAAATCTGCAATTGCAGTTATTCACGGAATTATCAACTTTACGTGCGTTGTGCCTTGGCACGGCATAGCGCGGATGAATCCAGTGTTTTGAGGAGAAAGTGCGGCTGTAAATCACTGTGCTGGTGGTGTGGATACTGGCATTTGCAATCACAGATTCTACTTTTGGGAAGTATGACCAACATAAGAATTTTCACCAGAAAATGTCACTCTGAACAAGTAACATCCACTTTTGTTCTGACCAACTAAGAAAAAAAGCATTGCAGTAAATCACGCTGATTAAATCTAACGATCGCTTATCATATCACATCAAAACGTGTAAATTAAACTTAGTTCTCAAATTGTTAATGTTAACAACATCAGCATTGCCTGACTACATTTAAGTGATAATGTTATTTTCTTCATGTTCATGTTGTTACAAATAGTATTCAAATAGACACAGACATAATATCATAATGTAGCTACTTAATCGATATACAAAAATATTCATTCTATACAAAGACTTGAACAAGTGAAAAATGCATTTCTCTATAAAACAACAAGACATTTAATCAAATAAATATAGATTCAAATAATAATTTGAATATCAAAATAATAATTTAAATATTTAAATGTATAAATGGCTAAAAAAAATTAAAACACGCAAACTTTATAAATGTTCTTACTTTAACTTCAAAGTATACATTTTTTTCATAATATACTGTATATATATAATACTGACTCCAAACAGTAGTATGTGTGTATAGCTGTATATATATGTTTATATGTATATGTGTGTATATATCATAGACTGTGTGTTTCTCATGAGTGTTGATCTGTGATTGTAGAGCTTCATGTTCTTCAGAGAATAAGGAAGCGTCTTAAGAATACTGATGATTTTGGATATGATGGAAATTATCTTTCTGCCTTTAAAGCTGCAGTCCGTAGCTTTTTTGGGTTAAAAATTATCCAAAATTATTTTTTGATCAAGTACATAACCAGCCAGTGTTCAAAACTCTCTGCTTGCCTTAGCTCGATTCAAAACGGTAAGCTTGTAATAATGTCTTTAACTCCAGTGGTACTGGTGGATTTCCACGGGAAATTCGAGCACGTCTTTGTGTCATTATGTCACATCTGTCCACATAAAGAAGAGTCTCTGCTAGTTGACTGTGAGTGTGAGGATGCTGGAGGTGGAGATTTATAGCCTTTTCTCACAGCACTTGATATTATTAAACTTATCAATTTGATGGCGGATCCAGAAAGGTTCAAACGACAATCACCAGCTGGAGATTCACTTGTTGTAAAATGCAAAAGACTTCGGACTTCGGACAGAAGAAAAGAGACTGCAACCGGCCCATGCTAAAACAAGGATAAATATCGGAAGGGCATTAAATAGAGAGTCATGAACAAAATATTACAATAATAGATTACCACAAATTAAAGAGGTAAATGTAATGTGAGTTGGTATAAGTAATATAATAGAACAGAGATAACAGAATTGAGACAAGCATTAATATAGTTAATTTGACAGATAAACCTCACATAGAAAGACCTAGTTAGTTCTTTCTATCTCACCATTCCAGACATTAATGCTGTACCTCAGATCAGTTGATTTCACTGGTTTGTCCAGAACGGTCACTCTTCATGGACACACAGCTGGACTCTGAGTTTCATCTCTGACGGCTGAATCGACTTATAATAGAATACAGTTAATCATTCATATAGAAGATTTAATGTGGAGTTGGCAATAGATTAAAGACAGCATATGAGAATGTATATTCTGCAACTGAAAATATGATTAACCATTTTATTATTGAAAGGTGTCCATAGATTTTGAATTCAAATTTAAAAAAATAGATTTTCATTTTACATTTAAAAGTGGCGATGTATCATTGCTTTTAAATAAAAAAAAAATAAAAGACAATAGATGATTTAATTGTGAATGTTACTATAATCAAAGAATATGTTTGGTGGGCTGAATTACTCAAATTAAATCATTAAATAAATATTATATATGTAGATGTCTGTAGCAGAGCGTTTGCAGTATAAATGTCACTTCTGTAGAAACAAAAGTCAAATCACCTTTATTTATAGAGCGTTTTTTTACAATACAGATGTTTTCAAAGCAGCTTTACAGTGATAACAGGAAAATAATGCATAAAAGTTTGTTCCTGCTGTAGGCTACAACAGATCTAGAAGAAAATACTATCATAGTCCAGCTTATGTATGTTCAGTGTTGATTCATATCTGTTGTAAAAAAGTTATTACTTTAGTTAATTTATTTATACAGCCGCTCTAGAGAAAACCGTCATCATATTCAGTTCTCATATAATGGTGTCAGTGCAGATCAATAATATTGTTGAATATTAAGTGTCTCCAACTAAGCAAACCAAAGGCAACGGTGGCAGGAACTCAAACTCCATCAGTGACAGAATGGAGAAGAAACCAGACTCAGTCTCTCAGTTCTCCCCTGGCCAACGAACAAACAGTGTATGATTATGATTCAGGCATTACAGATCAGAAGTCAGATTGGATCTGAACATTCAGAATATTTATCCAGTTCATCTGATTGAAGATTTCCTGGTTTGACTTTGGATGAAGGATTGGATCATTCTGTAAAGTTACACACACACGTGTGTGTGATAATCACTGTGGGTTTGTGTCTGTTGATTCTGTTGAATGTGATTGTGTCTGTAGAGGCTCTTTATTCTCCATCAGCTGATCCAGAGAAGGTCAGACTAACATCTAACACCTGTAAGTAAAACACAGACAGTCAAACGTGTTCAACATTATTGTATTATCAACTTTAGAACAGCTAAAAGAAACTACTTAGATGATTAAGTGAGAGATTATAATATAATACTGCAATACACAAATTGTTATTTGTTAAAACTGTTTTTAAACATTCAGATTTTGATTTTGATTCTAAATTACCATGAATGATGACCCTTGACCCTATAATCCTGTATGGCTGTCCTCTTTCTCTGTCACTAGGTCAGGTTTTTTTATGATAAAGAAACTAGTGATCAATATTTAACATTATCTTTTACTGCAATTGACATTCTCTCAAAATACATAATTTAGGGATAAAAAGACAATGATAAAAGCAAAATATTGAATTGTTTGAAATAAAAAGAAACTTGAAGATATTTAATTGTTGCTATAAACTATTGTAAGAATTGATAAATTAGGAAATTCCGGACAGTCTGTTTTGGGGGTGACCAGGCCCTGAGTGGACAAAAGGACCTCTCTGGAGATCACCATTTGAACTGGCCCTCGTGCACCATTGAGACGAATGTCTCACCTCCGAGTCATCTTAATCTACACCTCGTTCCCTCTCCCTTCACCCCCTCTCTCTCATGCTCAGATGATCATCTGATTTCACCCAAGAAATTGTATAGTTTAATGTAAATGATTATCACAGAGTATTTTCATGTTTGGTATTGTTTAAAATGTCACAGTGCGACTGGTACAAATGTCTCATTTCAGAATAAATAAAACAAAAAGTAATAAGGTTTTTTAAGGTTTATGGATAACTAGCACACAAGGAGGGGATGGCCTCTAGACAAATGGTCTCCCTACACCCAGAGGTGCTACCTCTGAATGCAAATTTCTTTTGTTAGCACATGTTTCCATGTGAAAGAGGTCTGGCTATTTTATGAGATGCAGCAGGGAGATCGGGGCCTTTTCTGTACTTCAGATTGGCCCGTGAGGCTGAGAGAGAGATCTCTTAGCCTCACGTATTTCTTAAAGTTGGGTTTGCATCTTCTCTCTATTCCAGAGCATTTGATGTTTTGTATCGATTATCTTTGAATTGATTATGAAATTGGCAAGATACATCTACATGACATAATAAACTGTTACATGTGATTATTCTAACTGATCTTGACATTGTTCTTTTAATGGTTAAAAGGAATAGTCAAACATTCGCTCACTTTTAGTGAGGCACAGATATTATTAAAACCTTTCATTTATGGAGTCAGATGAATTAACGAGTAAATACATATGATTAATGTATTACAAATTTAACCAACCAATACTTTGCATGAGTGAGGACAGAACACGTGATACCTTCCCTGTATATTGGCGAACCGGCAGATTGGACCAATATAGTGGGCCTTACAAAATTATTAAAAAAATGAATTAAACTCTTATTAAACATGTTTATAGTGTGTAATTCACCATCACAAGAAAAGTAAACTAAGAAACTAAATTAATTTTCAATTAAAATATTAACAGTTTTAATCATCATTACTCACCAAAGCATCTCCAGTTTATAATGTGGATCCTCCTCCAGATCAGAGAGCAGCTTCACATCTGAGTCTCTTAGATTATTTCCATACAGATTCAGATGTCTCAGGTGTGAGGGGTTTGATCTCAGAGCTGAAGTCAGAGCAGCACAACCTTCATCTGTAACACCACACTTACTCAACCTGTAGAGAACAATGACACTCTTCAGTGTCTCTGAGTTCAGGAAACACTGATATAATTTATATGATATATATGAATTTCTCCTTTCTTCTCAACAGATTTATACATGAAAGCAGTTGTCACCTCTTCAAATCATCCAATCATGCTTATAACTATCAAAAACATTCAAAAGTAAAATAACCTCAGAATTTTTGGAAAGAATCCACTAAAGATTAAACATCCTTTTCAGTTACTTGATGGTAAACCTTTTTTGTATATATTATTTTTGTATATCATTGATTATTCACTACAGGAGAAAAACAGACGACGCTGAGACTTTTAAAAATCTTACTTGAGTATCTCCAGTTTACAGTGAGGATCCTTCAGTAGATCAGAAAGCTGCTTGACTCCAGAATCTCCTACTTTATTCCATGACAGATCCAGTTCTCTCAGGTGTGAGGGGTTTGATCTCAGAGCTGAAGTCAGAGCAGCACAACCTTTATCTGTAACACCACAATCCCACAACCTGTAGAGAACAATGATACTCTTCAGTCTCTCAGTTCAGGATCTACAGCTCAGATAAGCAGGAACTTCACAATCAGAGACTTAATCCATGGCACCATTAACAGGTCCAGTCTAAGGCTCAGACCCGCTTCTACAAATTGCTTGAGCGGGTTTGTCTCCATTTGATAAAAATTGCAAGAAAATTCGATAAAACTTTATTTAACAGTGTCCTTGTTACATATGTTACATGAACTTACCATAGTAATAACAGTAAATTATGCATAATTACATGCAACTAACCCTCAACCAAATCCTAATCCTACCCTTATCCTATACTAAGTACATGTGGTTGCTTAATATTACTCAGTACTTATATAATTACACTGTAACAATGACACCTTAAAATAAAGTGTAACCGAATATTCATTCTTTTTATGCAAGTACCCAAAAATCATCAACATATCTGTATATGAACATGGTTGTCACATCTTTACATCATCCAGTCATGTTTAATCTATCATTAATATTGTAAAATAGTGTCAGACACATTGGAAAGAATCTAATGAAAATAAAAGCAACATTCCCATTAGTAATTTCACAGTAGATTTTTTTTTTTGTATGGCAATCGTTATTTATCATTAAAATAGAGGACTATGTTGGGACATTTTATACAATCTTACCTCAGTTTCTCCAGTTTACAGTGCGGATCCTGCAGTAGATCAGAGAGCTGCTTGACTCCAGAATCTCCTACTTTATTCAATGACAGACTCAGTTCTCTCAGGTGTGAGGGGTTTGATCTCAGAGCTGAAGTCAGAGCAGCACAACCTTCATCTGTAACACCACACTTATATAACCTGTAGAGAACAATGAAACTCTTCAGTCTCTCAGTTCAGGATCTACAGCTCAGATCAGCAGAACTTCACAATCAAACACTTAATCCACAGCACCATTAACAGGTCCAGTCTAAGGTTCAGACCCGCTTCTACAAACTGCTTGAGCGGGTTAGTCTCCATATCATAAAAATTGCAAGAATATTTGTTAACACTTTATTTAACAGTGTCCTTGTTACATATGTTACATGAACTTACCATAGTAATAACAGGTAAATTATGCATAATTACACATAACTAACCCTCAACCAAATCATAATCCTACCCTTATCCTATACTAAGTACATGTAATTGCTGAATATTACTCAGTACTTAAATATATAATTACACTGTAACAATGACACCTTAAAATAATGTGTAACCAAATATAAAAAAAAATATGCAAGTACCCAAAACTCATCAACATATCTGTATATGAACATGGTTGTCACATCTTTACATCATCCAGTCATGTTTAATCATTAATATTGTAAAATGGTGTCAGACACATTGGAAAGAATCTAACGAAAATAAAATCAATATTCCCATTAGAAATTTCATAGTAGATTTATTATTATTATTATTATTATTATTTGTATGGCAATCATTATTTACCATTAAAATAGAGTACTATGTTGAGACTTTTATACAATCTTACCACAGTATCTCCAGTTTACAGTGAGGATCCTGCAGTAGATCAGAAAGCTTCTTGACTCCAGAATCTCCTACTTTATTCTCAGACAGATCCAGTTTTCTCAGGTGTGAGGGGTTTGATCTCAGAGCTGAAGTCAGAGCAGCACAACCTTCATCTGTAACACCACAACATCTCAACCTGTAGAGAACAATGACACTCTTCAGTCTCTCAGTTCAGGAAACACTGATATAAATGATAATATACAGTATATATAAATGTATCCTTTATCCTCAACAGATTTGTATATGAAAGCAGTTGTCACCTCTTCACATCATCCAATCATGCTTATAACTATCGTTGTGGAAAATATGCAATTGTCCAGTTACAAGTATGCCTTTTTGAAAAACTAGTTTACCTGTAAATAATAAAACTATATTTAATTGAAACTAAGAAGCTCGTCTGCCAAAAGTCTTTGATTTCCAAAAAACTGAAATGAACAGACCACAAAGACCACACATCTTCTGACCTATAGATTGTGAGTATGAAACTTCATATGCTTATGATTTAGGACAGATTTTACTTTCCCTAACCTGAGAATAATCAAAATAAAGTTAAAGGTGTCTAGAAATATGCACCATAAAACACTATCAAAAACTATCAAAAGTAAAATGACCTCAGAAGCTTTGGAAAGAATCGAATGAAGATTTTTGTCTGCCAGCTTCATCGTGTGCCGCATAACATCATAAATGTAGTTTTATGCTCGGGGCGCCGAGAAAGGGCGCCCTCGCTATCTAACCAATGGAGCTCTAATATGCTAATTAAACGTTACTAAATATGACCAACTCATCCAATCAGTGACGCATAGTAATAATTCTATGAATAACATGGAAGCCATTTCTCAATACCAAGTACGCAAAGTTCGGACTTGAGTCCTTGGTAGTTCGGACTTGACAAGTTCGACTCAGGAGAACGAACTCCGAGGACGGGAGGACACAAGTCTGATATTTCTGAAATGGAACAGCGGTGTACTTGATAGCGTCACTCAGCTCGCTCAGCTCGCTCCGGTTATCTCTTTATGTATATCTAGGCTACAAATAAAACAAAATATGTTATAAACCACCACTCTCCCTCTTTTCATTTTCATTTAAAAAAATCTTAAACATAATGGCCACAAATGTGGTTCAGGCAACGCAATTGATTATCCTCACTGCATATTTATAACACGAAATATAAAGCACAACCCTGACTCTTTTTGTTTTCATTTTAAAAATATGATAAATAAAAAACATTATAATATTGATTATTAAAAACTAACATTTAGCAAAGAGAGACAGGGTTGTGTCATTTTATTTTATTATATATGTACATACAGTGAAAAGAATGCAGGCAACATGTATAATAAAACATTTTATATGTTTTAAATATATAAAATAAAATGACATAACTTTTTTTGTTAAATGTCAGTTTTAATGGTCAATAATAGCCATTATAAAAGTATAAGTAGCCTAAAAGGTATAAGAAGCTATACAATAATAAAGCAAACGATTCAGTCAACATAAGTCAGCTCTCTAGGCTACAACGTTAAAGTTAAATAGACTAAATAAAGCTATAAAACTTCACATTGCCCTCAGCTTAACGTTTTGCCAGGGAACAAATTATAGATTAATGAGACAAATAAAATAAATAAATCGTCCGTTAGATATACACAAGACGATTTATATCTCATGTTAAACCACTAGACTGGAGACATCCGAGCCAGCGGCAAACGTCGGCAACACTAACCGAGGAAAGGCTGTTCTCGGCGGGGAAACATGAGCGCCGAGTGTCCGATTGCCTGGTTCTCACAACTCCGAAAACGTCAGATCAAATTTTCAAATAGGCGCTATCTTTATAAATAAACCAAAGATTTGAGCTTTAAACAACTACATTCTCGCCTGAAATACTCTTAAAACTACATTTCGTGACACAATTACAGCAGTAATTTTAAATTACGCAGGGTTTCTCCTCTGCTATTGACGCTTGCTGGTTGGTGTGAGATGCATTCTGGGATACCTGGCTGTCTCAAGTCCGCACAAGTCACCTCTCGATGCATCCTCGGTAAAAGGGGCAGATCAAGAACACATCCGGGGATTTGAACTGGACTTGGCTAGATGTGGGGTGTTTCTCAAAACCAAGAATGCAAAGAACGGACTTGTGTTCTTGGGGAGAACGCTCTTGCTAGTTGTTCTTGGAAGAATGAACTCACAAGGTGACGAGCACACAGAACGCTGCTGACAGTTTGAGACGATGCGTTCTTGCTGGTATTGCGCAATAATAGATTTGCACAGACGCCGTCTGCAGTAATCAAACATAACGAGAATTATTGACGATAACAGCCAGGCTTTATCGCCTAAGCCTACCCTCAGCTCAAGAGATTACTCTACAACTGTACACTATGTAATGTATATTCATAACAATAAAGCTACCTACGCTGGAGATTCTCACTTCCGAAAACGTTTGAGCGCATTTTCGATTTGCCATAAATTTCCGAAAAATGCCAATATTTGAAATCTAACGTACACAGTTGATTTCTTGCATCAAATGTTCTCAGAAGTGAATTTAGTGATGAAATAGAATTGTAGAAAAACGACTTGCTGTATTGTTCCTCGAATGCCTCTCGTTACCTCTCGTTCCTCGAATGCCTAAATGAATGCTGGGATATTTCTGCCGTCAAGTTCACACAAGTTACCAACCTATGCATCCTTGGTTTGATGGGCGTGTCAAGAACACTTCCGAGATTTTTAACCGTTCTTGCCAAAATGCAAACTTGTGTATTGGGACGGTACTTGGGCAGCGACTGATGACGTTTCACAAATCCACAAGAACACAAGTACAGACAAGAACGCATATTGAGAAACGGCCGTGAACTTTGAATTGGAACCGTACTTGGGCAGCGACTGATGACGTTTCACAAGTCCACAAGAACACAAGTACAGACAAGAACGCACATTGAGAAATGGCTGGAGTTTTACTCTACTTGGTGTGGTCACGTGGCAGTGAGATTCTGCGGGCGGAGCCAGTCTTTCTTGACAAGTTGACGATGGCGGCGCCAGCGGCACACGAGAAAGAGACCGTGCAATCTCTTCTTCAAACTCCGTTTGAAAGAAGACCACTGGCTGAAAAATTAAAAATAAATTAAATGGGACCATCCACAAATTAACATCAGACAGCAGGTGAAAGACAAGGAAGCGTCTTATACTAGAGGCTTTTCTTTTTAGCCGTGGCTAACCGGCTGCGGAGTAGCTAACTCGCTGTTTTGCTTCCCTTTTCTGCTTTTTAAAACTGCAGTGACCGATCGAGCCTGGTGTGAAAACGGTGTTCAGGATATGAAACATTTTTCGGAAAAAAATAAAAAAACACGAACACACAAAGATGCATATGGACAACTGCCTGAAATTTGCGTTGATGGGGAAGGCTAACATTGCTACTCAGTTGGATGATGGCCATCAACTTTGTATAAGAAGGCACAATGAGGAAGTGGACAAGAATCGATATATTCTTTCTAAACTGATTGACTGTGTAAAATTTTGTGGTGCCTTTGAATTGGCTTTGCGTGGCCACGACGAGACTGAAGCCTCTGAGAACCCAGGCATTTTTAGGGGCCTTGTTAACTTCGCCTCGTCGTTGGACGCTGCTCTGAAGGAGCACTTGGAGGGAGCTACTGTGTTCAGAGGTACGTCCAAAACAATTCAAAATGAGCTGCTGGACTGTATGCTGACTGTTGTTAAGGAGTACATTCACGAGGAGGTGACTGTGGCTGATTATATTGCCATTCAAGCCGATGAAACATCTGACGTGTCTGTCCAGTGCCAACTTGCCCTTGTACTTCGCCATATCGACCGCTACAACGTCATTCAAGAGCGCTTTTTTGAGTTCATACTGATTGAAAACGCGAATGCTGAAAACATCGCTCAAACACTTTTGGAAAGGATGAGTGCATTGATCCCACCCAAAGACAAGACAAAATGAATAGCTCAAGCTTATGACGGAGCGAGCGTTATGCGGGGTGCCACTGGAGGAGTTCAGCGTAAAGTGATGGATGTGTATGAAAACGCACACTACGTACATTGTTATGCACATCAGCTCAATCTGGTAATGCAGCAAGCCACCTCAAAGATACCCAAGGTCTCCACATTTTTTTCGGAGCTAGATGGATTTTGTGTATTTTTATCAAGGTCGCCCAAACGGACCAGCGTGCTTGATGATGTTGTTGGCAGCAGACTTCCGAGAGCGTGTGCAACAAGGTGGAACTTTCACAGTCGTTCAGTGAACACTGTATATGAGCACAGGGATGATCTTCTTAAGTGTTTTAAGACCATTCAGGACTCTGGGAACTTTGATGCTGTGACTGTGAGAGAAGCAGGAGGGTTTGTGAGGATGCTGGAGGATGGTACATGTTGCTTTTTTCTCCAACTATTTCACAAAATCATGTCACACGTCGACCTGATATTTCAGCAGCTTCAGAAACGAAACATTGACCCTATCTTCATCAAAGCTGCCATCTGTAACTTTGCCGACAGCATCATTGAAACATCAGGTAAATGTGAAAAATCATAGAAATAACATGAATGCAGAATAATGTAGTATTAAGCAATTGTTTTATGTTTAAACAAGGTCTTCCATATTCACTGTGCAAGAGGAGATTCCAGCTGCCAAGCGACAGAGGACACTGGGGCCCGCAGAACAACATCAGATTGCTACTGAGGTACAGCTTATTTCACTTTCATAGGCCTCCTCTCGTGCTCCAGTCTACAGTAGTGCTTCACAAACTGCTGCACGGTTACTGGTGCCACTCAAAGGTCCTCTGTTGTTCTATAGTTTTAATTTTGTGTTATGTTTGGAGCAGTTACTAATGTTTTGCCAAATCAAATTCACTTTATCTGTTAGGGACTTCATTTGCTGAGAAAGTGCCACTACAGATAAAAACATAGCACATGTACATTACAATAATTTTATTTTGGATTTCCTCTTAATCTCAATTCACCAATGATTTAGGTCTATTGTAGATCCTTGATTAGTTTTGTTTTAGACAATAGTACTTCATACCTGATTTTTGCATATCCACATTTACAACTATATTCAAATTATTGTGACAATTTAACCCTTAAACAGGCAAGAATAGAGTAAGATTAAGAATTAGAGTAAGAGTAAGAATTTTTTAAAAATGTTATGTATTTTAGATTTTATGAGTTGTGACTCCCAGATTACATTGCCTGTTTAGGGTATAAAAAAAGGACCAAATCTATAACTGTAACTGCCATTGCATGTTTAAAACAATTAAATCCTATACTTCAACTCATATAATGTTGACATATTATATATCATTGGAAAGCTTATAAACTCAAGATTCGGCCTGTGAAAACCATTTTGAAATCGGAAAAAAATTTGGCTTTAGGTCATGTGACCAGCATACTCAAGACAGACAGGCTGTATCAGTTTAAAGGTGCCATGTGTCATGTCTGGCAAAAAAATCAAGTCATACTCCACATTCCATACCAGATGGGGGCAGTATACCTCCAGAAAGTGAATTGGTCTACTCTAGAGTAACAAACGAGAAACGGCATAGTCTCTATGCTTCGCCCCTACCTTCACAACGACCCTAGAGCCATAGCCGAAGCCTAATAGAGGACGTACACTAAAACTGTATACACCGCCGCCGACTTGAGCTGCAAAGAAGCTCTGGCCGCCCTGTCAAGGACGCTTGTCAAAAAGTATGGGGAAACTTGACCGCTCTGAATATAGTGAATGAGTGCGCGCGCGCGGCCGGGGCTCTCTCTCTCTCTGCTAGTTCTTAGAGGCAGAAGAGCGCGTGCGCGCTTAAAATTTCATATTTTGGTATGAACGTTCACCCGCCAGTGTGGCGGATAGCCTTTTGAGATTTACTCGCCAAACAGAAAATCTACCCGCATATGGCGCTTGGCGGGTGTTAGTTTCGGACCCTGCGTGCGTCCATTTGGGGTTCATTATCATCGAAGACATTTCAAGCTTCTTAGGTAATGTTACATTTTAGCATCAGCTTGGTAGAGACGGGCTCTGGTAGATAACAGGTGAAAACCGGATCGGATCTGTGGGTAAGTTAGAGCTAATTATCAAACGCAGCTACGGTTAGCCATCGCTAACATTAGCACGTTTATCGAACAGCCTTCGATACATTTCTATGTTATAACTTCCCGAAAAAACTACACAAACATATAAAACAAACTTCTAGCGAAATTCTAACAGCATCTTACTTACCAATCCAAAAGAAATGTTGCAAGTTCGGAGTCGAACCTCATTTCTTTCATGTCCATCAGTTGTCTCCAGCGATGGAAAGCAGTGCCAATGTTTACTCGGGTTCGGCTCCTTTTCTAATCTGATTTTATTTGTGCTTCAGAGCACGTTTTTTTCCCTGCAGCAGGTGGTGGTAGGGGTCTCTTGCCAAGGGCTTCAGCCATCCTTCCGCTCTCTTCCCTGAACTGAAATGTAATAGTGGGCTGTACTTTCCACACGATTGACATCAGGTTCAAGTACGCCCACAAGCCGTGCGAGTTATTCGTGTATTGCAGGTTGGCTGGTGGTTATGTTGCCCATATACTGCCTCCCATGGCCGAAACTGGTATTACGACACCTGTCAGGCCGTGGCTAGTAATGCTAATGCTAATTAAGGTTGATATCTCTGCAGCACTATAACTTGACATTTTTTAAATTACATCATCACCCTTATTTCTTCTCATTCTTTTGATGCGTGTAGCTCATTTTTTGGATATTTTTACCTCAATTATTACACATGGCACCTTTAACCTGTAAATTTTATAATTTGTAAGAAAAAAAAAAAAAAAAAACACCTCAGAATACAAAGATTGATACAAAAAAGAATACAAAGTTCATCCCTTTTTTATACCCAAAAGTGGCAATGTGACTCAGGTGTAACATATTTCAAAACGTGCTAAATAACAACATGAGCAACATTTTTATACATTTTCTTTTTCAGCACCTTAAGACAATGTTCATAATTAATGTTAGCAGTGTTAGTATTATTTTTTCAAAAGAAAAGTAAGTTTAATATATATTTACTTATCTCAAAATCTGAATGTCCTGCACCACTGGCAGCCATTTTGGATTTAGGTCAGGCTGACTAATTAATCACAAAAAAAAATATTATGTTAATTAATAATTAATAATAATTAATATGTTATTTATTTTCTATGTTTTACAGGTGTGTGATACCATCTGGGCTCAGACAAAGGAGCGATTTGCGTTCACTGGGCACCTTGTGAGTTCAACACTGCTGCATGGATGGAGAGCTGTTCTCACAGCATGCTAAAACCTTTCCAAGTGCTGCATTGAATGCCACCGTGGAGGCCTATCCGATGCTGAACAAGACTAGACTGAATACAGAACTATCCTTGGTCAATGAAAACCCGGAGTTTGAAAAGTGTAGTGGTGCAGTGCCTCTGTATCAGTTTTTATGGAGAACAATCTCCAGTGCACATTTTCAGAAACTGTTAATCTTCTGAAAATCCTTATCACAACTCCAATGACATCAGCAGAATCTGAAAGATGCTTCTCCACTCTAAAAAGAATCAAAACGTTCCTAAGAAGCACAATGTCTCAAGACAGACTGAATGCCCTTGCCATGCTTTCTATGGAGAAAAAGATTGTGAAAGACATGCCCAACTTCAACAACAAAGTTATTGATAGGTTTGCAACCCAGAAAGAAAGGAGAGCCAGATTTCTTTACAAGTGACAGTGCATAATCATCTGAGCTGCTTCTCTCCATCAGGCACTCAGCATCTCATCTGCTCCTCCTAGCACAACAGCATCTCCACTACTCCTCCAAGTACTCAGCATCTCCTCTGCTCTTCCAAGCACAACAGCATCTCCTCTGCTCCTCCAAGCACAACAGCATCTCCTCTGCTCTTCCAAGCACTCAGCATTGTCTCTGGAGGAGCAGGGGAGATGCTGTTGTGTCTCTGGAGGAGCAGAGATGCTGAGTGTTTGGAGGATTTTGAATTATTTTTTTTTTTTTTGTCTGCCTTACAGGTGGTTTGCTGTAGCATAAGATTCATGATTGACTCATGTGAACACTGAAGACAATGTATATATTTTTTTATTGACTTGCTCACCATTCCAATTAATGTACAGTCTTCTCCATCTAGTAGTTACTCCATGTAATAACAGCGACTATTTAACTCTTTGTGTTTATTGAATATTGACTCTGTGCACTCACTGTAATTCATGCAAATTACAGCAATTAGAAATTCACCTTGTATGACTTGGTTTCCAATGAATCTAAAATTGGCACATCTTTCTGTCTTTGAAAAAACAATATTTGAAATCTACAAGGACATTCTAAATTCATACTTTAATAATTACATTAGATGCTATTTGTTTTTGAGCCGTTACTTTGGTGTTAATGTAATAAATAAACAGCAGCAACTGTTTAATTGTTAAAATAAAAATTTTAAAACCACATTGTACCTAAGCCCCCCCTACTTTTCCATCACCAGCCGCCACTGCTTAATTGGTTCATGATTAGTTCATATCTTCGCTAATCATGAGTTAATGTTGAAATAACTATTGATTCTGGTATAAGGATATGATTATTCATGTACTGTTATTGTAAAGGGTTACCTAAGATATGAGTTTCTCCTATTACAGTATTGCTTTGGTTAGAAAACAAATGCTACAATCATAAATATGATCATGTTTTATCAGTGTAATGATTGTTGTCAGAGTGACTTACTGAAATGATCTGGATTCTTTAACCACAGGCAGCAGCTTCTGAAGAGCTTCACCTGCTGTATTTTGGGCTCCAATAAACTGTTTTAGATCAAAAACATCCATCTTCTGCTCTGATGTCAGCAACACATAAACCAGAGCTGACCACTGTGAAGAGGAGAGTTTGGTTCTTCCTATTTCTCTAGATGTCAGATAATCTTGGATCTCCTGCATCAGAGAATCATCACCCAGTTCATTCAGACAGTGGAACAGATTGATGGATCTCTCTGGAGAGCGATTCTTCATGATCTTCTGTTTGATGTACTGAACTGTTTTATCTTTGTTGTAGGAGCATCTTCCAGTCTTTGTCAGTAGTTCTCGTAAGAGAGTCTGATTGGACTCCAATGAGAGACCCAGAAGGAAACGCAGGAAAAGGTCCAGATGTCCATTCTTACTCTGTAAAGCCTCATCCACAGCTCTCTGATGCAGCTTAGATAATGAATATTTCTTCTGGTTTAAGATTTTAGAAAATAAACCTTGTTTGGTTTTGTCGAACACATTTCTGTTCTCATTTGTAAAGTAAATGTGTGCATATAGAGCTGCTAGATGTTCCTGGATGCTCAGATGAACAAAGCAGAAGACTTTCCCCTGATACAAGCCCAACTCCTCTCTGAAGACCTGAGTGCACAATCCTGAGTACACTGATGCTTCTGTCACATCAATGCCACACTCTCTCAGGTCTTCCTCATAGAAGATCAGGTTGCCTTTCACAAGCTGCTGGAAAGCCAGTTTCCCCAGTTTGAGAATCATGTCTTCATCTTTCACTCTCTTCTCATAGTCCTTCTCATGTTTGATGTTGGTCTGAATGATCAGGAAGTGTGTGTACATTTGCGCGAGAGTCTTGGGAATCTCTCCTCTCTCTGCTTCACTCAACATCTCCTCTAGAACAGTGGCTGAGATCCAGCAGAACACTGGGATGTGGCACATGATGTGGAGGCTCCTCGAGGACTTCAGGTGTGTGATGATTGTATCAGCCAGACTCTGATCACTGATTCTCTTCCTGAAGTATTCCTCCTTCTGTGGCTCATTGAAGCCTCGTACCTCTGTCACTCGATGGACACACTCAGAGGGGACGAGATCCGCTGCTGCTGGTCTGGAGGTGATCCAGATGAGAGCAGAGGGAAGCAGATTCCCCTCAATGAGGTTCATCAGCAGCTCGTCCACTGAGGCTGATTCAGATATATCACACAGTTTCTCTTCGCTCTTAAAGTTTAGAGACAGACGACACTCATCCAGACCATCAAAGATGAACAACACTTTATATTCACCACTGGATATTTCTTTTTCTTTTGTTTCAGGGAAAAAAACATGAAGAAGATCTGAAAGACTGAGTGTTTTGTCCTTCATCAAGTTGATCTCTCTGAAAGGAAGTGGAAATATGAGCTGGATGTCCTGATTCTCTTTCCCTTCAGCCCAGTCCACAATGAACTTCTGCACAGAGACTGTTTTCCCAATGCCAGCGACTCCCTTTGTCAGCACAGTTCTGATGGGTTTGTCTTGTCCAGGTAAAGGTCTAAAGATGTCATTGCATTTGATCGGTGTGTCCTCTGTTTCTGCTCTCCTGGATTGTGTCTCAATCTGTCTCACCTCATGCTCATTATTGATCTCTCCACTTTCACTCTCTGTGATGTAGAGCTCTGTGTAGATCTCATTCAGGAGTGTTGGGTTTCCCTGCTTTGCTGTTCCTTCACACAGACACTGAAACTTCTTCAGCAGATTTGATTTGAATCTGCTTTGGACCAGTGAAAGATTGACAGGTTAAAATAACAACACTCTCTAATTAAATAATTAGACAATATCACACAAGCAACAGTGCTGTTGGTCTATATATCAGTAAAACTGTTCTTTGGCCGTTTGCACAAGCCTCTAGGAATTGGATATTGATAAATTTCATTTTCTGTTTGATTCTGTTCTCAATTCAAATAAATCTGGAAATATTTAAGATACATGTAAATTTTGTAGGGAAAAACCTCTCAACTAATGCAGTAAACTATACAGTGGACCTGCTTCACTTGGATCATTTGTCAGGACTCTGGTTTGATCATCAGCCTTTCTGTTGTTTGTTTTGTGTCTTGGTTGTCAGTTTCTGTCATTCTGCCATCACAGCTGCACCACATTCTAATCAGTGCTCGCTCTCCTTACACACACACACACACACACACACACACACACACACACACACACACACACACACACACACACACACACACACACTTGTTCGAGTTGTGCCTAGCTTACATGCCTTGTCTGTTTATGTAATCTTGTTTTTTCCCTCTGATTTGCCTAGTCCCTGTACTCAATCCTGTTTCGGCTTGCTCACCCGGTTTCGATCTTCTGCTCTTGTTTTGGACTATTGCCTTGTCTCTACCCCCGGGGCTGTGGATCTGCCTCTGGTTTTGACCCCTGCCTGCCCCTTGGATTTCACCTCTGTCCCGCCCTTCGCTTGGTGGCTCGGCTGCTTTGTTTGTTTTCTTTGCTTTTTGGACAATAAATTGAGTGATCTGCTAATCTGCTCTTAGGTCCCTTTTTATCCCAGCAAAAATTAGCAACAATGTCCAAATTATTGAATTCAGACAGAATAAATAAACATTATTTATGTTATTTATTTCCATTTTAAATGGACTTGCTCCTATGCCTTTATGTAAATGTTTTGTGAGATTACAGGGAGGCAGTAGATCCACTAGAGCGGCTTCTAGTGGAAACTGTAGAGTTATACATTGTAAACATCATTTGTTCAGACTGCTCTCTCAGTGAAAGGTGTAAAATCTTTTAATTCGTTGCCTGATTATTGAAAATCTACTGCAAATTATAATTATTTTAAAAAAGCCACAAAATCTTGGTTGATACATCAACAAACTTGTAGTCATATTTAGTGTATTAGTATTATAAATATCCTCACCCTCTTCATCTCTTGCTATGTGATACTGGCAAAATTCTCTTGTTTACAGGTTACACCTTTGCTTATATATATTATTGTACTTTGTATGTATGTCTGAATTATGCAGCTGGACTCCGGTGAGATTAATCTGTCACCCTTAAACTGACTTTAATAGAACAGAGATAACAGAATAGAGACAAGAATCAACTTGGCTGATTTAACATGAAAATAAATCCCACATGAGTATGCTGAAGAGTGATGAGACTGTCCAAGGATAATGTCATATATCATCTAGCTGTCTACTGTATCTGTGTGTCTTTGGACAGTGTTTAAAGACCCTGAATGGCTCCAACTACTGTATATCCCGCACCAGAATATGATAGAGACAACAGATCACTATACCAACCCTGGCAAATACACACAACACCCTGTTATGTGCAGAAAATGAGTCTTCTATAACATGAAGATCATATGAAGATTGAAGTACCTGAATCCTGGAGAAGAATCTCCATGTCTGAATGTGTGTGTGTCGTCCATGATTCATTCAGTCTTCATGGAGCTGCTCGAGTAAGATATCAGAAACACTCATTCACACACACTCAAACACAATACGTTTCATTTTACATTTTCTTCAGTGTGTTTATGGAGACTAAACAAAATCAGATTTATAATTTATAATCAGTAATTATTACACATTATCAACATTTTACTCCTGGCTTAATTTGATTTGCAATCATGGTAATGAATGAATGAATATTAAGTACTTCATGTGTAATGTTCTTTAATATTTCATGGTTACTTACGTTATTGATCATTTACATGTGCCACACCGGAAAGGTTACTAAACACCTCAGCCGTTTCTCAACACTTTTTTTTCTGTACTTGTGAAACGTCATCAGTCTCTGCCAAAGTTCCAGTTCAAAGTTCACATTGAAGAACAGAGTTACACTCCAATAGACATCCATAGGAATTGAGGAATGCGAATGTAACGCGTTCCAGCATTGAACCCCATTCATTTCAGTGTTTCTCAAGCACACTTGCTAGTAAGTTGATGAAATGACTGAATTTAATTTATTTTATTTATTTTTTTACATTTTAAAGCATTAGTTGACCTCTCTGGAATCTAGACAGGTATTTTATGAAGGGCGTTATAGTTAATGTTTAGCTATCGTTGGACAATAGATAGTTAGACTCTATTTCAGTTAGATAATATGAGTGAGTACAATAAGCAAGATAGTTCTTCTAATTTAAATTTAAGAAAATAGTTTATCTATCATATTTAATATTTATCACATGGGATTGTAAGTAATGTGAGAATATGTGTGTAAAGTGTGTAATATCTGCTCTTTTCTCATGTGAAACTGTGAGGTGTTCTGAACATGACAGAGACAGTGCAGTCGAGCGATAGTGTCCCCCTGAACCATGTCATCCAGGCATATCGAGCCCCGGGACAAAACATCATCTACAGAAAGAAAAAACATCCCAACATCACTATCAGCATCAGAGAAGCTCAGAGCCGCAGTATCAGCTGATGACACATGGTGGCGCTGTTCTACAACAAAACACATCAGCATTAAAATACACAGTGGAGGACAGAAACACTGGAGCTGACAGCCAGTCCAGCATTAAAGAAATTTGTTTCACTCAGATATTTTTCAGCAGCTTCAACTCTGTTTGAGAGCTCAAGATTGCAGGAACAGGCCAATGATGAACTGGACAGAGAGAGAGAGAGTCCTGCGGTCAGTGTGTGATAGTGACGCTTGTTCTTACCATTATAATGGAGTCTGGGTTTGGAGAAACACATGAGGAAATCAACAAACAAACTCTGAGCATATAGGACAGTGAAATACAGCTGACAATCTAAATAATCTTATTTTTCTCATTTATTTTTTCCTGTATTTAATAATGTAGATCAGCCGAGAAAAATTAAAGCTATTTATTTGCTCTCAGTACATTAAGAGCACATTACTATAATAACATGGACACACAAACCCCATCTATGTTCCTGGTAGAAAATTCCACTGAAACATCATTAACCTGTTAGCCAGCAACCCCACTTTTGAAAAATCCCCAGAAATACCATACCCAAACTAAAACAGATATAGTTCATGAACCCTTTGCACTAAAAGCACAATTATACATTGTTAAAAGCGCTATATAAATGAAGATGACTTGACTAACCTGGATAATCATCATCATGGTGTGAGCAAACCCAAAGTCATGGATTTGATACTGTCAGGGACCAAGACAGTGAGGCAAGAGGACACAGGAGACTGTTTTCAAAAAAAAGGGGGTTTTATTACCCAAAATATTGAGGAGTTACATAAAGACCAAAATTAATAACTAGGCCTTAGAAAGAGGTCAACAAAAAGTAACTGAATGTAAACAAAACTGACCTTGCCACAAAGGCACAAAAGGGAGCTTATATACTGTAACAGCTTGACAAAACCAAATAACATAGAAGGGGTAAACAAACTAACACTTGAGAACTCAAGAGCTAACTAAGGACAAAATCCCCCCGGCACATGGTGAGACATGGTATGGCCTAATGAGCTGGCTCCCGGATATAGGTCTCCTCAGCCCTTAGCCACTCCTTTCGCCCAACCAGGAAGGGACCGCCCCCCAACAGGTCCAGGTAACCATAGATATCATATATAAACGCTAGATGTCTTATGGCGCAGTCACTTCCGGCATCACCGTTCGGCCATCTTGTGACAGTGAAGCTGTGCATTAGGTGAGTGATCAGCATGCACACAAATCCTCGTATCTCGCTGAAATATTGACGGATTTACAAACGGTTTGGTTTCTTACAAACGTTATTAACGTGGCTATAATTCCGAATGCTTGAACATGTATGTTATAATTATTCATATGTATGCAGTGTATGTATGTAGTGTCATAACTACATCTCTGACGTTTATAACAAACCAAACCGTTTGAAAATCGGTAGAAAATTGAGCAAGTTATGGTTATTTAAAAGTATATGCACCATTAAACAAGTGAGCGAGCACCCTGTGGCAAGATGTCCGCCACGTGCGGACGTCGACCTCCATTGGCCTGCAGCGCGCACGAGACATCTAGCCTCTATATATATCTATGCAGGTAACTCAACACAAAGAAACATGTGATTAGTGCACTCCCTGTAAATCAATGTAAAGGTAAAGCAAAATAAACCAAATCAAAAAACTGTATTGTGTTCATTATTTAAATATCATAGTTTAGATGGCTGTAAATAATCAGTGCAACCAACTAAAGAGATGAAATAAAACGATAATCAAATGTTTAGAACTGAGGTGTTGTTACTCTGTGTGGCCGTAGCCATCACAGATACCCAGGGATCAGATGTATAGATTGAATGCAATGTAAGTCTTTTTGATTAAAGTGTCTGATACATGCATAAATGTGCCTCTGGACAATGAGTTGTTAAATGTGCAGTATAAGAAATAAATGAGTCTTGAGTGTGAGTGTGTGTTAATTGGACAGTGCAACATGATGTTTAGGTCTGAAGATTTCTCTCAGCTCATTTGAATACAGCATGTGTTCGATAGTCAGAGAAAACAACTTTCAAAAAGATTTGCAGAACAATAGGAATGATTATTTTGCAGTTTTCACAAATTATTCAGAAGATGCTCTTCTGTTTGTTTCTTTCTTTATGTTATTCTGTTATTAAAGCACTTTTATGCAAAAAAGGATCTGATCATAGATAACTAGATCTGGAAATGGAAGCATATATCCTTGTCCACCATTGTTCTGAACAACATTAAATAAAAGGTTCTGATAAAAGACCAAAACAGATAAACATTCAACAGCATGCTGTACATCCGCCATACAAGAAAAAGTACGTATTTAGATGCTTACATCAGCTCCATTTAGACTCAGGAGTCATAAACAAGAGAGACATAGGTTTTAAGTTTTGCTTTGAAAAGTGATTCTGTTGTTAATGTTCTAATAAAAAGTGGTATATAGCAAAAGCCCAGTCGGCCCAGTATGCCCACATCTGACACTCGTGGAGTGATGATCTGACCCTCGTAATACATGTAATGAAGCACTTTGACACTCCGTTCCTGTTTGCCAGATCTGGACCACAAGTAGGCCATAGCAATGCCACAAGCAAATTAATCAGAACTGGTCCTTATTTAGGCCATACAATCTGTGTATATTAGAGTGATCTTAGTCTCAACAAGCCTGTTAAACAGAATCACTGAAGGAAAAAAGAGAACAGTAAAAAGAGATGAGCAGAAACACAAGAACTACAACTGACTTCCAGTCACAGCCTTAGATGAAATCAACTGAAGAGAAAAGAAGACATTAAATCTCTCCAGATCTCATCAGAAGAGGATTAAACAACTCCACAAACAGCATTACCAGCTTCACTTATTACTAACCAGTTTGACTTTATTTCTGGCATTTGTCAACAAAGTGCATCATCAGTGAATAAATGAGGCATTTGAATGAATGAGGCATTTATATAACGCTTTCATATGTACTACTGTACACCTAAAGCGCTTTACAATCATATCAGGGGATCTCTCCTCAACCACCACCAGTGTGCAGTATCCTCACTTGGATGATTTATATTCCATTTATAGCAATATCTTCAGTATTACTCAGAAGTCTAGTTTCAAATATAATTCTTTTGAAGTGATGGTATTTTCTGTAACGTTATCTATAGCGTAAGTGATAAATCCCATTTAACATTTGTGCTGGCTACTGTATACAGGCCACCAGGGCACCATACAGATTTTATCAAAGAATTTGCTGATTTTCTATCAGAGTAAGTACTGGCTGCAGATAAAGTCCTAATTGTTGGTGATTTTAATATCCATGTAGATAATGAAAAAGACACATTGGGATTAGCATTTATAGACATTCTGAACTCTATTGGAGTTAGACAACACGTATCAGGACCCACTCATTGTCGTAATCATACTTTAGATCTAATATTGTCACATGGAATCAATGTTAATCAACTTATTGACTTAACTTATAATCAAAGGAATCAACTTAAGGAAACTAGTTAAGGAAACATCTAAATATATATATTAAAAAAAACATATAATAAACCATTTTGAGGCTTGAATTGAGGAACTGATAAGCCTGATAAATTTAAGGAAAAAGGGCTTCCTATTTATTTTAGTAGAATTAGCTCATTTATGTGGTTTTATTTAGAGACACCATTGTTTGTTCCCAGCATGCTTTGCAAATGGCTGGAAATGGAGAGTAAATCTTGAAATTAAGTGTTATTTCATGTGTTTTTGAGTACAGGGAAACATCTGTTAATGTTTAATGTTCAGTTATGTTTGACATTTGAAAGAGTTTCTATTATGTTCAAGTTTCCATTCGTTACCATTGTGCAGAGGAGCTTATGGTTAGGTTGTGAATAACTGCGTTTATCAATAATCTGAAGCATGTTGTTTTGTTCACTGAGCAATAACTCTGCTAATGATAATGAAGTAGTTCATTTGGATGAAGTTCATTTGGTTGTTGAACTTCATTCAGATTTCCTTGTTTGACTTTGGATGAAGGATTGGATCACTCTGTGAAGTTACACAAACACATGTGTGTGTGATGGTCACTGTGGGTTTGTGTCTGTTGATTCTGTTGAATGTGATTGTGTCTGTAGAGGCTCTTTATTCTCCATCAGCTGATCCAGAGAAGGTCAGACTAACATCTAGAACCTGTAAGTGAAACACAGACAGTCAAATGTGTGCAACATTATTGCATTATCAACTTTAGAAAAACTAAACTAAAAGAAACTACTGAGATGATAAAGTGAGAGATTATAATATAATACTGTACGATTGTTAACCCTTTAGGCGCCAGAGGTTTTTTCCTAAACCGTTTGATTTTGACATCTTAATTTCAAAAGGCTGTATCTTAAAAGTGATAAAAGATAGAGACTTTCTGTAAATTAGAGAAATATTAAGGATGACCCAAAGTTTATGTAGGGATTACATTTCCCCATCTAATTTGCATATTATGACGTCATATGGTGGCGGCGATCTTGGATTATAGAATTTTCATGAAAAGTCACATGTTTAAATGATAAAATGCAGCACTTCTTTCCCCCCAAAATGTCCCTCACCTTCTGTATGCTATATTGCACAATACTGAATGCTCAGGTAAATAGTAAGTAGTAAACAAACTGTGTAAATCATTACTAATAAATGGTAGAAACAAACTGCATGTAGCGGTTGGCCTTTTGCTGTAGAGATTTTCCATTTACTACATACAGTAGGCACTCTCATTCCATGTATGGGGCACATATATATTATTCATGACACACAAAGCCGGCATTCCCATCAGCTTGCGACAGACTATGCATAATAGCCCCTCTGCTGCGTGTCACACCGCCCCGTGTCACACACGAGCAGCGCGGGCGCGGCCAGATCTGCCTCACGCGCGCGCCGAGTGTGCACAGCTCGGACTACTGTCATTGTCATTGCGACTCCCCACCCTGCCTCCACGTTACCCCCTAACTGTCCTATGAATACTTCCACCTCGTCTAACATACCCGTCTCCACCACAATACTGTCGCCGCGATTGCGGAGAGGCACACGGTCAGAAGACAAAGCTGGCTAGCGCGGTAAAAATCGGTAAAAATCTCCCGCCTCGTTCCCCACAACACAAACACGCCTGCTAACTTCGCGATGAACACTCCGACCCCGGGAAACATTGTTCCCACCACTGACATTGTGCAAAGATTTCACCGTTTGTGCTTGGTGTAGGGCTACTTTCACTTTCAGAATCACCGTCATCATCAGAGTCCGCGAATAGAAGACCCAACACTTCATTGCGGGAAAGCTTTATTGATGCCATTAGATAATAATAATAATAATAATAATAATAATAATAATAATAATAATATAATAAATAATTATATAAAAATAATAAATAATAAATACTCACTGACGTTGACAATATTGCTCTGATAAAACGGCTCACTCGCACACTAGCTCCGCTTTTATTCGCACTGATTCAATGCGCTCTAGCTCGAAGATTTTGTATAGAAGCATGACTTTTTTTCGAGTCTGGGATTAAGTATGACATGTCTGCAATCTAGTGGAGGGGAGTTCCAACGAAATTTGACACCCTATTGGACAAAATCGGCCGTTTTATTCAGTGCCGCATCTTGTCGAGTAAACTCGACCGTGGCGCCTAGAGGGTTAAAGCTGTTTTTAAACATTCAGATTTTGATTTTGCTTCTAAGTCACCATGAATGATGACCCTTCAACCTTATCTATAACTCTGTATGACTGTCCTCTTTCTGTGACACTGGGTCAGGTTTATTTATGATAAAGAAACTATAGTGATAAATATTTACCATTATATTTTATTGCAATTGACATTCTCTCAAAATACATCATTTAGGGATTCAAAAACAGTGATGAAAGCAAAATATTGAATTGTTTGAAATAAAAAGAAACTTGAAGATATTTAATTGTTGCTATAAACTATTATAAAAATAAATTAACTAATCAAACTCTTCTTAAACATGTTTATAGTGAGTAATTCACCATCACAAGGAAATAAAATTAAGAAGAAACTAAATTAACTTTCAATTAAAATATGAACAGTTTTAATTATCACTACTCACCAAAGCTTCTTCAGTTTATAATGTGGATCCACCATCAGATCAGAGAGCAGCTTTACATCTGAGTCTATTAGATTATTCCATGACAGATCCAGTTTTCTCAGGTGTGAGGGGTTTGATCTCAGCGCTGAAGTCAGAGCAGCACAACCTTCATCTGTAACACCACAATACCACAACCTGTAGAGAACAATGACACTCTTCAGTCTCTCAGTTTAGGAAACACTGATATAAATGATATGATATATATGAATTTCTCCTCAACAGATTTATAAATGAAAGAAGTTGTCACCTCTTCAGGACATCCAATCATGTTTTTGACTTGTAAAACTATCAAAAGTAAAATGACCTCAGAAGCTTTGGAGAGAATCCACTGAAGATTAAACATCCTTTTCAGTAACTTGATGGTAAACTTTTTGTATATATTATTTTTGTATATCATTGATTATTCACCACAGGAGAAATACAGACGACGTTGAGAGTTTTATAAAATCTTACCACAGATTCTCCAGTTTACAGCGAGGATCCTGCAGTAGATCAGAAAGCTGCTTGACTCCAGAATCTCCTATTTTATTCCTTGACAGACTCAGTTTTCTCAGGTGTGAGGGGTTTGATCTCAGCGCTGAAGTCAGAGCAGCACAACCTTTATTTGTAACACCACAACCAATCAACCTGTAGAGAACAATGACCCTCTTCAGTCTCTCAGTTCAGGATCTACAGCTCAGATAAGCAGGAACTTCACAATCAGAGACTTAATCCACAGCACCATTAACAGGTCCAGTCTAAGGCTCAGACCCGCTTCTACAAACAGCTTGAGCGGGTTAGTTTCCATTTGATATAAATTGCAAGAATATTCAATAACACTTTATTTAACAGTGTCCACTTTATTTAACTGTCATTGTTACATATGTTACATAAACTTATCATAGTAATAACAGGTAAATTATGCATAATTACACGTAACTAACTCTCAACCAAATCCTAATCCTACCCTTATCCTATAGTAAGTACATGTAGTTGCTTAATATATTACTCAGTACTTAAATATATAATTACACGGTAACAATGACACCTTAAAATAAAGTGTAATCGAATTATTTTTTTTTTTTTATGCAAGTACCCAAAATCATCAACATATCTGTATATGAACACGGTTGTCACATCTTTACATCATCCAATCATGTTTAATCATTAATATTGTAAAATGATGTCAGACACATTGGAAAGAATCTAATGAAAATAAAAGCAACATTCCCATTAGTAATTTCACAGTAGATTTTTTGTATGGCAATCTGTTATGGAAGCAGACTCAAGAGAAGGAGACTGAAGTTATTAGGGAGTTTATTGAGACAACAACTGAGCTAAGGTAGGGTAAAGGCGGGCATACACTGTGCGATGTCTGTGTGATTTCAGCAAGGTACCTACTCACACTGAACGAGTGGATCGCATGCAATGTAAAGCCAAAGCTCAGGATTTATGTGCTCACACTATAGTGTCTGAACATCGAGCTGCGACTTCACTGCTCACACTATACGTGTGAAATATGCACGAATCAGCACGATAAACCCTTGTGTTGGGTTGCGCCTATAGACGATATCATGTATCCAGAGATATTGTCAAAACAAGCATCAGCTAACAATATAAAAATGTATTAGCATTTCCAAGTTATGTACTAAATTATTATTAGTATTATTGTATTATTATTATTATTAATATTATTAGGGAAGGCTACTTTTATTATAAAATTGATAGGCTATTATAATTAAATTGCCACGCAATAATTTCATAGCGCATCACCGCATAACCAAAGCGCTGTGAGGATAATAAAATATTACATAGAAGCATACTCTTCCTTATTGAAAATTGTCTAAAACATTTAGGTCGATTACAATGAATTATAGGCATATAATTTATTATTAATAGTCTATAATATGTCCGAACACTGCAATAATTCATCAATGAAAATTAAAAACAACTTTATTTCAAAAACATTGTTTAACAAATTAATAAAAGAGGCAAAGTGTACATCGCAGGTGGAAGACATGGGTAATGGTTAATCCATTTTGCAATATGAACTGGGGGTAAGCAACCGTAATTTGTAGCTTGTTTGAACAACAGAACTTAAAGATCTCCCTCTTTTTTTTTTTCTTTTTTTGCTGGAGACGAAATGGTTAAACTTCTGTTTTCGCGCAGGCGCAGTGAGGGAAAAAACACTGAGTTTAGGGCAAACGGTTCGTAGCTCTGCTTCAACTGTGCCATATAGTCATGAGGAGCGACCAAAATTTCTAATATGCCAGAAATTCATCCGACCATCCGATTGCCGGTCAGGAGAGGTTAATCGCCTCTCGTTTCCCCCTGTACACTGCACGAACACTGCACGACAAACGACGCACGACAAAGCTGAAAATCGGCCCGACCCGAAAAAGAGTTGCACGAGTCAGAATTCGGCTCAAAATCGGACGAAAATCGCACAGTGTATGCCCAGCTTAAGTAGTCCTCCTCATAAAAATGAGACCGTACAATGAACTGTGGTGAAGTGTGTGTCTAAATAGTGGCAGGGATGAGGGTGATTATGAGGTGCAGGTGTGTGTGATTAGAACTAGGGGATTTAGAATTAGGGAGTGCACTGTGATTGGCTGGTGTGAGAGCCTGGCAGATCTGTAACACAATCATTATTTACCATATGAGACATTTTATACAATCTTACCTCAGAATCTCCAGTTTACAGTGAGGATCCTGCAGTAGATCAGAGAGCAGCTTGACTCCAGAATCTCCTACTTTATTCCTTGACAGATACAGTTTTCTCAGGTGTGAGGGGTTTGATCTCAGAGCTGAAGTCAGAGCAGCACAACCTTCATCTGTAACACCACAATTCCTCAACCTGTAGAGAACAATGACACTCTTCAGTCTCTCAGTTCAAGAAACACTGATATAAATGATATGATATATAGGAATTTCTCCTCAACAGATTTATATATGAAAGCAGTTGTCACCTCTTCACGACATACAATCATGTTTTTGACTTGTAAAACTATCAAAAGTAAAATGACCTCAGAAGCTTTGGAAAGAATCTAATGAAGATTAAACATCCTTTTCAGTTACTTGATGGTAAACTTTTTTGTATATATTATTTTTGTATATCATTGATTATTCACCACAGGCGAAAAACAGATGACAGTGAGACTTTTATAAAATCTTACCTCAGTATTTCCAGTTTACAGTGAGGATCCTGCAGTAGATCAGAGAGCAGCTTGACTCCAGAATCTCCTACTTTATTTCCAGTCAGATCCAGTTCTCTCAGGTGTGAGGGGTTTGATCTCAGAGCTGAAGTTAGAGCAGCACAACCTTCATCTGTAACACCACAATCACTCAACCTGTAGAGAACAATGACACTCTTCAGTCTCTCAGTTCAGGATCTACAGCTCAGATCAGCAGGAACTTCATAATCAGAGACTTAATCCACGGCACCATTTGATAAAAATTGCAAGAATATTCGATAACACTTTATTTAACAGTGTACTTTTTACATATGTTACATGAACTTTCCATAGTAGTAACAGGTAAATTATGCATAATTACACGTAACTAATCCTCAACCAATTCCTAATCCTACCCTTATCCTATACTAAGTACATGTGGTTGCTTAATATTACTCAGTACTTAAATATATAAGTTCACTGTAACAATGACACCTTAAAATAAAGTGTAACCGAATATTATTTTTTTATGCAAGTACCCAAAATCATCAACATATCTGTATATGAACACGGTTGTCACATCTTTACATCATCCAAACATGTTTAATCATTAATATTGTAAAATGATGTCAGACACATTGGAAAGAATCTAATGAAAATAAAAGCAACATTCTCATTAGTAATATCACAGTAGATTTTTTTGTATGGCAATCTATTACAGAAGCAGACTCAAGAGAAGGAGATTGAAGTTAATAGGGGGTTTATTGAGACAACAACTGAGGGGATGAACTAAAAGCAGGTAAGTGGAAAGTGCAATGATACTTTGGAGAGCGGGATGCTGGCAGTGAATAGTGTGTTTCTTCTGACGGGTGTGATGACTGGTAGATGATGCAGTGAAGGCTGGAACTCTGAACAACACTAGACTTGGAGACACGGAGGAGAATGGAGACGATACTGGAGAAGGGTCGCTGGAGATATCAGGTAGTAGTCACTGAGGCAGGCTAAGTAGTCCTCTTCATACAAACAAGACCGGACAATGAACTGTGGTGAAGTGTGTGTGTCTAAATAGTGGCAGTCCTGAGGGTGATGATGAGGTGCAGGTGTGTGTGATTAGCACTCAGGTGAGGGAGTGCGCTGTGATTGGCTGGTGTGAGAGCCTGGCAGATCTGTAACACAATCATTATTTACCATATGAGACATTTTATACAATCTTACCTCAGTATCTCCAGATCCTGCAGTAGATCTGATAGCTGCTTGACTCCAGAATCTCCTACTTTATTCAATGTCAGACTCAGTTCTCTCAGGTGTGAGGGGTTTGATCTTAGAGCTGAAGTCAGAGCAGCACAACCTTCATCTGTAACACCACAATCCCTCAACCTGTAGAGAACAATGACACTCTTCAGTCTCTCAGTTCAGGAAACACTGATATAAATGATATTATGAATTTCTAATTTTACAGTATTCATTAGGTACAAAAGCACATGCTAAACTCATAAATATGATCATGTTTTATCAGTGTAATGACTGTTGTCAGAGTAACTTACTGAACTGATCTGGATTCTTTAACCACCGGCAGCAGCTTCTGAAGAACTTCATCTGCTGTGTTTCGTGCTCCAATAAACTGATTTAGATTAAATACATCCATCTTCTGCTCTGATGTCAGCAACACATAAACCAGAGCTGACCACTGTGAAGAGGAGAGTTTGGTTCCTCCTATTTCTCCAGATTTCAGATAACGTTGGATCTCCTGCATCAGTGAATCATCACCCAGTTCATTCAGACAGTGGAACAGATTGATGGATCTCTCTGGAGAGAGATTCTCCCTGATCTTCTGTTTGATGTACTGAACTGCTTTCTCTTTGTTGTAGAAGCAGCTTCCAGTCTGTGTCAGTAGTTCTCGTAAGAGAGTCTGATTGGACTTCAATGAGAGACCCAGAAGGAAACGCAGGAAAAGGTCCAGATGTCCATTCTTACTCTGTAAAGCCTCATCCACAGCTCTCTGATGCAGCTCAGATAATGAATGATATTTCTTCTGGTTTAAGATTTTAGAAAATAAACTTTGTTTGGTTTTGTCAAACACATTTCTGTTCTTATTTGTAAGGTAAATGTGTGCATATAGAGCTGCTAGATGTTCCTGGATGCTCAGATGATCAAAGCAGAAGACTTTCCCCTGATACAAGCCCAACTCCTCTCTGAAGATCTGAGTGCACAATCCTGAGTACACTGATGCTTCTGTCACATCAATGCCACACCCTCTCAGGTCTTCCTCATAGAAGATCAGGTTGCCTTTCACAAGCTGCTGGAAAGCCAGTTTCCCCAGTTTGAGAATCATGTCTTCATCTTTCACTCTCTTCTCATAGTCCTTCTCATGTTTGATGTTGCTCTGAATGATCAGGAAGTGTGTGTACATTTGAGTGAGAGTCTTGGGAATCTCTTCTCTCTCTGCTTCACTCAACATCTCCTCTAGAACAGTGGCTGAGATCCAGCAGAACACTGGGATGTGGCACATGATGTGGAGGCTCCTCGAGGACTTCAGGTGTGTGATGATTGTATCAGCCAGACTCTGATCACTGATTCTCTTCCTGAAGTATTCCTCCTTCTGTGGCTCATTGAAGCCTCGTACCTCAGTCACTCTATGGACACACTCAGAGGGGACGAGATCCGCTGCTGCTGGTCTGGAGGTGATCCAGATGAGAGCAGATGGAAGCAGATTCCCCTCAATGAGGTTCATCAGCAGCTCGTCCACTGAGGCTGATTCAGATATATTACACAGTTTCTCTTCGCTCTTAAAGTTCAGAGACAGACAACACTCATCCAGACCATCAAAGATGAACAACACTTTATATTCATCAATGGATATTTCCATTTCTTTTGTTTCAGGGAAAAAGACATGAAGAAGATCTGAAAGATTGAGTGTTTTGTCCTTCATCAAGTTGATCTCTCTGAAAGGAAGTGGAAATATGAGCTGGACGTCCTGATTCTCCTTCCCTTCAGCCCAGTCCACAATGAACTTCTGCACAGAGACTGTTTTTCCAATGCCAGCGACTCCCTTTGTCAGCACAGTTCTGATGGGTTTGTCTTGTCCAGGTAAAGGTCTAAAGATGTCATTGCATTTGATTGGTGTGTCCTCTGTTTCTGCTCTCCTGGATTGTGTCTCGATCTGTCTCACCTCATGCTCATTATTGATCTCTCCACTTTCACTCTCTGTGATGTAGAGCTCTGTGTAGATCTCATTCAGGAGTTTTGGGTTTCCCTGCTTTGCTGTTCCTTCATACAGACACTGAAACCTCTTCAGCAGGTTTGATTTACATGTGCTTTGGACCAGTTGAGAATCACAACTGAAAGAATAAATTATTAGATTACAACAAATTAGTAAAAGTGATAGTGAAATATCTTTATGTCTAGACAGAAATGTTGTACCTCAGATTAGATGACATGTGTCTTCCCCTAAATGTTCCTCGAGTGTCCATAGACTGTTCACTAATTATTGACAAACACGGAGAGAACAGAGACAATACAACAGAGTCGAGAAAACAGAGGCAAAAATTCATATAGTGTTCATATAGAGCCAGGTAGAGGGGCGCCAATGAGCGCCTCAACGCTCCTGTTAACACTTTAACATAACTTTAATAATAAAATAATTTTAGTAAATGGACTGCATTTATATAGCACTTTCACAGACCTATGGCCACCAAAGTGCTTTACATAGCCTCACATTCACACACTGACGGCGGTGTCAGCCATGCAAGGCGCCATCCAGCTCATCTGGAGCAGCTGGGGTTTGGTGTCTTGCTCATGGATTTGTAGACAATCTACATGAACCACTGAGCCACTGACACCGAAACATTTAGGTTGAGTGTTTAAGTTGTAAAGGGGAATTAGTAAAATGGTCAGAAATTATGAAGGACTAAAAATGACAGAACGAAAAATAAATAAATAAATAAATAAATGTAGAAATAAATGAATAAATGCAGAAATAATAGTGAAAATAAATATATTTTGGTAATATAAATGGCTATTTCTGTATTTTTACATGTATTTATGTATTTATTTATGCATTTCTATATGTTTTTATTTATGTATTTGTACATTTATTTATATATTTATGTATTTATATATTTATTTATTTATATATTTATATATGTATTTATTTCTACATTTATTTATTCCTACATTTATTTATTTCTGTATTTCCACATTTCTACATTTATTTATTTCTGTATTTCCACATTTCTACATTTATTTATTTCTGTATTTCCACATTTCTACATTTATTTTTCCCTGCACATGTATGCTAATTGACCTATGGCTAAGCCACGCCCCCTCCACTCACTCAGTCAACATTCGGTAAAAGGCGCTATGGCAGCTGTCACAGTACGAGACATTTCACAGGAGGCAATTGATGATTTTTTTGGAGACATAAAGATTATATATCATCTCGATGTCACCAAAAGGGCCTTAACTATGCATTGGAGGGTTATATTAATAATTTTATTGTTGAGAAGGTCGATAAGCTGCAGCTCCAGACAAAGATTTACAGTTCACAGTGTAAACGTTATAGTTTGGTGCTATTTCGCTTCAAACGCTCGCTTTATATACTGTACGCGTCCTATTCGCTTTGGATTCAAAATGTTCAAGCGTCGAACTAGACGCGGATACGCGCGAATTTGACCCTCTATTCGCATTTGGTGTGAGCGCAGAATAATGAACAGGCTGCGATGTCAGATTGCTCTGCTGGAATGTGTGTGTGTGTGTGTGTGTGTGTGTGTCAGAGAGCGGGCGCGATCGAACAGTGGAAACATAAAAACATACTCCATTTTGTTCATACAGGACATAATTTAAACTGCAAAGTGTTTAGCCTACTTATATTTGTGTAAAACACAACATTGTGCTTTTGTCAAACTGTAAACTCTTGTCAAACTGTAACCTACAACTGTCACCCAACCAAAATCACACACACACACACACGCTGTTTAAAAGCCAAAATGACAAGAAAAAACATAAAAACGAATAAAAACTGACTAACTGCAATGCATTGCAATGGACGTGGAAGCAGAGAAGGGTTAGCTATGCGTACTGTGATTGGCTCATCGCATTTGGGGGCGTGGCTTAGCCATAGGTCAATTAGCATACATGTGCAGGGAAAAATAAATGTAGAAATGTGGAAATACAGAAATAAATAAATGTAGAAATGTGGAAATACAGAAATAAATAAATGTAGAAATGTGGAAATACAGAAATAAATAAATGTAGGAATAAATAAATGTAGAAATAAATACATATATAAATATATAAATAAATAAATATATAAATACATAAATATATAAATAAATGTATGAATACATAAATAAATACATATAGAAATGCATAAATAAATAAGTAAATACATGTAAAAATACAGAAATAGCTATTTATATTACCAAAATGTATTTATTTTCACTATTATTTCGGCATTTATTTATTTATTTCTACTTTTATTTATTTATTTATTTATTTTTCGTTCTGTCATTTTTAGTCCTTCATAAGAAATGGCCCTGTCTGTATTTAATGTTTTAATCATGTAATTGAAGTGTTCGTCTGCTGTCTGTGTGAAGACACAAGAGATCGTTCTGACACTGATAACAGCGGCAACACACACTCACCACCAGAATGAAATTAACACAAACTAATGAAATTAATACTCTTGCAAGTCAACTGGAGATGTTTCGTTTGTATCAGGTACATCCGTGCTGCGAGATGTTTCAAAAAGTGCTGGGGACAATATCGACCCTGGCAAAGAGTGGTGGGCACATGTCCCACATGTCCAACTCGCAAATTACGCCTATGTTTGTTGCATTATATGCCAAACGGTGACAGTTTAAAAATGTGACTCTGAAGCAGAAACTGTCATGTCTATTTTTTCCAAAGTTTGCATGCATGTAACTCAAGAAGATCTATCTATCTATGAAATGTTGTACCTCAGATCAGTTGATGTGTGTTTTCCCTCAAATTTCATTGGCTCTGTCATAGATGCGTCACTCTTAATGGACACACAGCTGGACTCCGGTGAGATTGATTTCTCCTTCTGATTTTGACTTCAATAGAATAGAAACAAAAGAACAGAGACAAGAATTCTTAATTATATTACAAGTACATGTAGATAAACCTGTGTCTTTCATCTCTCGTGACGTTGCATGTGACGGTGATCCGGAAGCTATAAAAGGACATTGGAACATAGCCGCGCCAGCTTTCTGTCTTCAGTAAGCGTTCTGTGTGACTGTATTGTCTTATTTGGTGTTGTCTGTCTATCTCAATATATATGGCGAATATAGAGAAACGACTCAGGCGGTGTGCGTCCCCTTGCCCACGCTATTTGAGCGAGGATGACATGCACTCGTTCTGTGTTGTTTGTCTGGGAGTGGAGCATGCACGGGCAGTGCTCGAGGGCGCTGTCTGTGCAAACTGTTTTCAGTTACCAATGAAAAAGCTCTGCTCCCGTTTGAGCCTGTTCGATCAATTAGAACAGGCTCGCGTTCCCAGTGCATCAGGTCCCACGTCTGTTGAGGCAGCACGCCGCTTGTACTCATGGGATTCGCACATGGGGCTGACATATAATACTGAGACGGTTGTGACCCTTTCTCAGTATTTATTAACCAGCTCCACTGGTCTCGCGCACGGTTCAGAAGCCCGCGCTGCGGCTTCTTCTGACCGTGTTAGAGACACGGCATTTGATTTATCTAGCTCCGAGGAGTTAGATCAATACCAAATCACGTGGATAGGGGGATTCGCCACCCCATATTCCCGTTATTGAGGAGTTGCTGGAGGTTGTAACCAGGGCAGTGGCTAAATTAAAGGTTGAATGCCCATTTAATAAGCAGGAAGTGACTAAGAAAAATAAAATGGAAAATGAGCGCTTCCTGCAGATCCAGTCACAATCTTCGTGTCAGAGCCTTCCCTTTTTCACTGATCTCCATACTGAGGTATCAAGATCATGGAAAAATCCATGTTCATCTCAATTATTTTTCCCCCATGTATATATTTACTTATCCATTAGGGAATCTAATGAGAATGGTTATGAGGTGATGCCTCGGGTTGAGGAATATTTTGTGAAATATTTTCTCCCCGACATTGCGTCACCCCTGATAGCTCAGACACTTCCCTCCAAATCTCGTACATCGAATTTGTTAGGGAAAGCATATATGGTGGTGGGTCGAGCCGGTGCATGCCTACACACGATGGGGTTATTACAGGCTACCAGGCTGACCTCCTCAAAGAGGTGGATGATAACTGGGAGGTCTCACTCGACGGTATTACTGAATTTCGTAGAGTGGCTGACTTATCCCTCCGTATTATTAAAGAGACGGCCCGTGCCATTGGCCGTTCTATGGCAGCACTAGTCGTCTCAGAGAGACATTTATGGCTAAATCGCTTGGGGATCGGGGAGAAGGACAGGGCCTTCTTTCTTGATGCCCCCCTTTCGCCTTCTGGCCTCTTTGGCGACGCGGCAAAAACCGTTGTCGAGAGGCTTCAGGAGGCAGAGCGACAATCAGCTATCCCCAGTTGTCAGTCCAGGTCTCATGGGGTTGCTGCCAGGGGGCAGCCTCATAGGACAGCCGCCAGCTCCTCATACTTTGAGAGGCTTGGGGTCAGAGGAAACATTCTCGCACGAAGCCCTCCATACCAAAGACAGGTCTGAGGACTGTCTCTCGGGTTAAGATGGCTTCGACTAAGAGGTCTTGTCATAACACGCGGACCCTTATGGGCGTTCCCCCAGGAGAGCGAGTACAAGAGTCTCGCCCCATTATGCAGCCCTTAGGAAATCGATGTCTGCTGTCGAGTTCGCCGCCTCTCAGGAGGTCTGTAGAGAACATATTTCGGTTAGTTCCTGCCAGTTAGCTGCTTCAGGTCACCGAAGCCATTTGGAAATTTCTCGAGGGTCTCGAGGGACTGGTCCCCATAATGGCATATTTAGATACCCCAAGGGGTCTTCAAAATATAGCCTAGGGGGTCCTGCTTACAGTGGAATTAATATATAAATATTATCTACTAGGGGTGGTTCACATGTCGGCCAGCCCCGAGCAGGGTCGGTTCTTGGAACAGGAAGTTTAGTCCCTCCTAACACAGGAAACCTCAAAGTGGGCTCTTCCTTGGTTACGAGAGCCCGGGTTCTACAGCCGGCACTTCATAGTTCCTATGAGGGGGGGGGGGTTAGGCCTTATTTTGGATCTCAAGGTACTGGATCAACCTCTGAGGGGGTTCAGATTCAAGATACCGACTGTCAGTCAGACCAGCTCCGAGGACTGGTCTGTCGTGATAGATCCACAAGCTCCTTAACTCCTCGTTCCCTTCTAACCCCATCACAGGAAGTTTCCGAGATCCGCTTTTGGGGGAAAAGCGCATCGGTTCCAGACTCTTCCAGTCGGCCTAGCCTTATCCCTTCTCACCTTCACTAAATGTATGGATGCGGCCCTTGCTCCATTGAGACGTCAGGGGGTCCGTATCTTAAATTATATAGATGACTGGCTCATTTTGGCTCAGTCGAAAGAACTAGCAATTCAACATCGAGATGTTGTTTTGCGTCATCTGAGGTGCTTGGGGTTGAGACTCAATATGAAGAAAAGTTCCTTAACTCCTCTTCAGAGGACTACGTTCCTGGGAGTAGAGTGGGACTCAGTCACAATGCGGGCACAATTGTCTCCTGCTCGTATAAATACTATCTTAAACACAATGAATATTAGATTAAGCCAGGCCATCACTGTCAAACACTTTCAAAGAGTTTTGGGTCTTATGGCTGCAGCTTCCACAGTAGTGCCTTTTGGTCTGCTCCATATGAGGGCCTTTCAGTGGTGGCTCAGGACCAAGGGGTTTTCTCCTCTGGGAAACCCCTTTCGCATTGTCAGATCTACACGCAGATGCCTTCGTTCTCTCGTCATGTGGAAGAAACCATGGTTCCTGTCTCAGGGCCCGGTTCTGGGAGCACCATGTCAGAGGAAGACTTTGATTACGGATGTGTCCCTCACGGGCTGGGGTGCGGTTATGGAGGGCCGTTACACCCGAGGTACTTGGAAGGACCATCATCTCTCATGGCATATTAATTGCTGGAGATGTTGGCTGTATTTTTTGCCCTGAGGCACTTCCTTGTGGACCTCAGAGGCCATCATGTTCTTGTTAGGACAGACAATATGTCAGTGGTCACTTATATCAACCGTCAAGGAGGTTTGAGATCTCACCCTCTTTGTAGACTGGCGCATCAAATTCTTCTTTGGTCCCAGGATAAATTTCTCTCTGTTAGATCTATTTATATTCCTGGGGTTGATAATTTGGGAGCAGACATCCTGTCGAGGCAGGGGCTGAGGCCCGGGGAACGGCGGCTCCACCCTGAAGTGGTTGAGCTTATATGGAGAGAGTTTGTCTGGGTGGAGGTTGACCTGTTCGCTTCTCATGAGAACTCTCATTGCCCGTTCTCATACTCTCTCTCACATCCAGCTCCTTTGGGCTTGGATGCCATGGTACAGATGTGGCCGAGGTCATGTCTGTACGCTTTTCCCCCGATCGCTCTGCTCCCTGAGGTTCTAGAAAGGGTCAGGAGGTACGGTGTGAGATTACTCCTTGTAGCTCCATACTGGCCGGCCCGAATTTGGTTTTCGGACCTTATTAGTCTCTTGGAGAGTCCTCCATGGCAAATCCCTATTAGTAGAGATCTTCTTCTCAGGACGGTGGTACAATATTTCATCCACGGCCGGAGTTATGGAGACTATGGGTCTGGCCCCTGAGGGGGACCAACCCATAAATAGGTTGCCCTTTCCACTGAGGTGGTCAGGTCATCCACTCTAGAACCCCACTCTACTAGGAACTAAAAATGTAAATTTAGGGATGGCATTGAACCTAGTTAATTACTGCCCACTGGCTTCAGTACTGGTGTTCCATCCTGTTCTCTAACAGGATCTCCCGTTCATGCTTAGGGCCTCTGTGGCGGCCTCGGTGCCCTCCGCAAGCCTCTAAGGGTGGGCATGTAGGGACATTCCCACTAAAACTCCATGTTCCTGTAGATTGGAGGATGAATCCTGTCATCCAGCCTATTGGCATCAGGCTGATGGGTTATCCCTGGCAGTGTTAATTTTGACAGCAAATTTTGATTTAGTTTTAGTCATAGTCTTTTGACTAAAATGGCATTTAGTTTTAGTCATATTTTAGTCATCTGAATTGTTTTAGTTTTAGTCTAGTTTTAGTCGACGAAATACAATAAGATTTTAGTCGACTAAATCTACAGTAGATTTAGTCGACTAAAATATAATGGGTTTAAATTTCTCTAAAATTTCCAAACCCATATACTCCTGGAGAAAACATATATTAACCTGCTAATATGAATGATTTTAAAGTTTGAACGTGCAATACAGATACAGATTTAACTACTGTAACTTAAAAAAAATCTTAAAATTAAATAAAACCACTTTTCCTAAAGTAGAACACAGTCTTTTTTTCAATGAATGATATATGAATTCTTTATAACTACTTGCATACATCATTCTCTATTCTTTCAAGCAGACATATTTATTTGTATGAATTAAATATAATTAATCCTTATTAAAGCTATTAACGAGCAGTGAATGCTTTTCTCTTTTTCTTTTGTTGCTTGATCAATATTAAGGACACAGACCGCATTAGGTTTATTACCCACTGTCACTTTAAGACATCGGATCATGTCCAATGACATGCGGATCCAATGCACTGATGCGCATACGATACACTCACAACTGTTTAAGACATAACCGACATAATTTACATGAATACTCTCCAAAACGAAACGTTGTGTGTATTTGTCCATTCAGACACGAAAGAGAGCTCAATTCTGTACTCGCGCGCTGTATAGGTGTCTATGTGAATGGCTGCACGCTTCGGGTCGGGTGTGTGCGCACAGAAAACCCAGCAGAAAACCGTACCGAATATAGCTCTTTTTTGCGTTGTCACTCTTATTCAGATCTACATGTCTGCTCTACTCATTCTCCCAGACGTTTACATGTTTTAACGTTTTATGAGACATGCAGCGCATGCCAACTCGTGTGCCGCTGGGTAGATCAGCACGTCACAGTACAAATGTGCGCATCTACCACAAATGCAGGACATCAGACTGGATCGCTTCCCAAATCGTCACTATCTAACATTTTCGGCTAGTTTTTATTCGTTGACGAAAATGTCAATAGATTTTCGTCATAGTTTTTGTCATTCAAAACTAGTTTTTATTTAGTTATCGTCTCGTTTTCGTCTGTGAAAAAATGAAAAAAACTAAATTAACACTGATCCCTGGCACCCATCATGTCCTGTGGGTGAAATACATGAGTATATATAAGAATCTATTGAGTCTGCTTCCTGCTCGTCTTACTCCCTGGAAGAGTGGTGGTGCTGCCCCCTCTTACTTGCTAGCGTGGGAGCCACTCTACATTATTTTTGCCCAGTACTGAGGTGCCTGTAGGCAATATCATGATTCTTCAGGTATTCCATCCTTCATCGCATGTGTCGGATGGTCAAGGTCTTAGCCTTGGAGGTTCCTATGTTAGGCCTCGGGCTGGGAGGAGTCAATCCATCTAGTGATGTATCAAGGGTTAGGAGCTATTCCCCTTTATCAATTAGACAGTTGGTTATCTGCAGAAACCACTCATATCTTAAGTACAAGGTGTGCTTTTGCCTTCACCTCTTATCTAATACTTTTTACTGTCTGGGGTTCCCATCCATGAGGTCAGTCGAGCCTCCGGCTCCAGACCTCCCCTTCTTACACCAAATCTTATGACAAGCTAGTTGGATCTGCCCTCTACTCATTTCTATCGTCCGTGAGTGTGCCAGATGCTTTACACCATATTATTATATATTTGATATATATTGCGTATTTCTCTCAGTGTGGCGGCGTGGGTATTCGTTCCCCAAAGCGTTGAGTACTATTGTACCTCGGATTACTATTGTAACCCTCGTTCCCTGAGTAGGGAACGAGACGCTGCATCCCTCGGCCACACTTTTCGCGCTCATGAGAACGACTTGCTTCGACCCTTCAAAAGCTGACGCTGCTATGTTCCGATGTCCTTTTATAGCTTCCGGATCGCCGTCACATGCAACGTCACGAGTGACACAGCACCAATCAAGATTGGAGTAGTTCCACTACAGACTTCAGACGCATCATGCTGAAGGCATTCCCCAAAGCGTCGAGTACGATGCAGCGTCTCGTTCCCTACTCAGGGAACGAGGTTTACAATAGTAACCCGAGGCATTTTGTGGGTCAGTAGATGTTAGTGAAACATCAGGACTGAAGCTCTGGATCAGCTGTGAGAGGAGACCTGATCCTGTGCTCGACTCCTGCTATTGCAGCGCTTTATAATAGTGTGAGTCACTGAGTTATACATGCTTACACAATATCATCACCTATTTCTGTATTTTGATAATAAGTGGATATTTGCCAAATGATGCCATACATGTATTTTTTTGGTGTCTGTGGTCTCTCTGTCTGTCTAAACGCAAATGTTGTACCTCAGATCATTTGATGTGTGTTTTCCCTCAAATTTCATTGGCTCTGCCATGGACGCGTCACTCTTCATGGACACACAGCTGGACTCCGGTGAGATTGATCTTTCACCCTCACATTGACTTTAATACAACAACAGAATAGAAATAGTTATAGTTATATAATAAATAATAATATAAATATAGAGTTATTCTCTACCAGAACCAATATGGTTGATTTTACATGAAAATAAATTCCACATGAGAACGTTGTCTTTTAACTCTTTCCCCGCCAGCTTTTTTTGTTTTTAAGTTACCACCCACCGCCAATGTTTTTGACCATTTTCACAACATTTTCATAGCCCCAGAAATATTTTTTTGTATGAATATCTGAACATGCAATATATCAAAAGAAAGAACAGACCCTTTCCCTTTAAACAACAACAAAAACAGTTTTATTCTAGCTTCATATATTCCATTAGGCAAAGGTAAGCAACCGCTTTGAGCCCCCAAAAGTCAAGGGCCCCCTAAAAATTATTTGTATATACAAGATGCGTAATAATACTGTTATAACCTGTTTAAATGAGAGTCACAAAATGCCAAGGCCCCGCCTACTAATGTTGATAGACCCAGCCCTCAGTGACCTGAGCACAGTCCACCATTTTCTACATTCTGGAGCAGCTGTAGTGATGAGAAAAATGCCCCAGATCCCTACTAAGAAAGCCAGGTGTGATGTTGTTGGATGTAAGAGTGAGCATCAGACTCTTCATTTACTCCCGGCAACTGAGCCACTGAAGACGCAGTGGATTCATTTTGATTATGATGGTGAATCTGCCCCTCAAGTTACCTAAAATCATTAATGTCTGCGGCTGCGCTAATCATATTACACCAGACTGCTTTGTGAACAAGAGTTAATACAAAGCAGTTTTTTTCTTAATTTTTGAAGGCATATATGTGGTTCAATTCAATAAATGTATTTTGTTTTCCTCTATTAAAATAAATGGATAGAACAAACCTGTCTGAGAGTCTTTTTCCAAAGTTTGCATGTATGCAACTCGAGAAGATCTATCTATCTATGAAATGTTGTACCTCAGATCAGTTGATGTGTGTTTTCCCTCAAATTTGATTGGCTCCATCATAGACGTGTCACTCTTCATGAACACACAGCTGGACTCCAGTGATATTGATCTGTCACCCTTAAACTGACTTTAATAGAACAGAGATAACAGAATAGAGGCAAGAATCAACTTGGCTGATTTAACATGAAAATAAATCCCACATGAGAAGGTTGTCTATTAAGACAGTATGTTGAAGAGTGATGAGACTGTCCAAGGATAATGTCATATGTCATCTAGCTGTCTACTGTATCTGTGTGTCTCTGGACAGTGTTTAAAGACCCTGAGTGGCTCCAACTACTGTATATCCCGGCACCAGAATATGATAGAGACAACAGATCACTATACCAACCCTGGCAAACACACACAACACCCTGTTATGTGCAGAAAATGAGTCTTCTATAACATTAAGATCATATGAAGATTGAAGTACCTGAATCCTGGAGAAGAATCTCCATGTCCGAATGTGTGTGTGTCGTCCATGATTCATTCAGTCTTCATGGAGCTGCTCGGGTAAGAGATCAGAAACACTCATTCACACACTCAAATACAATACATTTCATTTGACATTTTCTTCAGTGTGTTTATGGAGACAAAACAATGTGATTTTCAATCATGTAAATGAATGTTCAGAACTGCTATCATCTGAATCAGCAGATTCTCTTCTTCAGTCAGATATGTCACGTTTACACCAGTATTTCATCTGTGTGTGTTTAGAACAGAAATATCTTGGCTGAACAGACTGGGAAGTTTGTAACACTAAAGTTTAATGTTCTCTTTGTAATTGACATTCATTTACACAGAAAATTAGATCAAATTTTAAGAAACAACACAAGTAACCCAAGGGTTAAACAGTTAAAACAAACACTACAGATGTTAAAGAGAAAAGTGTTACAACACTGTGGTTTCTAAAAACTTTGGCTTTTAGTAATAAAACCGAAAATTAGACCTACATAAAAAGTGTAAAAGTGTATTTTAAAATATATGGTCTAGGCTATATGTCTATGTCTAATAATTGATAAGTTAAAAAAAAAATGCATATTAAGAATTTCATGTGCAATGTACTTTAATATTTCATGGTTACTTACGTTATAGAGGAAGTCATTTTCATGCACCACACCAGAACACTTGCTTTGAATAAAAAGTTTTTAAACAGTTTTCCATCAACAGCACGTAAAATCGCACATAAACATATATACAAACATCACTTGATACTTGGATGATCAGTTGTTCTTATTTAAAAATTCTTAAGCCCGGGTGTAAAATGGCACTTGTAAATAAAACACGCTGGAAAGTACTTTCACTTTCATTTTCGCAGCACATGTTCGATCAACTTTATTTGTAAATGATCAACGATCATTTCTATAACTCTTCAAAGGAAAAAGGCGCTGTATGTCAGCAGATATATAGTCGAAACGCATTTGTTTATACTTTTTTTTATCTCACAATAACGGAAAAAGCTGTAGAGTGGCGCGCATGCGCTGTGTGCGAGAAAACTCACTGGTAACCACAGCAACCGTTTAGCGCAATATTGAAAACATCATATTATTTTTTTTTCTCACTTTTTATAAGACTGATAATTCCCATTGCACTCCACACTTTGTGTTGAAACCTGTGCAAAAAAAGCGGTATAGAAACTCCTAATGTCAGAAATTTGACAGAAATAGTAATCCAGACTCGTAGCAGAAAAAGACAGGTGTCTTTACATCCTAGAGCCCTTTTCATTTATAATGATGGATTTATGTTTCCAGATGAAAACTAATGGGAATATTATATATATTGCACTACATAATTGTGTTTGACTTGTACCTGTTACAGTAAATTAACAGCACTTGCAAAACCATCAACAACCATTCAAAGGTCTATTTTAATGTCATTTCAAACATCAAAAGTGTAAAGAAAATTAACTCTTGTCTTTCATGATCTTCCTTTTGCTAACATTCTGTCATTCATCTTCCTCTGTCTTTTCTACAAAACAAAACTCTTCTTTTGGTTAAAAACAGGAAAATGCCTCAATCTTGTGGTTATGATGATGAATCCAGTGTGGACATGAAGCAGTAATACTGTAGTCCAGCATCTGATCTCTAAAGAGCTTCATGGGTAAAGATGGCGGCTAGATTACTGTTAAACAGCCTTCAGGTCTGAGATCAGAACTGTGCAAAATACACACATGCTTTCATTTAGATTTGGCACAGCAGGTTTTAGCTCATATCGGTCTCAGATGGTGATGGATTCATCATCTAGTGTCAAAGCTGCTCAGATCCTGGAGAAAATATTAGCAGAGCCCTTTTCTGCTCTTCTTTACTGTAAAGATCTGCAGATGAAAAATACACACATTTGTGTAGAAGTATTTTTTTAATCACTGGATATAGTTTTCATGCTAGCTCAAGAAAATAGTTTATCTAACATATCTAATATTTATCACATGGGATTGTAAGTAATGTGAGAATATGTGTGTAAAGTGTGTAATATCTGCTATTTTCTCATGTGAAACTGTGAGGTGTTCTGAACACGACATAGAGACAGTGCAGTCGAGCGATAGTGTCCCCCTGAACCATGTCATCCAGGCATATCGAGCCCCGGGACAAAACATCATCTACAGAAAGAAAAAACATCCCAACATCACTATCAGCATCAGAGAAGCTCAGAGCCGCAGTAGTCAGCTGATGACACATGGTGGCGCTGTTCTACAACAAAACACATCAGCATTAAAATACACAGTGGAGGACAGAAACACTGGAGTCCAGTCCAGCATTAAAGAAATATTATGTTTCACTCAGATATTTTTCAGCAGCTTCAACTCTGTTTGAGAGCTCAAGATTGCAGGAACAGGCCAATGATGAACTGGTCAGAAAGAGAGAGTTCTGCGGTCAGTGTGTGATAGTGACGCTTGTTCTTACCGTTATAATGGAGTCTGGGTTTGGAGAAACACATGAGGAAATCAACAAACAGACTCTGAGCATATAGGACAGTGAAATACAGCTGACAATCTAAATAATCATATTTTTCTAATTTATTTTTTCCTGTATTTAATAATGTAGATCAGCTGAGAAAAATCAAAGCTATTTATTTGCTCTCAGTACATTATGAGCACATTACTATAATAACATGAGCCCCTTTCACACAGAGATTCCGGAAAATACACGGATAAAGTGACACGGGATTTGACTCGGGTTTGTTTGATTTTGGTTCAATCACACTGCCAGTGATTTTCCAGAATCAGAGAGTGCGTTCACACACAACCCGTAAAAATCCCGTAAAGACACGTGACATCGATGTGACTTTAATGTCTCAGCAGTGTCTTAAGTTTGCTTATGAGCTGCGATTTCTCTCTCGAGAAACCACGCTTGTGCATTTTTTTCTCTGATTCGTTCAGAAACTTGCGCATTACGTACCGTTTCACAGTTGGCGAACGATCCCGGCTTCAGCGTCATCACTACGACACGGCATTATTACGGCTTTTCTTCACACAGCGCACGTTCCCGGGACTGAACACGGCAATGTTACTAGGTCCCCAACCCGGCATCGATCCCGGCATAAATCCCGGGTCGTGTTTGCGTTCACACAGAAGGCACTCTGGCAATTTGCAGGCAATTTCCCGGGTTTAAAGCGCTGTGTGAAAGGGGCTATGGACACACAAACCCCATCTATGTTCCTGGTAGAAAATTCCACTGAAACATCATTATCCAGAGTGATTTACTCCAACTCTGAGCGAACTCTCTGCTCCTCACCATGGGGCTTCTCAGACGCTGCAAGTAAATCCCTCCACAGAAGTAGCAGTGCTTCGCCTTCTGAGAATATAGTTCCCAGTATGTATACGGTTAGAAGATGGCTGTGTCTCATGTGACCTTGTTATTTGTACACGCTGTGACTATACAAATCACAACATGTAAATAGGAAAATGTTGGCGTTATTTTGTCACTTATTGGGAGCAGTATGCTAGCTGGAGCCGTTTACCTCCAGTCTTTGTGCTAAGCTAGGCTAGCGGTGGGTGCGTCAGACAGAGTTACGGCACGCACGGAGATGAGAAGGGTATGTGTGGACTTATCTAACTCTGGGGGATACGGTGAATAAGCTAAAGTCCCAAAAAAGTCGGTGTGTTCCTTTAACTCTTTCCCCGCCATTGATAGAAAAATTCCAGCTTTCCGTTGTAACACTTCAAAGACAAAATGAAACAAAAAAATAAGGGGGAACCAGATCCAAGTATATTTGCCAAACAATATTTCAAAACAAATGCATACCAATTTTTTTTTTTTAAATGAAAAGTACAACCACACCAGAAATCAACAATAGGCCTACGCCACAATCACAAAACAACAGCTCCAAAGAGTCCTTCACTATCAACTTAGTCCATAAAATGTCCACACAGAAACACAAACTGATAATATGGGAATACAGATAATGTGGGTGTAATGAATATAAGGAACCTGTAATCCCTGTAATCCAAAGATCAATCATTGCACAGTCAAAGTCAGTTCAGTCGCGACCACAGCTCACTAACTCACTCAGACAAAAATGGTTGAAAAAGTTGAAAAAAAGGGGGAAAAAATATAATCCACAAGGGTGATCCAAACGAAGAAGAGTTGATGCTGGTGTAAAGTCTGTGGTGAATGCATATATTTAAGGTAGCACACCAAACAAATACAGTTGATGAAATAAACGGCCTACAATGACTCATTTCACATAAAAAGACAACACAGTTGCGCCTGCTTCCATTTATTTGTGATTACAAGAATGCATAAAACAACTATATTCTATGATCTTTGTTCTTGTTCAGATGCTCAGGGCACTGTTTAGCCACATAAACAGGTATATGGAGTAATATTCCAATGACAGAGAGATTCTGTAATTATTGTAATCTAACTATGAATACCTGAAGACGAGAAGCATTTCTTGTATGACTTTTCTTTGTATGTAGATTGCGTAAGAAATATTTGGGTGAACTCCGGTAGTTGGTGATGTTTGTATTGATGTGTCACAGGTCTGTGAGTCGAAGCATGCATGGAGATTGGCATCGTATATATCATGGAATGAAGAAAAATTGACAAATTATCATGTTTATGTCACATTTCAGAGCATTTCTATTCATTTTCCATGAAATTATGCAATTATTGCGATGTGAGGAGGTTTGAGCGATCTCTTCGTCTCACTATAATGTGTTCCCTTTCGTGGAAACTCATGTTGTGTCGATGATGCTTTGGGAACATCTCCGCGTGATCGCGTCTGAAGCATGCATGTCAACTATTCTGATTTTGTTTTATGCTGTAGTTAAACATTTTGTGAAGTGAATGTTGTAATTCGATAAATACTTAAGAATACCCTCCTGTTCTGTCATTATTTTGTGCCAATAGGTTTTGCTTAGTCTTATGTAACTTTATTACTCTGAGTTTGATTAACTTAAACCATTTAAGGCAATCGGTTTCCTCAAAACCGATTCCCTACAACTTACATACAAATCTTAACCAAGGAAAAGGTTCTCAATAGAACGAGGAAAAGAGAAAAGAACTAGACCGTGCCAAATCAAAGAAAGAAACAAAATAACTATATATAAACAAAATCAATTTCTAATCTAACTAAAATCACCAAAAAATCACCAAAAACCCAAAATTAAAACAAAAGAAAAGATCTTCAGCGTCGAAGACGCCCTAAATAAACTCTTACTACAAACCAGAAAATACAAAGAATCTCATGTGTCGCTAAACTAGTGTTTACACACAATTGACAAATCAGTGCGGCACATGTATATCACGTGATGTAACAAACTGTTCCGAGACACGAAGGTTGAGGATCCAAATGCAGTGTTTTAATGAAAGGGTAATCCACAATTGTAGTAAAAGACAGGCAAAAGGTCAGAGCACAGTAAATCAGTCCAATCAAACAAACAAATCCAGAGGGTGAGACAGGAATGGGAAAACCAGGAACATGGAAAACAGTGGAAACGCTCAGGAATGCAGTCTTACACGTATAAGACTTCGCAGGGAGGGAATGTGAAAACCTGGCTACATTAGGGCGAGTTAAACAATGAGACACAGGTGGATGCAATCAGGTATACTGCATACTTTATAGTAAATATTAACTGCATACTTTATAGTAAATATTAAATTAATTTTACAGTGCTTACTGCTTAATTGCATATTCTTTCAATTCACAAACAGTGCAAAAATTACAATATCTGTCCTCATAATACATAACTGCTCACATTCACACATATCTGATAATCAGCAACTTCACAGTCACAGTGAAGTAGTAAAAAAGACTTATCCTAAACACGGAATACATAACAATACGACTGTAAAGTCCACCAGACATATTGTGCTGCTTCTAAATTTTTAAGATAAATAGTACAAAAAGTAACAAAACCACAATTTTACCAAATTCCATTTCAAAATACATTATTAAAAAATATTAATGTATATTAATAACTAGTTTCTTTAAAAAATGTATAGTGTTTTTTTTTTCTCAATTAACATTGTTTTAATCAGGTACTCAAAAATGTTGTTTGCAGGATATGCAGTGGCACAATGGCGCCCCCTTCTGTGCAGAGCCATTGTGCCAAAATTATTAAAGATTTTCTTTTATTAAAACATTATAAATAGTCAAAAGCTTATTTGTTAAGAAAATAAGCTTTTATTCTTTTTAAAATGAGCTCAAAATTGTATCTTATTAAATCAAGTGATGGAGATGGACAAGGCAACAATGCTAAACAACATGTACAGCGGGGGAAATAATTATTGAACACGTCACCATTTGTCTCAGTAAATATATTTCCAAAGGTGCTATTGACATGAAATTTACACCAGATGTTGATAACAACCCAAGGAATCCATACATACAAACCAAAACAAATAAGTTCAGATATTAAGTTATGTGTAATAATGTTAAATGACACAGGGAAAAAGTACTGAACACATGAAGAAAGGAAGGTGCAAAAAGGCATGGAAAGCCTAGCTTGGTAATACCAAACTCTGCTACTTCGCTTTGCTTCGTAGACAGAGTCTGGAATAGCATAATAGAGAAGTGTTTTCTCTCGCGTGGGGGGCGTTTGTCTGAAGTTTAAAATCATTGGTTACCGTAAGCCAACCACATAACGTTTGGTTATGGCGTGTGTTATGCGCATGCTCAGCCGCATCTAACTTCCACTGTAAACACATGTATGATGCGAAAACAAAACCATCGAGAGAAATACCGGAGTGAACATGGCTATGCGCGACTTTTGCGGATTATGTGAAGTAAATCTACGCATCCATGGTATAATCAGTGTCTACGTCAAACTCACACTAAATTCTCCCAGTATTTTGCTTTTTTTTCTAACTGGCTTTTCCAAATGTTGTGCAGCAAACTTTAAATGAGCTTCAACATGCTTTTTTTTCAGTAATGGAGTCTTGCGTGGTGAGCGTGCATACAGGCCATGGCGGTGGAGTGCATTACAAACAAATTTATTCTTATAATAGTTGCAGAGGTTTAACAGCAAGCTGAAAGACCAGCCAGGAGAGCATTAGAATAGTCCAGTCTGGATAGAACAAGCGCTTGGACAAGGAGTTGTGTGTGTGTGTGTGTGTGTGTGTGTGTGTGTATATATATATATATATATAATATTGCCATGAGTTCTGCAAACATAAATCCATCATTATAAATGAAAAGGGCTCTAGGATGTAAAGACAGCTGTCCTTTTCTGCTATGAGTCTGGATTACTGTTTTTTGTAACACATTTCTGACATTAGGAGTTTTTATATCGCTTTTTTCAAGTAATTTCTCAGGTTTAAAACACAAAGTCTGAAGCACAATTGGAATTATCAGTATTGTAAAAAAATAGGATGAAATTAGAAGAACTATCTTGCCTATTGTACTTGCTCACATTATCTAACTGCAAGAGTCTAACTATCTATTGTCCAACGATAGCTAAACATTAACTATAACTTCCTTCATAAAATACCACTACTGGCTTGATTACAGAGAGGTCAACTAATACTTTAAAATGTAATATATATATATTTAATTCAGTCATTTCATCAACTTACTAGCAAGTGTGCTTGAGAAATACTGAGGTGAATGGGGTTCAATGCTGGAACGTGTTACTTTCACATTCCTCAATTCCTATGGAAGTCTATTGGAGTGTAACTCTGTTCTTCAGGCTCAGTGTGAACTTTAAACTGGAACTTTGGCAGCAACGGATGATGTTTCACAAGTAAGAAAAAAAAAAGTGTTGAGAAACGGCTGAGGTGTTTAGTAACCTTTCCGGTGTGGCGCATAAAAATGATCAATAACGTAAGTAACCATGAAATATTAAAGGACATTACACATGAAGTACTTAATATTCATTTTAAAAACATCAATTATTGTCTTAATTGTCTTTATATTATATTAAATAGACTTTTTTACACTTTTTACAGGGGAACATTACTAAAGGTTTCACAGATGTATTAAATGTGGGCTTACAGTAAACTGTTCCATTTGTAAAATATTTTAGATTTTAGTGGAATTACATTAAACATCCACTATTAAACACACACAGATGAAATACTGTTGCAAACGTTGATCTGACTGAAGAAGAGAATCTGCTGATTCTGATGATACCAGTTCTGAACATTCATTTACATGATTGCAAATCAAATTAAACCAGAAGTAAAATGTTGATAATGTCTAATAATTACTGATTATAAATCATGAATCTGATTTAGTATCCATAAACACCCTGAAGAAAATGTCAAATGAAATGTATTGTATTTGAGTGTGTGTGAATGAGTGTTTCTGATCTCTTACTCGAGCAGCTTCATGAAGACTGAGTGAATCATGGACGACACACACACATTCAGACATGGAGATTCTTCTCCAGGATTCAGGTACTTCAATCTTCATATGATCTTAATGTTATAGAAGACTCATTTTCTGCACATAACAGGGTGTTGTGTGTGTTTGCCAGGGTTGGTATAGTGATCTGTTGTCTCTGTCATATTCTGGTGCCGGGATATACAGTAGTTGGAGCCACTCAGGGTCTTTAAACACTGTCCAAAGACACACAGATACAGTAGACAGCTAGATGATATATGACATTATCCTTGGACAGTCTCATCACTCTTCAACACACTGTCTTAATAGACAACCTTCTCATGTGGGATTTATTTTCATGCTAAATCAACCAAGTTCATTCTTGTCTCTATTCTGTTATCTCTGTTCTATTAAAGTCAGTTTAAGGGTGACAGATCAATCTCACCGGAGTCCAGCTGTGTGTCCATGAAGAGTGATGCGTCTATGAGAGAGCCAATAGCATTTAAAGGAAAACACACATCAACTGATCTGAGGTACAACATTTTTGTCTAGAGAGACTAGATCAGCTCTTCCCAGATCTTCTCTGGAGCCCCTAACACAACCACTACACATTTTCTTATGTCTCCCTCAAATAAAACACCTGTTTCAGCTCATCAGCTCATTAGTAGAGACTGCAAGACCTGAATAGACAGATGGATGGATAAAGGTAGATAAACCTTATATAGAGACCAATCTATCCATGTTAAATGAACTGTATATATTCTTGTCTGTATTCTGTTGAAGTGGATTCCCCCAGCAGAGATCACAGGCACCAGAGTCCAGCTGTGTGTCCATGAAGAGTGACCGGTTTATGGACAACATGACATTTAAGAGAAGACAGAAATCAACTCAAATGAGGTACAACATTTCTGTCTAGACAGACTCATCCTGATAGTAACTCACTGTACCCAGACTATCCATTATTAATAACAGATAAAGTAAATAGTAACTAGCAACACTTTTAACTTAACTTTTAACTTTTAAGTTAACATCTTGTTTATTGAAGTATTGTTAAAATTGCTATAACACTCATGCAGTCTTGCTGTTGGTCTGAATATCAGCATGAAATATAGATTTCTGATGCATTGCATTCTTCATTTGAACAATCTGAAGATAAATTTCCAAGACTGACCTTTTAATCTATTATTTTTTCAGTTGATTAGAGAATAAAACTTTACTAAAAGTTCAGTAATCGCAGTATGTTACTTTTCTTACTTTTTATAAAACAGGGTGTACGCTTTCAAATTCATTCAATTAAATTACAAATTACAAATATTGTCACGCTGGTTGATGAAGCAGACAGACGAAGCTCGATTCCTAACGATAACAAAGATAATGTACACATGCAACAGTGTGTTTTATCATAGGCACGAACAATAACCGACCAAGGACAGAACTGAACGGGAGAATATATACACAGGGTAAACGAGGGAACTACTGTAACTAGACACAGGTGGATGAAGGTTAACTAATCAGGGACTAACAAGAACAGATGCAGACAAGACTGAACATAATTGTGACAAATACGTTTTGCCCCTCTTTAATATAGCATGACAGATTATTTATCAGATGCTTTATCAACCCTTCCTTTAAACGGCAGCAAGAACAATATCATATCGTTATTGATAGTTATAGCATGAAATAAACATGAATGAACCATGAACACAAGAATATATGTTGAAACATACAGTACAACTTACTGAACAATGTGTTTCAACCATGGAGAGATAAAATAGCTTGTGAATCAAGTAACATTACATTTAAAGGCACAATATGTAACTTTTTTGCTTTAGCAAAAATCACTATATCTATGTTATATATATTTTTTTAGTTGTGTACTTACATTATCCCGACTGTTTCCAACAACTTTCAAACCAGGAGAAATTTTAATTTAATTTTTAGACAAGGCACGTTTCCTTATTTCCGTTTTGTCGCAGTCAATGGCGTCATATCCGCGTTGTCCCTGGTTTCCGCCTATGGTTTCCGATCGTGCTGCCATGGTAACCAGAGCTATGAGCAGAGCCCTCTGATTAACCAAGGCGACAGACGCAGACAACTGTGGAGTTCACAATGTCTATTTGCACGCTGTTGTTGTTTCGTTCAAACATTACGGACCATGGCAAGCAGACTTTGGATAAAAAGGAGAACTAAAACGAGAATCAATATCAGGGCGGTGTTTTCGAGATGCCTTGAGCTCTCATAGACAGTATATAAACGAGAGCTCCACGTCCGAGACTTCGACCGCTTCTACATGTACTTTATTAAACAGGTGAGCACATTTACATAAAACTAATCAATGTTTATAGTTCAACAATGATAAAATGTTAGAATATGATCTGTATGTTATTCTAATGTTGATCTAGCTTACTGCTAGTATCATACAAACAAACTAACATGTAACTTTCAACACATTCAAATGCAGTTTAGTGTGCTAGTGTAGGCTAATGTTAGACCAGGTGAAACAGCGCTGCGTTACCACACAAGTTTTTATATCCGTGGGACTCGCGTCGCGTGTGGAGCTGATATCTGTCTCTTAGCAATCCCGAACTGCTTCATATCACAGTCATGATAAAAGCATCGATGTATTCAGTCAACCATAAACATTATTAGATCGGTCGGCTTGACGTTGACGACAACATCCATAATTCTTAGCATGTGTTGCGTCATCAAATTACGCCTTTGTTATTGTAAATAGGTTAGCGACCCCTAGTGGAGAAAAAATTCCATACTGTAGCTTTAACTCAGAAAATTTATACAATGGTCATTAGGGTTGGGTACCGAAACCCGGCTCCAAAAGGGAACCGGTTCCGACGTAAACGGTAGTAACCAGACCGAATAAGAACGAAACTTTCGGTGCCTGATTTCGATGCCTGACGTTTTTTTACCGCCCCCTATAAAACATCTCGCGGCACGAATGATCCAATAATAAAACATCTCCAGTTAACCAGCAGAGCATTCATTTAGTTCGTTTGTTAAATAAGAGACGATCACTGAAATGTGTTTTTTTAAATCAAGTGATCAAAGTGCTCGTTGCCGCTGCGATCAGTGGCGCGGATACAGTGTTTCCTCGTGGCTCGCGCACACCGGTCTTCATTCGGACACGCGCTTCAATACGTTGCGGAGATCGATCTATTTATGAGGCGCCGTCTATATGATTATGTGCACGGAGAGTTTGTGTGTGTGTGTGCTCGCGTCTCAGATGAGTATGTGTGCGGAGAGTTTGTGTGTGTGTGTGTGTGTGTGTGTGTGTGTGTGTGTGTGTGTGTGTGTGTGTGTGTGTGTGTGCTCGCGTCTCAGATGAGTATGTGCGCTCGCGTCTCAGATGAGTATGTGCGCTCGCGTCTCAGATGAGTATGTGCGCGGAGAGTTTGTGTGTGTGTGTGTGTACTCGCGTCTCAGATGAGTATGTGCGTATGGCAAGCCAAGAGGGTCAGAAATACGCCATAGATTAATCGCGTTTAACGCCAAACGCCGTCAAATACGGCGTTTTAAACCATATTGGATGCCGTAAAATACGCGGTTGTAATTACAAACACCGTAAAAGACGCGCGAAATACGTCAATGACGCCGTATTTGTCGGCGTTTTAGTGTGCATGAAAAGCGCCGCTTTTTACGCCGTTCATCTTGCCAAATGACGGCGTAAAAAACGCCGTTTTGGTTGCACAGAGCGCGCGCTATTTTACGGCGTTTTGCTTATAGTATAATGAGACACGCCCACTGATTTCCACAGCCAGTAAGTTTGAACTGTTCTCTCCCAATCAATGATGAACTGAGTCAGACCAGACGAATTCAGCACGGATCATTTGTGGTAATCCAAGTCGTATGCTCCCAAGGAATTATTATTTTTATGTATTAAAATAATCCAAGCTAAATAATAAACTGAAATTAAAGAAAATATTAAAGAACATTCAAATCAATAAAGCAAAATTAATAGGATTTTCACATTTTAAAAGGGTGTCACACAGGGCTTAATTTGAGCCGGAACACGCTGGAACATGTGAACATGGGTGACACATGACTTGCGCGCTTGATGAGATTGCTGTTACCCTCGATCGTTTCACTCAGGGGAAAAATGTAAAAAAGACACCAAGGTTTGCTGAACTTTTTCAAATACGCTGGCCAGTCAGATCCCAAACAAGCAAAAATCGTTTCCGCTGATCAAGAATGTGGAGACCATAGTGGACACAGCAGAAGTATCGACATAATATCTCGTTATTTCGACATCATAAGGGGACATTTTAATCTGCATTAAGCCACATTAAGCGTTCTTATAATGGTTTTCTATGGGGGGAAAAACCTTAACGTGTAATTGCGTTCTGGGCTCATCTGATTTTTTTTTGTACATAGCATAGCCCACTTTGTTATGATTTTGGTATCATAATGATTAATAAATGCACGCACACTTATCCGTGAACTTGATTTGAACAACTGCCTTTCAACTTATGTGTGCAAAATTCAGAATTAAATGAATGTGCAGCAATTTGTACAAATGGAGTCTGTAGGCCTATACTATAGCCATAAATAAGCGCATTTATAGTTTCATATTTGTTAAAATATTATAATGTTATTTTTTTCCATTTATGTTGATTTATGAAAAGTGAACAGCATGAGTAAGATAGGATGCGCAATATGAGACATGGAGTGGTTCAGACATGATTTTGACCACTTCATTAAGTTTTGTTTTGTAGAAAGCCTTTCTTTAAAGTTAATTTCGTTTTGTATAAATTGTATCTTAATTTTAATCAATTTTTCATCAAGCAATTGCCTGGATTTAATATAAATATAACGGAAATATAATCATGGAGGCGCCCGCGCGGTCACTTGCATTGCACGTTAACTGGAGCGCATCTCATCCTAACTTAACGAAACTCAGTGTATGCCTCACACAGACATGAGAAATACATCAAATACAGAAAGCTTGAAATGTCTTTAAACGAAATAATTCAAAATAAAAAAAAAAGAAAAGAAAAAGGCTATACTCTCTGATTATGTAATCCATTATGTGCATTTCTCTCTTGGCGCGTTCACTATACGAATATGGCGATCGTCAACTTAATCTTTGCAGCAGACAGTCAGAAAACACTAGTTTATTAATAAAAATCAATGCACTCGTCACCGGATTTACAAATGCACATCTTGCTTGTTGCACGCATATTAGGGCCTATGTCGAAATAAAGAGATATTATGTTGATATAACATTATTATTAATAATAGCCTACATCTTTTAGAATATTTGATTGTGCTGAATGCTGAATGTTGCGCTTGTTCAATTTAATAAAACTTTAATTGTGATCATTAAAATAATTGAATATTATATTTAGTGGACAAGTTTTGCGCAGCTCCCTGTCAATGATCTAGCACCCCTTCAGCTCATGAGTTAAAAATTCTCTGGCGCCGCCCCTGCAGAGAAGCTACGTAGGCAGTGTAATTTTTTTTTTTTTTTTTTGCAGCTATTGTTGCAAGCATAATTTACATTTCTTTTAAGAATAATGACTCAAGTGTGGGAAAGAAATAACTAGGCTATGTTATTTTTATTTATTGTCATTTGCTGAGTTTGCTCCCCTTGCACCTTATGTTTTATCTTTTAAAATGACGGAAATTATTTCAAAATTTGTATTTTAAAAACGGCTTTGTACTCACTGAACTTCTATACCCAAGCCCCCTGCCCCCCCCCCCGTCGTTTATTTCACTAAGAACTAGACGATCGAAAGGGCAAAATATTTTAATCTTCATTTTTCAAAAATACATTGGATATAACGAAATGAAATAATGTTATTTAATCAATATATAATCAATGTAATATGAATAAAACACGAATTCAATTAGCCTACAAAAATCGGAACACTATTTAATTCTGGAAGGAGAAGCTTATAGGCTATAGACCTACCAACAAACCTGCCACATTTTTTAGAAATAGCAAAAAATACATTCGTCTTATTTTTCTTTTTTCTTTTCAAATAAGCCTATTTAAAACACACAAATTCATAGGGCATTCTATGGGTTATATCAATATTTTGTGTTATTCAGCACTTAGATGGAAATGTGCCGAGTTAAGCCAATACGACCTCGATTCTTTTCCTTGTTTAATAACTCCTCATATGAGCATAAGAATTGGATTACCACAAATGATCCGTGCTGAATTCGTCTGGTCTGACTCAGTTCATCATTGATTGGGAGAGAACAGTTCAAACTTACTGGCTGTCGAAATCAGTGGGCGTGTCTCATTATACTATAAGCAAAACGCCGTAAAATAGCGCGCGCTCTGTGCAACCAAAAACAGCGTTTTTTACGCCGTCATTTGGCAAGATGAACGGCGTAAAAAGCGGCGCTTTTCATGCACACTAAAACGCCGACAAATACGGCGTCATTGACGTATTTCGCGCGTCTTTTACGGCGTTTGTAATTACAACGGCGTATTTTACGGCGTCCAATACGGTTTAAAACTCCGTATTTGACGGCGTTTGGCTTTAAACGCGATTAATCTATGGCGTATTAACCCTCTTGGCTTGCCATATGTGCGCGGAGAGTTCCGCGCGTCTAGAGTTTGCGTGTGTGTGCATGAGCGACTTTAGAAGTTGTGCATTTCATATGCATTAGTTTGAGCATTCAACAGTATACGTAGCCTATGTGTGACTACCTAGTATACGTGTATGCATGGGTTTCATATGTGCGTGCAGCGTGAATGAAGTTTGATTTAAGCCCTAGACGGCGCCTCATATTCGTTCTGGTGAAAGTTCAAAATATAATGGACACAAAGTGTCCCTGCTTGATATACAACCACTGATGAGCATAATCGGTTTAAAAAAAAAACTACAAATGCGTATTAGAACCCAAAACCTCTGACACGCTTGACTAAAGTTCAAGTTCAGCTGCCAGTGTTCCTCTTCGGGTAAGTCTAGTATTTTAATGCCAACTGCAAATCTTGCATATCAAGTATGAAGTATATCAATATCAAGTATATTTATATGAGGCTATACTGTGTGTGTTAAATTTGTCAGATATTTCTCTGTTCTGTAAAAGTCATAATATGAGAAGACAAAATTTTGATCTTAACTCAAGTGTTTTGTGCTACATCAGTAGCCTTTTAAAGGGCACAATTTTTCATTTAATCAGAAAATCTTTTTCAGAAAATCACACACACACACACACACACACACACACACACACACACACACACACACACACACAGAGGTATTATTTTTTTGATAAAGTGTGTGCAGTTTAGTTTTCTTAAGTACCGTTTCAAGAACCGTTTAAGCACCGGAACCGTTTGAAAAATACCGAGTAGGTACTGGTATCGGATAAAACCCAACCAATACCCAACCCTAATGGTCATACAGTAGTTCATTAGTAAGCTAGAAAGAACACTAGAAAGTTATGTGCTTAAACTATTAGGGATGTACTCATTATTTAATGTCTACATCTGTTTCAATTATATTGTTAATTAAAATATGTTAACCAATTGCAAATAATTAGAAAAATTAGAAACTCAAACTAAAATGTGGTTGCGTCAAAGCGTGAAAATTATGAGTCAGGTCACATTTCTTTTTCTATTAAAAAAAGAGTTGATTATTTTTACCATCAGTATTTCAAAAACTTTCAGAGCCTCTCAACTCTTTCAGGAAGTTCAGGAGCTGCAGGTGATGGGAGTTTATTAAACCGGCCTTCAGATTTTCAGATTCAATTGAATATTGATTTACTGAATTCAGTAATTTGAACATTTTTGCTCATTTTTACCTTTAATATTATAGTAATGATCCAAGTGAAGCAGGTCCACTGTATAGTTTACTGCATTAGATGAGATGTTTTTTCCCTACAAAATGTACATGTATCTCAAATATTTCCAGATTTATTTTAATTGAGAAGAGAATCAAATAATGAAATTTATATCAATATCCAATTACTAGAGACTGCAAACGGCCCAAATAACAGTTTTACTGATATATAGACCAACAGCACTGTTGCTTGTGTGATATTGTCTAATTATTTAATTAGAGAGTGTTGTTATTTTACTAAAACTTATCTCTTTATGTTTTAATCTGTCAATCTTTCACTGGTCCAAAGCAGATTCAAATCAGATCTACTGAAGAAGTTTCAGTGTCTGTATGAAGGAACAGCAAAGCAAGGAAACCCAACACTCCTGAATGAGATCTACACAGAGCTCTACATCACAGAGAGTGAAAGTGGAGAGATCAATAATGAGCATGAGGTGAGACAGATTGAGACACAATCCAGGAGAGCAGAAACAGAGGACACACCGATCAAATGCAATGACATCTTTAGACCTTTACCTGGACAAGACAAACCCATCAGAACTGTGCTGACAAAGGGAGTCGCTGGCATTGGGAAAACAGTCTCTGTGCAGAAGTTCATTGTGGACTGGGCTGAAGGGAAAGAGAATCAGGACATCCAGCTCATATTTCCACTTCCTTTCAGAGAGATCAACTTGAAGAAGGACAAAACACTCAGTCTTTCAGATCTTCTTCATGTATTTTTCCCGGAAACTAAAGAAGTGGAAATATCCAGTGATGAATATAAAGTGTTATTCATCTTTGATGGTCTGGATGAGTGTCGTCTGTCTCTGAACTTTAAGAGCGAAGTGAAACTGTGTGATATATCTGAATCAGCCTCAGTGGACGAGCTGCTGATGAACCTCATTGAGGGGAATCTGCTTCCCTCTGCTCTCATCTGGATCACCTCCAGACCAGCAGCAGCGGATCTCGTCCCCTCTGAGTGTGTCCATCGAGTGACTGAGGTACGAGGCTTCAATGAGCCACAGAAGGAGGAATACTTCAGGAAGAGAATCAGTGATCAGAGTCTGGCCAATACAATCATCACACACCTGAAATCCTCGAGGAGCCTCCACATCATGTGCCACATCCCAGTGTTCTGCTGGATCTCAGCCACTGTTCTAGAGGAGATGTTGAGTGAAGCAGAGAGAGGAGAGATTCCCAAGACTCTCACTCAGATGTACACACACTTCCTGATCATTCAGACCAACATCAAACATGAGAAGGACTATGAGAAGAGAGTGAAAGATGAAGACATGATTGTCAAACTGGGGAAACTGGCTTTCCAGCAGCTAGTGAAAGGCAACCTGATCTTCTATGAGGAAAACCTGAGCGAGTGTGGCATTGATGTGACAGAAGCATCAGTGTACTCAGGATTGTGCACTCAGATCTTCAGAGAGGAGTTGGGCTTGTATCAGAGTAAAGTCTTCTGCTTTGTTCATCTGAGCATCCAGGAACATCTAGCAGCTCTATATGCACACATTCACTTTACATTTAAGAACAGAAATGTGTCTGACAAAACCAAACAAGGTTTATTTTCTAAAATCTTAAACCAGAAGAAATAGTCCGAGTGGTTGTTGTGTTTGGAGCTCCGTCGAATTAATTCATAAACCTTGATTTCCTTCTTTACACTCTTTTACAAACGAATATTTTTCATTTTTATAGCGTGTGAACATATCTGGAATACTATTCTCTTTAAAAAACAATCGGATCGCTTTGATATCACTACTTATATCCAATCTTCCGCTACTAGCCTTAGCCCGCTAGCATAGCACGCGTGGTCGCGCCTATCTACACACGTATCACTGAAAGCTATAATTCGCCATTGTAGCACATATCTGCTATAATGGCGAATATGACGGATGTGTGTCTAACGTTACCTTTGAGTGCAGGTGAGGAGACCCTCGAGCTACATGCTGTGCAGTTAGAGCTTGAGTCGGTGGAGAGACAGATCCGCGACCTACTAGAGAGGCAGGCCGAGCTGCGAGATCGGCAATCCGCGCTTGAAACATCACGCGCCGATGCTCACAAGTCAGTGGTTAGTAACCTTTTGACTCCGACCTCGTCTACTCCGTGTGTTTCTCTGCACAGGACCCGAGCACCCAGGACGCGATCATCCCTGGTTTCGTTCACTCCGGCACCGACACAACACGATGGACCCTGGGTGTTTCCACAGCGGAAGACGCGAGCCAGGACCAGAGCTAGGACCTCTCCGCCCCTCCCGGCCTTCGAGATCTCCACCCGGAACCGCTTCTCTCCTCTACGCGAGACGGAACGCGACGCTGTGATCATCGGCAGTTCCATCGTCCGGCATGTCCACGCTACCTCAGGTAGAGGTAAGGTGCGCACTCACTGCTTTCCTGGTGCTCGTGTTCTTGATGTCGCTGCGCAGGTTCCCGAGATTCTGAACAGTGACAAGCGCGTCGGAGCTGTCGTGTTGCACGCGGGAACGAACGACATCAGGTTGCGGCAGACAGAAGTTCTGAAGAAGGACTACAGGAGCCTGATCGAGACGGTACGCAGCACATCGCCTGAAACAACGATCATCGTGTCTGGACCGCTTCCCACGTACCGACTAGGACAAGAAAGGTTCAGTAGACTATTTGCGCTAAATGAATGGTTAATGTCATGGTGTAATGAACAGAGACTTCTCTTTGTAAATAATTGGAATTTGTTCTGGGAGCGACCTAGGCTCTTCCGTGCTGATGGCTTTCACCCCAGCAGAATCGGAGCGGCTCTTCTGTCGGACAACATCTCCAAGACGTTACACACCATATGACTAGTAAGTCAAAGTCCAAATCACACTCTTTGCTGTCCAAACTTAATTGATATAAGTACCAATGTAGAACATTATATTGAAACTGTGTCTATTCCTCGTTTAGTGAGGTCAAACTTTAAATCTACTGTAGGATCCAGGAAAAATCTAATTGTGATTAAACCAGAAAATCTCAATATTAGTGAACAAAAACAATTTCTAAAGCTAGGTCTTCTTAACATTAGATCGCTCACACCTAAGGCGGTTATTGTAAATGAAATGGTCACAGATAATAGCTTCGATGTACTTTGCCTTACTGAAACCTGGCTTAAACCTAATGATTATTTCGGTCTTAATGAGTCTACTCCTCCAGGATACTGTTATAAGCACGAGCCCCGTCTGATTGGTCGTGGTGGCGGTGTTGTGACAATCTATAGAGATATTCTTAATGTTACTCAGAAAACAGGTCACAGGTTTAATTCGTTTGAAGTAATTGTGCTAAATGTTACTCTCTTAGATGTAAGAAAGAAATCCCTATTATCTCTAGCCTTGGCTACCGTATATAGACCGCCTGGGCCTTACGCTGATTTCCTAAAAGAGTTTGCAGATTTTCTCTCAGATCTATTGGTCAATGTTGATAAAGCATTAATTGTTGGAGATTTTAACATACACGTAGATAACACAAATGATGCGTTAGGGGCTGCGTTTACAGTTTTATTAAACTCATTTGGGGTCAAGCAAAACGTCACTGGTCCCACTCATCGTCTTAATCATACGCTGGATTTAATTATATCATATGGAACCAATCCAACCGATATAGATATTATACCACAAAGTGATGAAGTCACTGATCATTACATGGTCACTTGCATACTGCGTACTGCTGAAATTTGTCACGTTGCGCCGCGTTATCGACCAGGCAGAACAATCCTTCCAACTACTATAGATAGATTCTCAAATAGCTTACCTGATCTAACTCAGCTGATTAGTGAACCCAAACAAACAGATGAACTAGAGGAAATGACTAGCACTATGAGCACCATTTTCTCTAGTACATTAAACATGGTTGCACCAATTAGATTAAGAAAGGTTAGAGAGAAAACTAAAGCACCATGGTATAACAATACAACGCATGTTATCAAGAGAGAAACTCGGAATTTAGAGCGTAAATGGAAACAAACTAATTTAGAGGTCTTTAGAATCGCGTGGAAAGACAGTATGTCACGTTATAAAAAGGCACTAAAAGCGGCCAGGGCTGAGCATCTCCGCAAACTAATAGAAAATAACCAAAATAATCCAAGGTTCTTATTTAACTCCGTGGCTAGACTAACAAATAAACAGACGTCACCTGAGCAAAATATTCCGTTACAGTTTAGTAGTAATGATTTCATGAATTTCTTCACTGAGAAAATAGAAAGCATCAGAACCACAATTGTAAATGTACAATCCTTAATGGTGTCTTATGATTCAGCCTCAATTATCGCTCCTCAAGAAAAACTACAGCACTTTACAACTATAGGACAGGAAGAGCTAAATAAACTTATCATTGCATCTAAACCAACAACATGTTTATTAGATCCTATACCAACTAAACTACTGAAGGAAGTGTTACCTGTAGTGGAAGAGCCTCTTCTCAATATTATTAACTCGTCTTTATCTTTAGGTCATGTTCCAAGAATATTCAAGCTGGCAGTTATAAAACCTCTTATTAAGAAACCACAATTAGATCATAATAATCTAGCAAATTACAGACCCATTTCAAATCTACCTTTTATGTCTAAAATACTAGAAAAAGTTGTGTCCGCTCAATTGTGCTCTTTCTTGCAAGAAAATGACATCTATGAAAAGTTTCAGTCAGGATTCAGGCCGCATCATAGCACTGAAACTGCGCTCGTTAAAATCACAAATGATTTACTTCTAGCTTCTGACCAAGGCTGTATCTCAATACTAGTTTTACTCGACCTTAGTGCTGCGTTCGACACTATAGATCACACAATACTATTAGATCGACTACAAAACTACACTGGTGTTCATGGACAAGCATTAAGCTGGTTTAGATCGTACTTATCAGACCGCTACCATTTTGTCTGTTTAAATGGGGAAAAATCGAAGATAACGTCAGTAAACTATGGAGTGCCACAAGGATCTGTGTTAGGCCCTCTGCTATTCTCAATATATATGTTGCCGCTTGGAAATATTATAAGAAAACATGGAATTAATTTCCACTGTTATGCTGATGACACTCAATTATATATTTCATCACGACCAGATGAAAACAATAAATTATCTAAATTGACAGAGTGTGTTAATGATATAAAATACTGGATGACGTGTAATTTTCTGCTATTAAATTCAGATAAAACGGAGGTATTACTTATTGGTCAAAAAAACTGCCCACAAAACCTCTTACAATACAACTTTACTTTAGAAGGATGTCCTGTTACTTTATCCACTACAGTAAAAGACCTGGGTGTTATATTAGACCGCAACTTGTCTTTCGAAAATCATATTTCATATGTTACAAGAACAGCCTTTTTCCACCTTAGAAACATTGCTAAGCTACGTAACATGCTATCTGTTTCTGATGCAGAAAAGTTAGTTCATGCATTCATGACCTCGAGACTAGATTACTGTAATGCTTTATTAGCCGGTTGTCCTGCATCCTCAATAAACAAGCTACAGTTAGTCCAAAATGCAGCTGCTAGAGTTCTTACTAGATCGAGGAAATATGATCATATAACACCTATTCTATCATCTCTACATTGGTTACCTATAAAGTTCCGTATCAATTACAAAGTATTACTAATGACCTATAAAGCCCTAAATGGCTTAGCTCCTGGGTATTTAACGGAACTTCTATCACCCTATAATCCATCGCGCTCTTTAAGATCACAAAATTCGAGGCTACTGGTCATTCCTAGGATATCTAAGTCCACTAAAGGAGGGAGGGCATTTTCACATTTAGCTCCTAAACTGTGGAATGGCCTTCCTGATATTGTTCGAGGCTCAGACTCGCTGTCCCAGTTTAAAACTAGATTGAAGACGCATTTCTTTAACCAAGCATTCACATAATATTTACCTTTTATACTACAGGTGAATCAGAATGAATGCATTATTGTTATGAACAGCAGCTATGCTAATTATTTTCCTTCTGCTTTTCTTTTGTTATCTCGGGACGCTAGTCCCGAGGTAAATACAGATTGTCAGCTCCAGTTTGTATCCAGCCTCCCATGGAAACTACAGATGCCCCAACACCCGTGCAGAGACGACTCGAAGCCTGTGAAGAGACGACTCGACGCTGGCGATATGTTTATGCCCTAAATTATTGCATGTTTAACTAACTGTATTTTTCTATGTACATTTCTATGTCTTTTTCTATGTACAATTATGCCCTAAATTAATGCATGTTTAACTAACTATTTTTTTTTTCTATGTACATTTCTGAAATGCACTTTCTGTAAAGCTGCTTTGAAACAATATGTATTGTGAAAAGCGCTATACAAATAAATTTGAATTGAATTGAATTGAAGAAATATCACTCATTATCTGAGCTGCATCAGAGAGCTGTGGATGAGGCTTTACAGAGTAAGAATGGACATCTGGACCTTTTCCTGCGTTTCCTCCTGGGTCTCTCATTGAAGTCCAATCAGACTCTCTTACGAGAACTACTGACACAGACTGGAAGCTGCTCCTACAACAAAGAGGAAACAGTTCAGTACATCAAACAGAAGATCGGGGAGAATCGCTCTCCAGAGAGATCCATCAATCTGTTCCACTGTCTGAATGAAATGGGTGATGATTCTCTGATGCAGGAGATCCAAGATTATCTGAAATCTGGAGAAATAGGAAAAATCAAACTCTCCTCTTCACAGTGGTCAGCTCTGGCTTATGTGTTGCTGACATCAGAGCAGAAGATGGATGTTTTTGATCTAAAAAAGTTTATTGGAGTACGAAATAGAGCAGATGAAGTTCTTCAGAAGCTGCTGCCTGTGGTTAAAGAATCCAGATCAGTTCAGTAAGTCACTCTGACAACAATTATTACACTGATAAAACATGATCATATTTATGAGTTTAGCATGTGCTTTGTACCTAAGGAATACTGTAAAAGAAATTCATAATATCATTTATATCAGTGTTTCCTGAACTGAGAGACTGAAGAGAGTCATTGTTCTCTACACGTTGTGGGAGTGTGTTGTTACAGATGAAGGTTGTGCTGCTCTGACTTCAGCTCTGAGATCAAACCCCTCACACCTGAGAGAACTGAGTCTGTCTGGAAATAAAGTAGGAGATTCTGGAGTCAAGCTGCTCTCTGATCTACTGCAGGATCCTCACTGTAAACTGGAGATACTTGAGTATGATTTTATAGAATTCTCAAGGTTGTCTGTTTTTCTCCTGTGGTGAATAATCAATGATATTCAAAAATAATATATACAAAAAGGTTTACCATCAAGTAACTGAAAAGGATGTTTAATCTTCAGTGGATTATTTCCAAAGCTTCTGAGGTTATTTTACTTTTGATAGTTTTACAAGTCAAAAACATGATTGGATGTCATGAAGAGGTGACAACTGCTTTCATATATAAATCTGTTGAGGAGAAATTCATATCACATCATTTATATCAGTATTTCCTGAACTGAGAGACTGAAGAGTGTCATTGTTCTCTACAGGTTGAGGTATTGTGGTGTTACAGATGAAGGTTGTGCTGCTCTGAGATTGGCTCTGAGATCAAACCCCTCACACCTGAGACAACTGGATCTGACTAGAAATAAAGTAGGAGATTCTGGAGTCAAGCAGCTTTCTGATCTACTGCAGGATCCTCACTGTAAACTGGAGATACTGAGGTAAGATTGTATAAAATGTCTCATATGGTAAAAAATGATTGTGTTGCAGATCTGCCAGGCTCTCACTCCAGCCAATCACAGCGCACTCCCTCACCTGAGTTCTAATCACAGGAACAGGCACCAGCACCGGCTCAGGAACAGACACTGGCTCAGGAACAGACACCAGCTCAGGAACAGACACCAGCTCAGGAACAGACACCAGCTCAGGCACAGGAACAGACACTGGCTCAGGCACAGGAACAGACACCGGCTCAGGCAAAAGAACAGACACCTGCTCAGGCACAGCTCAGGCACAGGAACAGACACCGACTTGGCGACGGCCATTTTGTCCAGAGACACAGGCTCGGCGGCGGCCATCTTGTCTGGAGACACAGGCTCGGCGGCAACCATCTTGTCCGGAGACTCTGGATCGGCGGTGGCCATCTTGTCCGGAGTCACAGGCTCGGCGGCGGCCATCTTGTCCGGAGACTCTGGATCGGCAGACGTGACGTGAACAGTCTCTGGATCGGCAGACATGACGTGAGCAGTCTCTGGATCGGCAGACGTGACGTGAGCAGTCTTTGGATCGGCAGACGTGACTTGAGCAGTCTCTGGATCGGCAGACGTGACGTGAGCAGTCTCTGGGTCGGCAGACGTGACGTGAACAGTCTCTGGGTCGGCAGACGTGACGTGAACAGTCTCTGGATCGGCACACGTGACGTGAACATTCTCTGGATCCGCAGACGTGACGTGAACAGTCTCTGGGTCGGCAGACGTGACGTGAACAGTCTCTGGATCGGCAGACCTGACGTGAACAGTCTCTGGATCGGCACACGTGACGTGAACATTCTCTGGATCCGCAGACGTGACGTGAACAGTCTCTGGATCCGCAGACGTGACGTGAACAGTCTCTGGATCGTCAGACGTGACTTGAACAGTTTCTGGATCGTCAGATGTGACGTGAACAGTTTCTGGATCGTCAGGCGTGATGTGAACAGTCTTCCTCCTCCTCCGCCGTTTTTGATGGCGAATTGCAGGCTCCGGGCTGGACAGGACCAGCGGCGAAGGGAGCTCTGGGCTGGGCATCACCGGCCCAGAGTCGAAGAGAGACCAAAGCGGAGAGTGGTGCCGGGGCTCACATCTAGAACCTCTTCTCCTGCGGTCCCAAATCACCTGGCCAGACGGGTTCCCTCAAAAGTTTGTCCTTGCCTGATGGAAGAATGCTCAGGGGAATTGACCGTCATGGTCTCCTCAGTCTGACGGGCCCACAACGCAAAACACTGAAAAATTTTCATACGAGGCGGAACCTCTCCAGCTTGCGAATTCCCCCTCTGCTGCCTTCTTTCCTTCTCGGTGGTTGGGGAAGAGCCACGAAAACCCATACCGCTAGATCTATACATGTGACAGAGTCCTTCTGTCACGATACCACACACAGGAAAGGTAAATCCAATTGCAGTATTTTATTAGGTAATCCGTATTCGTTAGTGATGTTACGTATGACACTGAAGCTTCAATGCGCGTATCACACAAGCGACACGATTTCTAGTGAAGCCCGGTATCGGGGTGTGTATTGGTTTACTAGAGTCACGTGATCGGCGACAAACGAAGCCTCACTTTCTGTCCAATCACGTGCGCGTTTTGCTTTGGGTGTCAGAAGGCTCAAACTCCAGATCGTATTTAACAAGTCATTGTTGCCTCAGTCTGGTTGATGGGTTTGTGAGGAGAGTGCTGTACTTTGAAAGTTAATCAATATATTACCTTTAAATAACCAAAATTTATTTTTCACTACTTAGGCTATTATTTGTTGTTGTTGTTACAAAGACAAACATACAGAGAGCTGAAGATCCACTTGAATACTGGAGAATGCAGAAAAAAAGTCTACCCCCACCTATATTGGCATTACAGTTTATTTGTACCCCAGCCTCCTCTGTACCATGTGAAGTTCTGTCTAAAGAGGAGAAATATACTCAGCCCCAACACTGTGAAACAACTTTTATTTCTTAATAAAAATAATTAAAAAAAATTATCACCTTTTTGTTATTCCTACAGTTACATAAGCACTATCAGTAACAAGTGTCATAAGCACATTTAATAACAGATGATCCTATTAGACCAGTGGTTCCCAAACCTGTCCTGCCGGCAACCCAACACTGCACATTTTCTTTGTCTCCCTAATCAAACACACCTGATTCAACTCATCAGCTCATTAACCCATGTGATAATGAGCTGATGAGTTGAATCAGGTGTGTTTGATTAGGGAGACAAAGAAAACGTGCAGTGTTGGGGTGCCGGCAGGACAGGTTTGGGAACCACTGTATTAGACAATATCCTTATTCATTATGTGTGTGTGTGTGTGTGCGTGTGAGAGAGAGAGAGAGAGAGAGAGAGAGAGAGAGAGAGAGAGAGAGAGAGAGAGAGAGAGAGAGAGAGAGAGAGAGAGAGAGAGAGTAGGCCTACATTAAATCTTATTGAATCATATAAGCTTATATTATATTTTATTGTCACACTTTAATGGGAAAATTAATTTATTTAATGAACAAATCAAACACAAGCATGTAAGGCTTTTATTTGTACACATAACATTGAAACTATGGAGTGTGTTGTGGTTGCTACATCTGCCAGAGCTTCTAACACAGGCTTCTGGCTGCTTTAATTTAAATAATCACCAGATGGTGCTGTTCTCGACACTCTCGAAGCTTTGAATCTTTTCCCAGAACAGTCAGGGGAAAGCCTCAGTGATTCACGAGGCTTCATTTCCCCATCCCTAGTATTCGTAAAACCAGTCCAGGCAGGGGTCAAAATCCATATAAGCAATCCATACATGGGAAACAAAACAAGAACAGGCAAGAAAAGAGACCTCCAAAGCGGTGTGACATTAAACAAGGACTCCGTGACAAACACTGAAACTACCAGGGTGTATATACAGAAGCTAACAAGGTGACGGGAAACAGCTGTGTGCAATAATCAATGAGTGACAGAACAGGATGATGGGAAATGTAGTTATGAGTGAAGGACACCATGGGGGAAGAGGACCTCTAGTGGTTACACAGGGAAACACAAACCAGACACTGTGACAACTATTCACTGCCAGCATCCCGTTCTCCAAAGTATCATTGCACTTTCCACTTTCCTGCTTTCAGTTCATCCGCTCAGTTGTTGTCTCAATAAACCCCCTATTAACTTCAATCTCCTTCTCTTGAGTCTGCTTCCTTAACAGATTGCCATACAAAACATCTACTGTGAAATTACTAATGGGAATGTTGCTTTTTTTTCGATTCTTTCCAATTTGTCTGACATCATTTTACAATATCAATGATTAAACATGACTGGATTATATTAAGATGTGACAATCGTGTTCATATACAGAGATGTTGATGATTTTTGGTACTTGCATTAAAAAATAATATTTGGTTACACTTTATTTTAAGGTGTCATTGTTACAGTGTAATTATATATTTAAGTACTGAGTAATATTAAGCAATTACATGTACTTAATATAGGATAAGGGTAGGATTAGGATTTGGTTGAGGGTTAGTTACGTGTAATTATGCATAATTTACCTGTTATTACTATGGTAAGTTCATGTAACATATGTAACAAGGACACTGTTAAATAAAGTGTTATTGAATATTCTTGCAATTTTTACCAAATGGAGACTAACCCGCTCAAGCAGACTGGACCTGTTAATGGTGCCATGGATTAAGTCTCTGATTGTGAAGTTCTGCTTATCTGAGCTGTAGATCCTGAACTGAGAGACTGAAGAGTGTCATTGTTCTCTACAGGTTGTGGGATTGTGGTGTTACAGATGAAGGTTGTGCTGCTCTGACTTCAGCGCTGAGATCAAACCCCTCACACCTGAGACAACTGAGTCTGTCTGAGAATAAAATAGGAGATTCTGGAGTCAAGCAGCTTTCTGATCTACTGCAGGATCCTCACTGTAAACTGGAGATACTGAGGTAAGATTTGATAAAAGTCTCAACGTCGTCTGTTTTTCTCCTGTGGTGAATAATCAATGATATACAAAAAAAAAAAAAAAAAAAAAAAATATATATATATATATATATATATATACACAAAAAAGTTTACCATCAAGTAACTGAAAAGGATGTTTAATCTTCATTATATTCATGTGTCATTGTTCTCTATAGATTGTTGGATTGTGGTGTTACAGATGAAGGTTGTGCTGCTCTGACTTCAGCTCTGAGATCAAACCCCTCACACCTGAGAGAACTGGATCTGACTAGAAATAAAGTAGGAGATTCTGGAGTCGAGCAGCTTTCTGATCTACTGCATGATCCTCTATGTAAACTGGAGATACTGAGGTAAGATTGTATAAAACGTCTCGTATGGTAAATAATGATTGTGTTGCAGATCTGCCAGGCTCTCACTCCAGCCAATCACAGTGCACTCCCTCACCTGAGTTCTAATCACACACACCTACACCTCATCATCACCCTCATCACTGACACTATTTAGACACAACGTGTGTCCCAATTCGCATACTATCCGTCCTAAATAGTATTCGAATATAGAATTAGTACGTCCCAAATCGTAGTATGTTGAAATGAATGTTCCAAAGATACCCGGATGGTCTACTATTTCCTGTCAGAATCCGAAGTGTAGATCGATGCACACTCACGGCTAATATTGCCCACAACCCATCGCGTGTTGGAGGAGGATTCGGTTAGAACTACAAACGAGTGAAAAGTGTTAAAAAACTACAGACATGGAGGACCTGCAAGTCCAGCGGTTATGTAGAGGGGTTTAGATAAAGGGGTTTGAGTGATTAATTATCAGTATCTTACCTGACAAAAAAATATATATATTCAATGTTGTTTACATTATATTGCATCTGCAGCAGCATTGTGAACTTTTGTAAAGATACGTTTTGCCTTTAACCTTTAAATGCATAATTATATTCAAATTGCAAACACATGAGGAGAGTCTCCGCATGAAAGACCCACGACTGGCAGACAAACGTGTAACTGCATTTCTCTCCGAAACGGTAGGAAATGAAATTGGATTGAATGGAGGATTTTAACTGTGACTTGATGATTCACAGAGCAGTTTACGGTGACAGGATGCACGCGACAGATCTGTCCGTTAAGATGATGAAGTAGTATGTCCCAAAGCTTGCCTAGTGCCTACTCTTTTGCAACACACTCAAAAGAATGTACTTTTTCTTCACAAAAAGAGTCCATACTTTTAGGGTGTAATATAAGTAGGCGAACTGGGACGCAGCAACACACTTCACTACAGTTCATTGTCCGGTCTTGTTTGTATGAATAGGACTATTAACCCTGTCTTAGGCCCCGCTTACACGAAGGGAAGACACAGATATTTCCCTGCAGTTTGGCCTCTCATTTGCACGAAAACCCCGTTTTTATCACAGAAAACTATTATTTCTAAAAACTCCGGCCAAAGTGGAGATTTCTGATAACGCCGGTGTCAACTGGGAGAAACGGGGTTTTAGGTTCTCAAACGTCACATTATGCGCCAGAAAATGCTTAACGTCATGTGAGCGCCCTATGAAAGGAACAGGAAGTCGCTCGTGTTATTCGTTGTTGTCGAGTCTGAGGATTCTGATTGGCTTGCATGGCTTTGTCCTTCTCTCTACACTGCCGCCTATGGGTTTGGAATAGTTATGATGGCGCTCGACGCGTATTTATGCGGGTTGATGTAAATGACAACTCTTTTGAAAACCATGACGTGTGCACAATGTTATTATTGAAAACGGAGAGAGGAGGAGGGGGGGGGGGGGGGTATTCGTTTCTCTAAATAATCGGCTATGTGTAAATGTGGCCTTAGCGACTACTACCTGATATCTCCAGCGACCCTTCTCCAGTTTAGTCTCCATTCTCCTCAGTGTCTCCAAGTCTAGTGTTGTTCAGAGTTCCAGCCTTCACTGCATCATCTACCAGTCATCACATCCGTCAGAAGAAACATACTATTCACTGCCAGCATCCCGCTCTCCAAAGTATTATTGCACTTTCCACTTTCCTGCTTTCAGTTCATCCGCTCAGTTGTTGTCTCAATAAACTCCCTATTAACTTCAATCTCCTTCTCTTGAGTCTGCTTCCGTAACAGATTGCCATACAAAAAATCTCCTGTGAAATTACTCATGGGAATGTTGCTTTTATTTTTATTAGATTCTTTCCAATGTGTCTGACATCATTTTACAATATTAATGATTAAACATGAATGGATGATGTAAAGATGTGACAACCGTGTTTATATACAGAGATGTTGATGATTTTTGGTACTTGCATAGAAAAATTATATTCGTTTATACTTTATTTTAAGGTGTCATTGTTACAGTGTAAATATATATTTAAGTACTGAGTAATATTAAGCCACTACATGTACTTAGTATAGGAGAAGGGTAGGATTAGGATTTGGTTAAGGGTTAGTTACGTGTAATTATGCATAATTTACCTGTTATTATTATGGTAAGTTCATGTAACATATGTAACAAGGACACTGTTAAATAAAGTGTTATTGAATATTCTTGCAATTTTTACCAAATGGAGACTAACCCGCTCAAGCAGTTTGTAGAAGCGGGTCTGAGCCTTAGACTGGACCTGTTAATGGTGCCATGGATTAAGTCTCTGATTATGAAGTTCCTGCTGATCTGAGCTGTAGATCCTGAACTGAGAGACTGAAGAGAGTCATTGTTCTCTACAGGTTATATAAGTGTGGTGTTGCAGATGAAGGTTGTGCTGCTCTGACTTCAGCTCTGAGATCAAACCCCTCACACCTGAGAAAACTGAATCTGTCATGGAATAAAGTAGGAGATTCTGGAGTCAAGCAGCTTTCTGATCTATTGCAGAATCCTCAATGTAAACTGGAGATACTTGAGTAAGATTTTATAAAATTCTCAACGTCGTCTGTTTTTCTCCTGTGGTGAATAATCAATAATATACGGTATGCAAAAAAGTTGACCATCAAGTAACTGAAAAGGATGTTTCATCTTCAGTGGATTCTTTCCAAAGCTTCTGAGGTCATTTTACTTTTGATAGTTTTACAAGTCAAAAACATGATTGGATGTCGTGAAGAGGTGACAACTGCTTTCATATATAAATCTGTTGAGGATACATTCATATATATATCATATCATTTATATCAGTGTTTCCTAAACTGAGAGACTGAGTGTCATTGTTCACTACAGGTTGAGTTATTGTGGTGTTACAGATGAAGGTTGTGCTGCTCTGACTTCAGCTCTGAGATCAAACCCTTCACACCTGAGACAACTGGATCTGTCATTTAATCATCTAAGATACTCAGATGTGAAGCTGCTCTCTGATCTGAGGAAAGATCCACATTATAAACTGAAGACACTTGAGTAAGTAGTGATGATTAAAACTGTTGATACGTTTTTATAATTGAAATTTAGTTTACTTTTCTTGTGATGGTGAATTGCACACTATAAACATGTTTAATAAGAGTTTGATTCATTTATTTATTTTTATAATAGTTTATAGCAACAATTAAATATCTTAAAGTTTCTTTTTATTTCAAACAATTCAATATTTTGCTTTTATCATTGTTTTTTTTTTTTATCCCTAAATTATGTATTTTTAGAGAATGTAAATTGCAAATATAATGGTAAATATTTATCACAATAATTGCCCCTTCGCTAAGCCGAGCCCGAAAACTGCCACAGGCCAATCGTGGCTCAGAAACCGTAACTAGGCTCGTGAGGTCTGGCAAGCTTTCGAGCGAAGGAAACTTGCCGAAGCGTTGTGTGTATGGATTGTGCAAATCTGATACTCGGTATCCTAATAGTTTGGACAGGGGGGTGGAATTTTTTTCCTTCCCGAAACCTAAGACCCAAGGGGAGAAATTTCGGGATGACAGGATTAACAAAAACACTTACGTTTGCTCCACGACGTGTGAGCAGTAGCCTGGCACGCTAAAAATATAAGCGGGAGAATGTTATCATTGCAAAGTGGTCAGGCTAATGTCTTGTGTTTATTCCACAATACTTATGGATAAGCTGTTTGATTTATAATTATTATAATATTTTCAATTTTCACTCACCCTGCTGTGCATGAACATAACCTCAGCCTCAGCGTATGAGGCGGCTGCTGCTTGCGCTGGGACCTATTGTCACGATCGCTTGTGAACAAAAGGTGTGAGGACTCAAATGCTGGAGAAATCAAATATTTATTAACAAAAGACACTAAACACAAAACAAAACCCACGAGGGGGAAAACAGATCTAAATAAATACCAAAACCATAACCGACTAGAACACTCAGGAGAATCACAGGGAACAGGAAACATTAGGTGGATGAACTCAAACAATAATCAGATAACAAGGGGGAGGGATCAGACAATGACAAGAGCACATGGCCCAAAATAACAAAACACCCATGTGCAGCACAAGACAGGACAGGCATGTGACATTACCCCCTCCCTACGGAGCGGCTACCAGACGCTCCATAAGACCCGGACGGGACGGGAGGGACAGACCAGGGCGGGACGGGAGGGACAGACCAGGGCGGGACGGGAGGGACAGACCAGGGTGGGACGCCAAGGCACAGGAACAGGCACCACCGGCTCAGGAACAGACACCACCGGCTCAGGAACAGGAGCAGACACCACCGGCTCAGGAACTGGAACAGACACCACCGGCTCAGGAAGTGGAACTGGCATCACTGGCTCAGGAAGTGGGACTGGCACCACCGGCTCAGGAACTGGCACCACCGGCTCAGAAGCCACAGGTTCGGCGTCGGTCATCCTCTCCAAAAGCACAGGCTCGGCAGACGTGACGTGAACAGGCTCTGCGGCGGCCATCCTGTCCGAAGACACAAGCTCGGCAGGCATGACGTGAACAGGCTCGGTGGCGGCCCTCTTGTCCGAAGACTCAGGCTCGGCTGGCGTGACGTGAACAGGCTCGGCGGAGGCCATCCTGTCCGAAGACACAGGCTCTGGATCGGCAGATGTGCCAGGTCACTGGGGTGGCATCGGCAGGGCGAGCAGCTTGGGCGGGGCCGGTAGGGCGAGCAGCTTGGGCGGGGCCGGCAGGGCGAGCAGCTCGGGCGGGCTGGCAGGGCGAGCAGCTCTGGCGGGGCCGGCAGGGCAAGCAGCTTGGGCGGGGCTGGCAGGGCGAGCAGCTTGGGCGGGGATGGCAGGGCGAGCAGCTCGGGCGAGACCGGCAGGGCAAGGTACCAGGGCAACGCGTCAGGGATGACAGTCACTTCCGGGATGGCCTCCGGGTTAGGAGCCGCTGGACAGGTCATTGAGCCCTTTCTCTTCCTCCTCCGTCTCCGGACCAACGGAACTGGGACCACCGGAACTGGGACCACTGGAACTGGGACCACCGGACTCGGGACCACCGGACTCGGGACCACCGGACTCGGGACCACCGGAACTGGGACCACCAGACTCGGGACCACCGGACTCGGGACCACCAGAACTGGGAGCACTGGACTCGGGACCACCGGAACTGGGACCACTGGACTCGGGAACACCGGAACTGGGTCCACCGGACTCAGGACCACCGGAACTGGGACCACCGGAACCGGGACCACCAGACTCGGGACCACCGGAACTGGGTCCACCGGACTCGGGACCACCGGAACTGGGACCACCGGAACTGGGACCACCGGGACCACCAGACTCAGGACCACCGGACTCGGGACCACCAGAACTGGGTCCACCTGAATAGCCACGGAGGGGTTCTTCCTTCTCCTCCTCCATTTCGGAACCACCGGAACAGGGACCACTCCCCTGGCCATTCTCTCCCGATGGTGAATGAGACACCATCGCCTCAAAACTGACATGATCATAAGCTCTCCGGATCAGCCAGTCCATCGGTTCATCGAGCGCATAGTTGAACAGACCCTTGCTAGCCTCCTCGCCAAGGTTCAGCCCCTCAGCAGCGTGACTGAAACTCTGGCTGAACTCTTTCACCTCCATCCCCTGCTGACGGAGGGAGACCAACTCCTGAAATCGGAGAATCCGCTCCCATTGCGGACAGGTGTCTGGTTCCGCCTCTCTTCTCCGCTGAGTCCTCATCTTGGTCGGTTTTTTCTGTTACGGTCGTACTCAAAGCGAGGAAGCAATAATGCAAGTAAAAGTATTTATTTAGAATTCTCAAAGTCAGATAAACACAGAACAAACACGGTGGCAGTTGAGTGGCGCAGGGACCTCGACAGGCAACACAGAAGATGACGGTGGTGAATGGTGACGTCCGTAAAGGAAAACAGATCTAAATAAATACCAAAACCATAACCGACTAGAACACTCAGGAGAATTACAGGGAACAGGAAACATTAGACAACGTACCGACACAGACTGCAAACAAGAGGGAACTTATAAAGGGAAACTAATCAGGAGGGAACAGGTGGATGAACTCAAACAATAATCAGATAACAAGGGGGAGGGATCAGACAATAACACGAGCACATGGCCCAAAATAACAAAACACCCATGTGCAGCACAAGACAGGACAGACATGTGACAGCCTATGCTTTAGCTTCAATTATGATTCAATTATTCTCTAATCGGTTGCATATTGTGTTGTGGATATATCCCTCGAATGTATACTGCAGTCCCTTTTGTCTTGCGTTCTCAGATATTTCACCTGTTCGCCAAAAATTACTAATTATCTCCTTGGGAATGACTGACACCAGTGCATACATACTGTAATAGACGTGCAAGGTGCAAAAACTTGTCAGGCGTAGCAACAGTATTTAGAAACCTAATTAAGGAGGGCGGGGCTTAGCGAAGGGTCAATTTCTTCATCATAAATAAACCAGACCCAGTGACAGAGAAAGAGGAGAGTCATACAGGATTATAGATAAGGGTCAAGGGTCATCATTCATGGTCACTTAGAAGCAAAATCTGAATGTTTAAAAACAGCTTTAACAATTGTGTATCTCAGTATTATATTATAATCTTTCAATTATTCATCTAAATAGTTTCTTTAAGTTGTTCTAAAGTAGATAATTCAATAATGTCGCACACATTTGACTGTCTGTTTTACTTGTAGGTTTTAGATGTTAGTCTGACCTTCTCTGAATCAGCTGATGGAGAATAAAGAGCCTTTACAGACACAATCACATTCAACAGAATCAACAGACACAAACCCACAGTGATCATCACACACACACACACACACACACACACACACACACACACACACACACACACACACACACACACACACACACAAACACACACACACACACACACACACACATGTGTGTTTGTGTAACTTTACAGAATGATCCAATCCTTCATCAGAAGTCAAACAAGGAAACCTTCAACCAGATGAAACTGGATACATATTCTGAATGTCCAGATCCAATCTGACTTCTGACCTGTAATGCCTGAATCATACACTGTAAAAACTGTTACAGCTATTAACTTTAAAAAAACTATGGCAATAATATTACACATATTTTTGAGTAAAGGCTTGATTTCTTTCATGGAATCTACCTGAATAAATCATGTAAAATGCCTAATTTAATTTAGTGAGATATGCTATTTAATTTTAAGTATTTTTTACTCTCATTATTGTGTGAATTCAAGTGAATGGAAATTACCTGTATATATTTGACTTTTGAGTTATACTGTATGATTAAAAGATTGCATGTTGCTAGCACAGCACATAAACAAACTTGTCACTGTATTATAATTAGCAGAGTTCAATGAACAAAACAACAACCTAACCATAAGCCCTACTCTTCTGCACAATGGTAACGATCAAAACTTTAACATAATAGAAACTCTTTCAAATGTCAAACATAACTGAACATTAAACATTAACAGATGTTTCCCTGTTCTCAAAAATACATGAAATAACACTTAATTTCAAGATTTACTCTACATTTCCAGCCATGTGCAAAGCATGCTGGGAACAAACAATTGTGTCTCTAAATAAAACCACATAATTGACCGTTTGCAAAACCCCGCACTCGAACGGTCCTCGTCCAATCCTAGCTCAGCAACTGCAACTAAGGAGAAGGACCCCCGTCAAACATTGCGATTTCAGCAAGATGGTGAAACGATGCGCCTATGGCACCTGCAAGTCTGACACCAGTGCTGCGTTCCAGTCCACTTTTAGACACGCACTTGCGAACTTCCCTAAGGACTTCCCCTTGGGGGAATCCCCGCCACCATTTTGAAGTGCGTTCCACTTCGGGAAGTGGACGAGGGAAGTTTATATGGACAGACCCTTGTTCCCTCGATTTTGACCGAGGGAGCGAGTCTACTTCAAATGTACACTTCAGGCACCTATATGTCCCACAATGCAGTACGATTGTGACGTCACCACAAATCTCGTCTAATCACCACCAAAACAGACAACTATAGTATATATTAATTATATATATTTTTTATTTAAAACAACTCAAACACATCTATAAACATATGGATGTTGCATTAAACACATTCTTAAGGGAAAAAAAAAATTAAATAATAAATCAACTCCACAGCTGATTCCAAGTGATCAAGGGCTTAGGACGTTCCAATTCAGTCCATTGCAGTCTCCGCCAGTAGTGGGCACTCGTGCAACGTAAGCAATGACGTACATCCGAGTGAACGAGATGGAGGGAAGTTAGCGAGTGAAGGGCATGACAATTTTGGAATGGAACGCAGCACAGGTGCCCCAAAAGTTTAGAGGGAGGGGTCTTTTTTTTTTGCCTTTCCAAAGACCAAGACCCAAGCGGAAAGATGCCGACAGTAGTAATTACCCTACGGCTTATGTCAAGATGATTTACGACTTTGACCTTTTGGCAGGTTGAACATCCGGTTGACCTTTTGATTGATGGGGTTGAACTTCCGGTTGACCTTTTGAACTTCCGGTTGAACTTCCGGAATGGGGGTGAGGGATTAACCTTTGACCCTCCCACCGATCGATCATGTGTGTTTGACAGTTAGTTTTGACCTATTGACCCTGCAAAGATATGTCATTATGACAGGCATTTGAAGTGGGTATAATAATACGTCATGGTTTGACGGATGTTTTGGGTTATAATAATACGTCATTTGGACAGAAAGTTTTGATGTTTGAAGTGGGTATAATAATGCGTCATGGTTTGAACAGAAGCTTTTGAATCCGGTGTTATACAGGTGATGGGTCACACGGAAGCGGGGCATCGCGCTCCCTCCCACCCTCCAGATTCCAGAGCCGTGTGATGAAACAAAACATTCTATCCTTTAAAATAAATATCTTGCAAAATTAAACTAAACATTCTGTTTTTCTAAAAAGTATATAAAATATCTTTAGATCCAAATAGATCCAATTGTTTTAGTTTAAAAGTATATAATGAAAAGCTTATAAAAAAAAAAATATATATATATATATATTCCAGAGCACCGTCTCAAAACAGGGAGCGCCACTAATATTTTTTAATGTATCTTCTATTTATCTTCTTAGAAGACTTTATTTTAACGGCGACCTAAAGTATAATTGTTATTAAACATGGTCTGTTCAAAAAACTTTAGATTAATGAAAACCTACTTGGTCGTCTTAAATCTCATTTATATGAAAAGATTCAATCAGCATTTTTTTGTCCGTGAGGTTTTTAAATTTTTAAATGTTCTACTTTCCATTGGCATGATGTTACGTCAGAAACGAGGACACAATATGCAAGTAAAAAGCTCTTTATTAATAATCAGTGATGATGATGATGATGAATAATCTGGATGATACAGGCGGTGGCGCAGGGACTTCGATGGTTAGACACGGAATGGTGGATGAAGTGCAGCGTGCTCTGATGAGTGATGACGTGATCCAGACATAAAACGTAATCCAACAAGACGCGAAACCGGAACACAGGACGGGGCACAGAACAGGATCAGACAACACATAGACTTCATGCAACGATCTGACAAAGGAGATGAGAAAGTGGTGAGCATTTATAGGAGATGAGATGAGTGGCAGCTGGTGATGATGAGTGATTGCATCTGGATACTGATCAACAGTAACGATCCGGACACACCCACTAACACACATGTAAACAACAAAGCACGAGACTAGAGAGAGACATTGGATCTATGAACCGTGACAGTACACCACCCCCCCCCCTCCCCTCCCCTCCGCCTTGAGTCCAGCACACGATTGACCGAATAAGTGGGTTCCCCATCTACGAGTCGCGGCGGGGGAGGAACCGGTGTTTGGCGGATTAATACGAGAATAAAATACGGGTTTAATTTTGGATACATGAAAGACGGGGTGAATCCTCCTGTACACTGGAGGAAGGTTGAGGCGGACTGCCACCGGACTAATGATCTTGGTGACAGTAAACGGGCCAATGAATTTGGGAGCAAGTTTATTAGACACGGAACGGAGAGGAATGTTCTTGGTAGAAAGCCACACTTTTTGACCAGTGACGTATACGGGAGGCCTAGACCGGTGGCGATCGGCTTTGGCCTTGGTGCGCAACCCCACCTGGAGTAGAGTCTCATGGGCTCTAGTCCACATGTGGCGACACCTCTGGACGAAGGCGTGAGCGGAGGAGACCGCGACTTCGGATTCCAGAAGCTTACAAAATTCTCGCCAAAATTTGGACACAAACTGGGTTCCCCTGTCAGAAACCACGTCTGTCGGGAGGCCATGTAACCGAAAGACATGGTCAACGACAATCACCGCTGTCTCTTTGGCTGAGGGTAATTTGGGCAAGGGAATGAAATGGGCTGTCTTCGAGAACCGGTCCACCACGGTCAAAACTACCGTGTGACCCTGAGAGGGTGGGAGGGCGGTAACAAAATCTAGAGCGATATGGGACCAGGGTCTCAAAGGGACCGGCAACGGTTGGAGTAACCCATCTGGGGGTCGATTGGAAGTCTTACCAGTGGCACAAACTGAGCAAGCCAAAACAAAATTGTGAATGTCACGAGCCATAAGAGGCCACCAGAATTGTTGCTTGACTAAAAATATAGTACGACTACCTCCTGGATGACAAGTCACATTGGAAGAATGCCCCCACTGAATGACGCTGGACGTCAGACCCTCAAGCACAAATAAACGATTCGGTGGGCAACCGACCCGGGGCGTTACCCTTTCTAAGGCCTTCTTGACCTTCGATTCGACCTCCCATACGAGTGTGGAGATGAATAGAGTCTCCGGTAAAATGCACTCGGGAGTAGACGGGCGTTTGGAACGATCAAAAATGCGCGATAAAGAATCGGGTTTGATGTTTTTAGAATCCGGACGGTACGAGAGAGTAAAATCAAAACGACCGAAAAAAAAGTGCCCACCGAGCCTGCCTGGAGTTCAATCTTTTAGCAGTCCGAATGTATTCTAAGTTCTTGTGATCGGTCCAAATGATAAAAGGTACCCCTGACCCTTCTAACCAGTGCCGCCACTCTTCCAATGCTAACTTGACTGCCAACAACTCTCTGTTCCCAATGTCATAATTGCGTTCGGCAGGAGATAGACGATGAGACAAAAATGCGCAAGGATGCATCTTGTCGTCTGAGAGAGAGAGCGCTGGGATAACACTGCTCCTACCCCCACCTCTGACGCATCGACCTCCACCACGAACTGACGTGATGGATCAGGGGTTGTCAGAATGGGGGCTGAAACGAAGCAACCCTTCAGTTTGGCAAACGCAGCCTCGGCTGCGTCTGACCACCTGAACGTCGTTCTGGGGGAGGTCAAGGCGGTCAGAGGCGCGGCTAGTTGGCTGAAATTGCGAATAAAACGCCGGTAGAAATTGGCAAACCCCAGAAATCTCAGTAGGGCCTTACGAGACTCCGGACTTGGCCACTCTACCACAGCCTTGATCTTCTCAGGATCCATGCGCATACCCTAAACCGACACGATGTATCCTAGGAATGGAATAGACTGTGCATGAAAATCGCATTTCTCCGCCTTGACAAAAAGCCCATTCTCTAGCAACTTCTGAAGCACTCGTCAGACATGCTGCACGTGATCCTGGAGAGAAGAAGAAAAAATCAGTATGTCGTCCAGGTATACATACAGTAAATTAACTGATCTATCATATCTCGCAGCACGTCATTGACGAGTGCCTGGAAGACCGCTGGACTGTTGGAAAGCCCGAAAGGCATAACCAAGTATTCAAAGTGTCCCCTGGGGGTGTTAAACGCGGTCTTCCACTCATCCCCCTCTCTGATGCGGACCAAATGATAAGCATTACGTAAATCCAATTTTGTGAAGATGGACGCTCCCTGTAACCTCTCGAAGGCTGAAGACATCAACGGCAAAGGATAAGTATTCTTTACCGTGATGTTGTTCAACCCCCGGTAGTCAATACAAGGTCGCAGCGATCCGTCCTTCTTCCCCACAAAAAAGAACCCCGCCCCCGCAGGAGAAGAGGAACGGCGGATAAACCTCCTCCTGCAACACAGGGACAGAAACAGATGGACAGGCAGACAATAGACAAGACTTATGACACTGATTACTCCACGACGACACAGACTTAAGCTGCCAGTCCACTTTAGGGTTGTGACGGGTGAGCCAAGGGTGACCAAGGACAATAGGTGCAAGGGGAGTGTCCAGAATATAGAAAGAGATGATCTCGGTGTGATTGCCTGATGTGATGAGGGTGATGTCTTCTGTGGCAAAAGTGATGGTGGGAATTTCTTGTCCATTGAGTGCGTGTACAGTGTGGCGAGGGGGGCGTGGTTTTGCTGAGTCTGTAGCGGGAGAGAGAGGACGGAGCGGAGCGGAGCGTAAGTAGGTCAAGTGCAGATGATGAACACCTGTGTCTGATTTCAGTAATTGGCGTGGAGAGACCGGATATAAGCCGGAGAGTGACAGAGAGAGAGAGAGAGAGACGAGCTGGGACCTCGCGTAACGCTGATCCTGCAAGAGACGACTAAAAGAGAATTCTGAGTTATTGTTTTGTATTGCTGTGCATGTGCATGGTGAACGCGCTCTGTGCGCATATTTCTGTTATTACGAAAAGAGTAAATAAAACGTGCGTCCCAGCTCCAGCCGACCCCTGTCTTCTTCCTTCCTTACTATTGACGAACTGAACCTTATCACAGTGGTGCCGAAACCCGGGAAGGAAGAAGATCGCCGCCGCCATGCAGTCCCCGTCAGGTACACCATTTGCGGACATCATCCAGTCGCTCGCCGGTCTTCATCAGGAGCAACACCAACATCTGCTGGCGATCAAGGAGGAGCAGGACAAACGCTTCGAAGCGCTCCTCCGATCCCAGCATGAAGACCGCGAGCTGTTCCGGAGCTGGGTAGACCGGGAGGCTCGGGCCATCCCCAAGGACAGTACATCTCCTCTGCCGCTCAACAAGATGGGGCCTCATGATGATCCGGAGGCCTTCTTGGATCTGTTTGAGAAGTCGGCAGAGGCCCGGGGATGGCCCACCGGAGACTGGCCAATGCGGCTGATCCCCCTGCTGTCAGGAGAAGCGCAGGTAGCCGCACACCAACTGCCAGTCCAAAACCTCCTGGTCTACCAGGACCTCAAGCGTGCCATCCTGCAGCGGGTCGGTCGGACGCCGGAGCAGCATCGCCAGCGGTTCAGGACCCTGACACTGGAAGAGTCCGGCCGACCCTTCGTGATGGCACAGCAGCTCCGGGACTCCTGCCGCAAATGGTTGATGGCCGACAGTAGCGACGTCGAGGATGTGATCGATCGTGTGGTACTGGAGCAGTTCGTGGCCAGGCTGCCGAGAAAAACTGCGCAGTGGGTCCAGTGCCACCGCCCGACGTCGCTGAACCAGGCCATCCAGCTGGCGGAGGACCAAATGGTGGCGTGCCCAGGGGTCGGCGACCCTCTACCATCTGCCTCTCTCTCTCTCTCTCTCTCTCCCTCTCCTCTCTCTCCCTCCAAACCCGTTCCCCTTCCCAGGACCCGTGGAGGACTCCCGCCGAAACCAGCGCCCCGGTGGAGAGCTGGTTATCCGACGGAGCCATCAGCGATCCCCAGAGTTCCTCCCAGGGGAGGGAGTTCGACCACGGGATTCTTCACCCCGGCCCCTCCATCACCGCTCTCTCCTCGCCAATCGCTTGACCCGCTTCCTGCCGCCAGGGCGGCGGTAAAGTCTGGGCCGGCCTGTTGGCGCTGCGGGGACCCAGGACATTTTATTGATCGATGTCCAGTGATGGAGGTGGGGACATTGATCCGGGTCCCCGACGCGCCACAGGCTGCCCTCGATCAAGCTGGCCTATACCAAATACCAGTGAGTATCAAGGGGGGTACATATCAGGCTCTGGTGGATTCAGGATGTAACCAATCCTCCATACATCAAAGCCTGATTCAACCTAGGGCATTGGATAATAGCCGCGTGGTTAAGGTTCGGTGTGTGCACGGGGAAGTGGTGAGTTATCCTATTTTGCCTGTGGATATTCAATTCAGGGGAGAAAAACATAGAATAGAGGTGGCAGTTAATCCGCACCTCCGGCATCCGATAATTTTGGGTACTAATTGGCCCTCGTTTAATAAATTATTGGGATATTTATGTTCGGATGCCGCTTGGGAGAAAAGAGAGAAGGGTAGTATAGCGGTTGCACAGTTGGGGGAGGCTGAACCGGAACCTCCGGAGCCTGTTTCAGGGGAACAGAGTGCTCTGGAGCGAAACATCCTCCCTGAGCGTGATGATTTTCCCCTGGAACAGTCACGGGATGAAACGCTGAAAAATGCCTTTGATCAGGTTCGCTCTATCGACGGTCAGCTTCTTCATCCTGAACAACCGCTCTCCTATCCTTATTTTTCAATTTTAAAAGATAAGTTGTATCGGGTGACCCAAGACGCCCAGACAAAGCAAGATACAACCCAGTTATTAATACCGAGAAGCCGTCGGGAAATGCTTTTCCAGGCGGCTCATTGTAATCCAATGGCCGGGCATTTAGGACAAACGGCTACACTAAACCGTCTCATGGCCCGGTTCTTTTGGCCGGGCATTCACGAGAACGTGCGCAGGTGGTGCGCGTCTTGTCGTGAATGTCAGTTGGTGAATCCACCGGCCACCCCAAAAGCACCATTGTGCCCCTTACCATTAATGCAGGTCCCCTTCGAACGAATTGGTATGGACCTCATCGGGCCATTAGAACGGTCAGCACGGGGACACCGCTTTGCATTAGTTCTGGTGGATTATGCAACGCGGTATCCTGAGGCAGTGCCTCTCCGCACTATTTCTGCTAAGAGTGTGGCGAGTGCACTGTTTCAATTAATCTCCCGGGTGGGGATTCCGAAAGAAATCCTCACCGATCAGGGCACGGCGTTTATGTCACGTACTATTCGCGAGCTGTACGAATTATTGGGCATTAAATCAATTCGAACAAGTGTCTATCACCCACAGACAGACGGGCTGGTCGAACGGTTTAATCGCACGTTGAAATCCATGATTCGTAAGTTCGTACAGGAGGACGCCAAAAATTGGGATAAGTGGTTAGAACCCCTCTTGTTCGCTGTACGGGAGGTCCCGCAAGCCTCCACAGGGTTTTCCCCCTTCGAGCTTCTCTATGGACGTCAGCCCCGTGGGGTGTTAGATGTCCTTAGAGAAACTTGGGAGGACGGACCTTCTAATAGCAAAAATGAAATTCAATATGTCATGGACCTGAGAACAAAACTCCACACTTTGGGGCGGCTTTCAATGGAGAATTTGTTACAGGCACAAGACAAGCAGAGTCGGTTGTACAACAGGGGGGCTAGACTACGTCAATTCGCACCGGGGGATAAAGTACTTGTATTACTCCCTACTTCTAGTTCAAAGTTACTCGCAAAGTGGCAAGGACCCTTTGAGGTTACACGGCGAGTTGGTGATCTCAACTATGAGGTAGTTCGAACGGATAGGGGTGGTGCACATCAAATATATCACCTCAACCTGCTTAAAAAATGGTCGGAGGCGGAGTCAGTGATGCTGGCGACGGTAGTGAGTGGGGAGGAGGATCTCGGTCCAGAAGTGAGTTCAAAATCTCAATCCCTCGCTCTGGCCCCTGGAGGAGACCACCTCTCACCCTCGCAGCTCACTGATATAAAATCTATACAAGCAGATTTTGCTGATGTGTTTTCACCCCTGCCTGGCCGAACGAATCTCATTCAGCACCACGTTGAGACTGAGCCGGGCGTGGTTGTTCGCAGCCGGCCGTATAGATTACCAGAACACAAAAAAAAAGTAGTTCAGAGTGAATTAGAAGCGATGTTAGAAATGGGAGTAATAGAAGAATCCAACAGTGACTGGGCGAGCCCGATAGTTTTAGTGCCTAAAACGGACGGCTCAGTACGGTTCTGTGTGGATTACAGAAAGGTGAATGCTGTGTCGAAATTCGACGCATATCCAATGCCTAGGGTTGACGAATTGCTTGATCGACTCGGCACTGCTCGTTTTTATTCGACACTGGACCTAACTAAGGGTTATTGGCAGATCCCCTTGTCTCCCATGACCAAAGAAAAAACAGCTTTCACGACGCCGTTCGGATTACACCAATTTGTTACCCTTCCGTTCGGGTTGTTCGGGGCTCCGGCCACCTTTCAGCGTCTGATGGACAGAATTCTCCGGCCGCATGCTGCATATGCCGCTGCATACCTAGATGATATCATCATCTATAGTGGTGATTGGCAGCGACATATGCAGCATTTGCGAGCTGTCCTGAAGACGCTGAGAAGGGCTGGGCTCACGGCCAATCCGAAGAAGTGTGCAATTGGGCGGGTGGAAGTAAAATATCTGGGTTTCCACTTGGGTCATGGTCAGGTGCGTCCACAAATTGACAAGACGGCAGCAGTTGCGACCTGTCCGAGACCCAAGACCAAAAAGGAGGTTAGACAGTTCCTGGGGCTGGCAGGTTATTATAGGAGGTTTGTACCTAATTTTTCGGACACTGCCAGCCCGCTGACTGATTTAACTAAAAAGGAAGCACCAGATAGGGTCCAGTGGACGGAGCAGCGTCAGCAGGCTTTCACCCAGATAAAGGCTGCTCTGTGTGGCGGTCCGCTCTTAAATGCTCCTGACTTTTCTCTCCCCTTTATCCTACAGACAGACGCGTCGGACAGGGGGTTGGGCGCTGTCCTGTCCCAGGAGGTGGAGGGTGAAGAGCGGCCGGTGCTGTACATCAGTCGAAAGCTCTCTAAGAGAGAGACGATGTACAGCACCATAGAGAAGGAGTGTTTGGCCATCAGATGGGCCGTTCTCACCCTTCGCTATTACCTCCTGGGGCGGGAGTTCACCCTCTGTTCGGACCACGCTCCCCTGCAGTGGCTCCACCGCATGAAGGATACCAACGCGCGGATCACTCGTTGGTATCTAGCTTTACAGCCTTTTAAGTTCCAGGTGATCCACAGGCCGGGTGTACAGATGGCTGTGGCTGACTTTCTCTCCAGGAGGAGGGGGGGGGAGGCTGCAGACCGGATGGCTCCCCGGCCTGAGTCGGGCGGTGGGGGTATGTGGCGAGGGGGGCGTGGTTTTGCTGAGTCTGTAGCGGGAGAGAGAGGACGGAGCGGAGCGGAGCGTAAGTAGGTCAAGTGCAGATGATGAACACCTGTGTCTGATTTCAGTAATTGGCGTGGAGAGACCGGATATAAGCCGGAGAGTGACAGAGAGAGAGAGAGAGAGACGAGCTGGGACCTCGCGTAACGCTGATCCTGCAAGAGACGACTAAAAGAGAATTCTGAGTTATTGTTTTGTATTGCTGTGCATGTGCATGGTGAACGCGCTCTGTGCGCATATTTCTGTTATTACGAAAAGAGTAAATAAAACGTGCGTCCCAGCTCCAGCCGACCCCTGTCTTCTTCCTTCCTTACTATTGACGAACTGAACCTTATCACATACAGCAATCTGATGTGTGAGGGGTTTGAGGTGGAATCTTGAATTGACGTGCGAATGAGTGATCCATGAAATTACCTTCTGCTCCGGAGTCCAAGAGTGCTTGACAGTCGTGCGTGAGTGTTGACCATCTCAGTCTTACCGGAAGGAGGGTAGATGTAGATGAGGTCTTCTCGGCGGAGATCCCACCCGATAGTAGCCTCAAACTTACTATCGGGCTTGGCCTTTTACCGGACAGTTGTAAGCATAGTGTCCGACTCCTCCACAGTATAGGCAAAGGGCCTGGGACCTCCGCCTTTCCCTCTCCTCCCGGGAAAGCCGAGCTCGACTCACCTGCATGGGCTCGTGATCGTCGACGGGGCTGACCGCGTCCCCGCCTCCAAATCGTGGCCCCTCGGCACCTGCCAGAGGGCGTCTACTCGTGGCGTGACCTCCAACTCGGGAAAGTCGAGCATCAACCCTGAGGGCTAAAGCGATGAGTTAATTAAGAGATTGAGGCAGGTCCAAAGCATAGATCTCTCTCTGGACACGGTCAGCCAGCCCATGCAGGAACATGTCCCACTGCGCCTCCTCGTTCCATTTGCTCTCCGCTGCTAGGGTCCGGAACTCGATTGAAAAGTCCGACACTGATCTCTCTCCTTGACGTAAATCAGCCAGCATTCTTGCAGCCTCTCTTCCGCCGACCGCCCGGTCGAAAACTCTTTTCATCTCAGCGGAGAGCTCCTGGAACGAGGCACAGCACGGATCCTCATTCTCCCACACCGCCGTTCCCCATAACGCCGCTTTCCCAGTCAGGAGGGTGAGTACGAAGGCGACCTTGGATCGCTCTGTCTGGAAAGTCTTGGGTTGAAGAGAAAAATGCATGGAACAACGGGTTAGAAAAGCTCTGCAAAATTTTGGATCACCTGAATAGGGCTCTGGGGCTGGTAGGCGTGGCTCCGACTGGGATGGGCTCTCCGATGGTGTGGGGGGAACGGCCGGTGTGGGCGGCGCAGTGGGAGCTCGTAGCTGTTGGATCTGCCGGGTGAGCTCGGACACCTGCGCCACTAACGCCTGAACAGCACGACCAGTATCGTTTAAATTCTTCTCTTGAATGTCCAGGCGAGCCATACTGTTACTCAAACAGTCCTCCATGGTCGGCGCTGATGTACTTGCTGTATCCATTCTTAGTCAGATCGTTCTGTTACGTCAGAAACGAGGACACAATATGAAAGTAAAAAGCTCTTTATTAATAATCAGTGATGATGATGAATAATCCGGATGATACAGGCGGTGGCGCAGGGACTTCGATGGTCAGACACGGAATGGTGGATGAAGTGCAGCGTGCTCTGATGAGTGATGACGTGATCCAGACATAAAACGTAATCCAACAAGATGCGAAACCGGAACACAGGAACTCAAGACGGGACACGAGGCATGGAACAGGATCAGACAACACAGAGACTTCATGCAACGATCTGACAAAGGAGATGAGAAAGTGGTGAGCATTTATAGGAGATGAGATGAGTGGCAGCTGGTGATGATGAGTGATTGCAGCTGGATACTGATCAACAGTAACGATCCGGACACACCCACTAACACACTCACACACATGTAAACAACAAAGCACGAGACTAGAGAGAGACATTGGATCTCTGAACCGTGACAGATGATGCTTTTTGTGCCGTAACTTCATATTCTACCCCCTACACCTAAACACGACCATCACAGAAAACATTTTCAAAAATGAATAAATAATTTCTAAGCTATTTTGCGTGCACACACAGTTCTAAAAATGAACTAATCTCTATTTTTTAAATTCAATTTATTATAAATAAAATATATAACCAATGAATAATAACGTTAAAAAAATATTATTTAAAAATGTAAACATAATTTTAGCTGAATGAATATTTTTACAAAAACAGCTTACATTTTCAGAGCACTGAAGAAGTAGTTCTTTAGGCAATGATAAAAAAAACACTCCAAAAAAGTAAATAGTTTAAGCTGTCATAAACAGCCCCAGATCCTCCAGTGATAAACTGCAGTGTGAACTGAAGCTTCAGGATATAGGAGGATCTTTGTTGACATCTTTGTACGCATGCGCGAGTGGTTGTGTGGCAACAAATCAAACAGTATTGCGGGCTGTAAAGACGCGACGAGCACTTTCAAGAGAGTTAGCGGGCAAAATCCACAATATATAAGCACTTTAACATCTGAAGACCGGAGGAGGTTTGGAGAGAAGCTCAAAATTTGTATTGGTGACAAAATCGAAGTTATTCAAAGCCCATATGAGATCTCCGCTGACTGTGCGTGCAACTCCCCAAACAGACGAGGCATTTATACTTGACGCAACTGTTTTGTTTTAGACTGAACACCAGACCATACAACTGATTTAGACGCGCAAACTGGGTGATGATGAGATGTACTAATATCCGTCTGCTCGGGCAGATTCGGCTCAAAGTCGTGCATCTGCGGATGCGGAGGCGCGCGCGCTGTTAAGCCGAATCTGCCCGAGCAGACGGATTTTAGTTTTTTTATTACCTTCGCGCTCATGCGGACGCGTCGAGTATAAACAAGGTTTTACAGCTCAGCCACTTGTTTTTTTCATATTTTTTTTGCAAGTGGAAGATCTTGGTTTACATTTGGACTTAGATGTGATCTTATAGGCTTGAAAAGGTTGGTGACCACTGCATAACGCAAACCCAGTCAAACGTTTGACTGCAGTATCTTCTATTCTATGCGCCTTATAACCCGGTGCGCCCTATATATGAAAACAGTTATAAAATAGGCCATTCATGGAAGGTGCTCCTCTGCTTATAGTGCGGAAAATACGGTAGTCTGGGTGCTGTGGATCGCGGTTTGGGACACCTGAATCAGAACGCAAAAACATATGACTCGGTTGATTTGACTCAGTTTTATTATTTTTTTATTTTATTCAATCTTCTATAAATACATAGTCACTAAGACTTAGACCTACCATGAACAAAATGAGCCTCACAAACTCGATCAGTAACGTTAGGAATCCAGGCTTCGGAGCGTCCAGGTTAATTGCACGCAACCATTTATTTCGTTTTTCGCGATCCTTTTCGGAGGGAATTCGAAAAAACTTTTTATCAGGCCCCCAACGAGCCGTACAATCGACCACACAGCAAGAGTGAACCATCATCTTCTCTAAATCATCCTCCAAACGTGCAAAACAATCAAATTACAGGTATCTAGCGGTGTTTCCTGCCACACGATTCCCGTGATGCAACGCGGCAAACATAAACAATGACGTCACAAAAGATCCGCCTATAGCATGACAGACCAGATGAGCCTCGGGGGCTAGTAAAATATGGTCTCGAGACCGAGTCCGAGTCCGAGTCTCGAGTACACAACACTGCTAGTCTGTGTTCCGAGCACACTACATCCAGAGTTTTGTAATAAATTCATTTAAAAAGTAGAGTCAATCAACCATTTTCGTCCATTATATTTCAGACCAGCGTCTTGAACAGATTAAACACTGAAGTGAAAGTTTATCTCCTTTCTTCCGGGTTGTATTGAGCGTCAGGTGTATCAGCTCACTGTCGCCCCTCACTGGCTGCTGGAGGAACCACACTTTCGTTTTCATCCCTGACGTCACGTGTTGAGAAAAAGTCCAGCCGTAAAACAAATATTTAAATTCGTTGTTAACAGTATTATCTTTTGAAAACTATCTTAAAACACAGATTTCACAGTTTTAACTGTTAACAACAAAACATTATATCACGGTCCAAACAGGACAATCAATCAATAAGTAAATTAATAAATCTTACTCCATAAATAGTCCTAATGGATTCTGTGCCATAAGGTCTTCTTAAGTCATTTAAAAAATGTATGAGCAGACTGAAATTTAATTCAATTATCACTGAAATTTGCAAAAATGAAAAAAAAAAGAAAAAAAAAACATGTATACAGAACTGGACACGCCTCTTCGCGATTCTCATCCAATCAGAGTCGAACTCTTCAGACGGGCCTCCGTCATGTGACACAAATACAAATGAGTGATACATTTGACTTCTTTTATTTTTAATTTATGATTTAGTTTTATCATCACTATTGTGTAGATGGTGAAGTTTCTCTAAATATGCCATGTGATTGATATATAATTAATTTAGTTTCATGAATTAAGATTTAAAAAAAGTTGAAAAATAGTCCAAATTGATTTCATGTTGATTTAAAGCACTTAGAAGCAGCGAGACAGATATTCAGCTTCAGTGTGGATGTGGTCTATAAAAATACAAACACTTTCACTTCACAAATAATCAATAAGTTTTATGACTTAATTGATAGTTTTCAAACAAATTTAAATAATTAAAAAAAAACGTTATTTTTATTTTATAAATGTTGCTGATCGCTGAACTTGTATATATTGGTGTGCCGAAGAATTAAATCCTTCAACTCTTTAACAAAGTTGAATTGAATTAAATCTAAATCTAAATGAATCAATATCAGTCTCTGATAAAGACACGTGTGTAAAAGTCATCAGACTGTATTTTTACAGTAGTTTATTAAACAGCTTCACCTGAGATTGTCAAATACAGCAGGATTAATATTTCATCTCCAGATAGTCAAAGATGCACCAAACACTATTAAAGCTGTGACAGTTAAAAGCATGAAGTGAACACACTGAATTACATAGACAGCATTTCTGGGCATCATAGTCTCAAAACCTACAGTTATTACATATTATATATTCTATCTAACATGTTTTTCTATATGATCTGAGAGAAATGTCTGATATTAAGATCTTCATAAGCATCATATTTCACCATATCCAGTACATAAACACTCACACTCAAGACTCATTTCTTAATATTGCACATTTAACACATGTTGTCCAAAGAGGCTCATTTACAGTACGCATCTGACAGACACTTTTACAGCTTTACATTTGATCAACACATGTTCCCTGGGAATCAAACCTGTGATCTTGTGCTTGCTAATAATCATGATTAGCAAAATAACAGGAATACTATAAGGACATCTTAACCTAATCTAATCATGATGCAAAAAAAATACAAATATGCTTTTCCACACTCATAACACACTCATCTTTGCCGCATTAAATGTCTCATTTAATCATCTTACATGGGTTTCTTGGTAGGATGTATGATAATTCTGCCTGGTACAGTAACAGCTGAATGCAATGGCCAGAATTAGCATTTTAGTTTAGCAGATTATCTAATAGCAATAAGTATTAGATGTAATATTAATTATTGATTAGTTTTTCCCCACATTATGATTTACTACAAAGTAAAATAATGTGATGAAAATGCCTTGGCTTTGCAATTTATAATACTCTTAGTTCTTAAAGGTGATGAGTTTGAGTTGTATGTTAAATCTGTTAATAATTCACTGTTAGTTTGGCTTCTGTTGAGTGTAACACTGTGACACTGATCTGTGTTTAACTGGTTTGAACAAGTGTTTCAAATGTGTTTTCTGTTTCACTTTTGATCTGATCACAGAAAACAAAACTCTCAGATGTTTCAGCGAAACACCAATTCACAATTCAGTGTCCATTTGACTGGATATAAATTTAATGTAAAACATTATCATGTGATCTCGACCCTTTGAAATGTTTCAAGAGACTCTTACATGTGAAAAGCTGCATCATATTTCTACCAAGCATAAAGAACATCATAAACAATAACTGTCAAAATTACTGTTAATAAAGCAGAGTTGAACCAGATTAGAAAATGCTGAAAAAAAAGAATTGGAAAAGTGTAATACAGGGTCCATTCAAAATGATTTTAATTTTTGAATTTTATTTAATGCCTGTAAACCTGTTCACGTCCCAGTCATAGATCCATCAGTATTGAGCTCATGATCGAATCCATCAGCTGAACTGGTCATCTCTCTCTGCTCACTCACTGCGCCGTAAGAGGAAGAATTTCTCACCCGACCTAAAGATACAGTATAAAATAAATATTATATTCTTGTAAACATATAAATATATTTACATTTATTCACACTCCTCATTTGTTTCAAAATGATCAAAAATCTCTCTCACCATGTTCACATATTTCTACTGTTGTATACTGGCACACTTTTAATTCCTAGTTCATACATTTTAAAAATGACTTTAAACAACAACAAAAAATAACTTTATTATAAATATTTATAACTCACCATTTGACCTTCTCTCTTGGTTGATGTACCAGTGAATCCCTATGAGAGCGAGAACTAGACCCAAAATTCCAGCTATTACTCCAGCTATTCCTCCTGCTATAACAAACCATTGAGATTCTGATTCACAGTTAGAACATTTTCCATTTGCAGAGTGAAAAAAAAAAAAAAAAAAAAAAAAAAATATATATATATATATATAAAAACAAACTCAATGTAATTTTTTAAATAAATGTTTTATATAAACCTCATAAATTATTAAACCGGCAACTTTAATCTATCCCAGCATTATCATGTTCTCCTTGCGAGTGACTGTATTTATGATCATATTTACCCCAGTCTACTGTAACTGGTTCAGTCAGACTGCTGTGAGTGACCAGACAGTCATAAGACCCTTCATGGTTTCTGTCGATCTTCACACTGATTCTCATCTGAAAGGTTTCGTCTTCATTTGGTCTGATTACAGAAGATATTTGATCCTCAAGATTAATTCTGTTCAATCTAATGTTCATCTGAACATCTCTGGGGTAGAAACCAGTGGCCAGACAGACCAGAACCAGCTTACTTCGATCACCAGGAACTTTCCTCGCAAATACATAAACATCTGGAGAACCTGGAGCAGGAAATAATAATGCACTTAACAAATAAACATTTACAAAGAATTTCCTTCTGTCTTTCTGTGCTGAAAAAAAAAAAAAAAACTATTCTTCATTTTCTATAAAAAATCATTTCCTGTGCTGTGCAGAAGAAAGTCATAAAGGTTTGGAATGACATAAGGGTGAGTAAAAAAATTATGTGAATTATCCCTTTAACCAAACATTGTGTTATAATTCATAATCAAATAATTTAGCTGCCATGTAATCTAATGGAACTAAACTTTAACTGGTAAACAAGTCACTCTCCACACTTCTCATTTTCTTAGTCACCGGATCTTCTTTGACTGATATAAAGCATTGTGAACACACAAATCTTAAAACTGCAGGGAAAACCTTTGCATAAATGATTAAACCTTGAAAGATTTTCTTTAGATATATTTTAATAACTTGCACTGAATTAACAGTGTTTATACCATGGTCTGGGTGAATGCTCGATTCTGATTGGCTGCAGGATGTCCATTAAAAAGTGATAGAGGACACCTAGTAAAGGAGTTCTGGTGAAACTGACTGTTTACCATTCGAAATTAATAAATAAATGCACTGGCTACATCAGCTGTGAGTAACCATAGCAACAGGCAGTCAAAGTATCCATTTACAATTTATTGTATCAAAACAAAACTGAAGGGTTCTACGAGCTGAGCGGACTATAAATATCTCCGAAACCAAGTTATTGTTTGTAAAAACTTTAGATTTCGATTGTAAAACTAATTAAAATATGAACTAATGTTTTAAAAATGTGTTATTTGGCAAGTGACCATGGTATAAGCGGGTTAATGCCCTTCGAGGTGTCCACTGTCAGGTATTAATGGACTTCGGCGGAGGCAACCGTTGTCCATTAATACCTGACAATGGACACCTCGTCGGGCATTAACCCTTACTTCACAATGCGACTGGGAAATGAAAATATCACAAACATTTCTGAACCAATCCTCACTGGTAATGATAATGATGATAAATAACCCATGTACTAAGAGAAACATCCTATTGCAACCCAGCGAGCAAAAAGTCGTCCAGAAGACGTCTAAAAGACATCATTCTTAGACATCCAGAAGACGTCCTCACAGGAGCCAGAATGAAAGTTTTTTATACGTCTTTTCTGGACATTGTATAGACGTCAATTAAAGACGTGCTAAAGACGTCATTCTTAGACATCCAGAAGACGTCCTCACAGGAGCCAGAATGAAAGTTTTTTTTACGTCTTTTCTGGACATTGTATAGACGTCAATTAAAGACGTGCTAAAGACGTCATTCTTAGACATCCATAAGACGTCCTCACAGGAGCCAGAATGAAAGTTTTTTTTACGTCTTTTCTGGACATTGTATAGACGTCAATTAAAGACGTGCTACAGACGTCATTCTTAGACATCCAGAGGACGTCCTCACAGGAGCCAAATTGAAAGGTTTTTTTACGTCTTTTCTGGACATTGTATAGACGTCAATTAAAGACGTGCTAAAGACGTCATTCTTAGACATCCAGAAGACGTCCTCACAGGAGCCAGAATGAAAGTTTTTTTTACGTCTTTTCTGGACATTGTATAGATGTCAAGTAAAGACGTGCTACAGACGTAATTGTTAGACATCTAAAGGCAGCCAGAATAAAAGTTGTATTAGATGTGTTTTCTGTAGTAGAAATGTCAAAGACTGTTAAAGACCCATACTGACATGGAAATCCCATATGTGCATTTTGCAAGGATCCAACTTTAAAAAATATTTACTTACAAATATTTACAAAACAGTGGCAGTAAGTGAGCTAGTTCTCACTGAGAAAACCCCAGTTACTCATTGTTAATGGTTGTCGTGTCATGAAACTGCAGACACACAGACCATAGACCTAAATAAGATTTTAAAGAATATTGATAATATAGAATATTCAATTGAATAACTGTGTAGTGTATATAATTGCATTTGTATATCTTAACAATATAACTGTAATAAACTGCTTACCATTTTCCTAAACCAAACTAATCACTCCAAGAAATCAACTATTTAAATCTCAAAATATATTTTTATTACTATTTTGTTCTGCTGGACCAAAACTTAACAGCCGGAAGAGTAAAGTATAAATTGACACAATAAAACTTATAAACCAGAACAGTTAAGTTTTCCCTTTAAATAATCCATAAAATGTTGTTAAAACAATAGGCTATAACATAACAATTAACAAAATATGGCTGCTATAAGGTTCACAAGCTTCATTTATAGCAGCAAGCAGTTTCAGATGATCGGCTACAGCCTTTATTTGGGCCTCTGTTGCAGCTGGGTCCCATTTCATGACAGCAGCTACAATCAAAGAAAAAAAAATCCACATGTAATATAAAAAAATACAAATGCCACTGTTGTGGTTTAGCTTATAGCAGAGATACATAGTTGAAAATTTGAGTACTCAAATCAATTAAATGAAATAAATCACAAATCAAGTAAAATTACATCAAGCCTGATATAAGGCATTCCACACACACACACACACACACACACACACATAGGGGCCATTTACAACTTCATGCGATTTTGGTGATCGGATAGCTATACGATCTTGAAAAGACCAGGTGTAAATGCCCTCCGAAACGCATTCGTGACGCATTTGAATCTGACTGCTCAAACCACTTCAGGAGGAGCTCTGGGCCGCATTCCAGAAGAAACTGGACAAGTGTAAATGCATCTGGTTGTTGAAACCACATATCATATGTAAATTTTACTCCTCCCAAAAACGCTCTAAAATAAAGGTGTGAGAGCGTGTCATAGGCTATATGTCATGTTATAGCCAGTTATGACGACGCTACTGCCGCATCGCCGCTGACCATCTAACGTTATTCATCAAGCCAACGTGCAAACTAGCGCAAATCAAAGTGAAAGTAAGCCCCCGATGCTAAACACAGTTATCATCTTTAAAAGTAAAGAAACGAAATTATATTACCAGGGCTCTTGCGCTCTCTCCTATTGCGGTCTTTGATTTAGAAATTTTAACGGATGATCAATAAAATGCAGCTCATATCTGTTGCTTTCAGTGACGTGAACGCCATTAAATTTGCATAGCGAGGGAATCGAAGATCGGATTTATATCCGTTTTGCAAAAGGTGTAAGGTGTAAATAGAATTGTTGTGATAAAACAGATAGCTATCCGATCTGAGAAAACGCATCAAGTGGCCAGGTTTAAACAGCCCCATATACACACACACACACACACACACACACACACACATATTAGGGGTGTAAGTTAACGGTTCACAAAATTCATGGTTCGGTTAAATACGATACACTTGTGTCACGGTAAGGTACGTTTTCGATACAGGAAAAAGAAAGAAATGCCAGAGAAATTTCCTTGATTTAATATTTTTAACTTTTTGTTTTTTATTAAACCTAACATCATAAAGTATGATTTTTTTTTACTTTGAGGAATGATGTTTGATCCATTAATAACAGAGAAATATGAATGCTTCTCACTAGATCTCGCAGCGATGTTATTACTTCAGTGGGGATATCTTAGCGCTGTGTAGTAACAGTGTTGCTTGATCAAGATCGGCTCGCACTGCACTGGTCCAAACTGATAAACGGCCCGTGAAGCACATAATATACAGCACCTGCTTTCTGGTCAGTTAGCCTACAGTACCTGCTTTTTTTGTGGAAACCAAATCTTTTGATTGTGAGAGAGACATGTGTTAAAAGTCAGATGGCACTTAAGCTACTTTATGATTTGCCCTATGTCTGAACAAAAGAAATAAAAGTTAACTATCTATACCATATTTAATTGCATAGCATCATATTTTTGCAATGCGTTGAATCGAAATCAAATCGCACCGGATCGTAATAATAGTGAATCGTATTGCATTGCATCGGTAGCTGGCAGCTGCTTATATGTATCATATCGGCCTCAGTTATGGAGATGCACATCCCTAATACCTACATAGGAAAAGTAACTACATTTACATACTGTGAATCGTTTTTTTATTTATCGAGAATCGTTTTTGCATCGAAAATCGCAATTGTATCGAATTATGACATTTTCTTAATCTTACACCCCTAATATAAACACATACATATAGTACTTTGGAGACCAATTGTGTTGAAATAACATTGAGACAAAGGAGGTAGAGGACGAATACTCACTTCTCTTGGTAGCTGTTCTGATGAATGACGGATCCTGGCCACAGAAAGATAAAAGAGAGAGGTAAAAGGGGGGAATTAATTAGCATGGGTCACATTTCATTCGTTTTGTCTGGTATCTAAAACTTATGTCTGATAGAAAAATGTGCATCACCAAAAGAAGGAACATGTAGATTGACACAGTGGATCTGTCCAAATGGTAATCGTTTTAATAACGTTATCATCTGAACAAAGAAAAAACTCTTCCGTTTTTAGTACATTGTTGTTGTGTAAAAGTTCCTTAAGTTTGTGTGTTCTTGACGTCTTTTCTTTTAACCCTGCAGGTAGTTACATTAACGCATCTATTAATAAAAGTTTTACCTATGGAACTTCGGTATGATGAAAATGTGTGTATTATAGCTAAGGGTGTCACGATTCTCCAAATCCTCGATTCGATTACATTTTCGATTCTAAAGTCACGGTTCGATTCGATTCTCGATTTAAAAAAAAAAAAAATTGAAAGCACAAGCTATGCCATTTTTAGACTTGTATGCAATATAATAATATCTGACCTTTGTTCGCAATGTACCACACACTACATTGTCAAATTTAAAACGTTTATTAACAACATAATGTAACAATAACTTATATCTCAAGTCAATTGGAAACTTAAACAATATACCTATTACCTACTATAGTCCCGGGGCTCCCTGGACTCCTCAGAGCAGTCACAGGCGAATAGCACGGTGTTTTAAATTGGGTTCCCACAGCGTTTGCATCGCAGTACGAGAGAACGTTCTCGTGAGGGAACGTACTTGATTACTTGCGTAACCTCGGTTCCCTTAGAGATCAGGGAACGAGTACTGCGTTGCCTTGCCGTGCTATTTCGCTCATATCAGGTACTTCGCTTGAGTCGATTTAAACCTAAAGTCCTTTGGCGAGTTTTCTCTGAATGTATACACTTCAGCCGCGTCCAAATTGGCGCGCTCGAGGTTGGCAGGGCGCCAAGCGCTCCCGTTGGACCGCACGCCACTGCTAACTCGCCATAGGTTCGTGCAGTTGCCGCAGCACAGGCAAACAGCTCGCTCAGACGAGCTATGATGTTCTCGCTGTGCAGCTGCAATGCGTTTTAAAATAAAGGCTTCAATATTCTTGAGAAAAGGAGTTTTACCTATTACAGGCAAGCCGAGCTGACGTGACATATGGGGCGTGGCAGCATCGACGATTCCATTTTTTGATTCGATGATCGAGATTGAGCATTAATTTCGATCGATTTCGATTTAAAATCGAAATCGTGACACCCTTAATTATAGCAAACCCAAACAAATGTTAAATGGAACTCTTCCACCATATCTAGCTTTAAAACGAATCATAGGAACTTGCAATCCTAGGTCACATTACCATAAATAAAATTACTATAAGATAAAATTACTTCAGTTAATTTACCATCGCATGCATGTCCCCCTTTGCTAACCCTTTTGTGGAAGGGCTCTTTGTGAAGGGATTTAGATGTTTGCTTGGAACACCCCTTTAATTGTACATTTATTAAATCACATGTAAGGTTTATAAATAATACTAGGTAAAGGAGAGCAAACTGATTCCCCCTTCATTTGATCTACCTTATGCCGACCGAAAGGTATATGATTTTCTTTCTTCAGATGAAAACACATATTTTAGAAAAAATAAACTAGACTTTTAGAAATATTATCCATCTCTTGTGTTTGTGTGTCAAATAATGCAAGTGAATAGACACCAAAATGCTGAAGGTCGAAAAAGTCCAAGAGCATTGTAAAGCTCACATGATACGTGCAGAAAACATCTTGTGGGACAACACAGCAAGCTGTGAGTACGCTGTATGAAGTTTCTGGCGTATGCACTTGCATTATATTGGCTTACAATAATGGATAATTTTTCAAAAAATCTTTGTGGAAAGAAAGTCAGATATACATCTGGAATGGCACGAGAGAAGAAAAAAAGAGAATTTCGGAGTGCATTGTGCCTTTAAAATTGACTGCGGATTTAGATACTGGGTAACACTTTATTTCGATAGTCCACTTTAGACATTCTACTAACTATAAGTAACTTTGCAACTACATGTCAACTATCTGTCATTAGAGTATTAGTAGACTGTCTGCTTAATATTTGCTAACACTCTGTTTTGTTGGTCCCTTAACAGACATTCTACTGACTATAAGTTACTTGGCAACTACAAGTCAATTTATTCTCCTAACCCGAATCCTAACATCTAAACTTAACCTACCAGTCTATTGACTGTCTATTACAGCCTACTAATACTCTAATGAGAGTTAGTTGACATGTAGTTGAAAAGTTACTTATAGTTAGTAGAATGTCTAAAGTGGACTATCGAAATAAAGTGTAACCAGATACTGCAGTGGATACTTACTAGTGATGGACTTGTTTCTCTGTTGGTGCCTATTCTGCTCCGTAAGTCCAATGCTTGATCTAAAAATAAAAATTTTGTTAAAAAGTGTGTTAATAGGATTATTGATCGGGTAACATAGGACCATTTTTTAATGTTCCATAAGTGTTATATAAATCTGGAGAACCCTTACTAAAAATTAACAATGTTTTGCGACACTAACCAAATGGTAATAAATTATTGTAATACGTAAAATAGGAAAGAGGCCGCACTATGCATAAACTTTTATTTGCAAAAACACGTTTTGGCGCGTGCCTTCATCAGTTTGCACGCGCTGAAACGAATTTTTGCAAATAAAAGTTTATGCATAGTGCGGCCTCTTTCCTATTTTACTTATTACAATTATCCAGGCCAGCACTCTAACCCCCAGTTTCACAGACAAGGCTTAAGCTAGTCCCAGACTAAAATGCATGTTTGAGCTATTTCAACTGAAAGAAACTCACACTGATATATCTTAAAATATGTCAATGCCATTGGTTTGTCTCAAGATGCACAGCAGTAATGTTTCTTTTCTAAGGCACATTTATAAAAGCTACTTAAATGTCCTAATTGAACTATGGCCTAATCCTGGCTTAATCTAAACCTCGTCTGTGAAACCAGGCCTAAAAGTTTATTAATATATGCAGTGAAGCCTGCTCCTATACTCACTTAATAAATTATTGTAATCAATCCACCATAAAAACATGGTTTCTACACTATAATAAAAAACATGGTAAATTTAGCAAATGTCCTTAAAAGAACAGCTCATCCAAAAAAATAAAAATCTCATTATGTAGCTTACTCACCCTCATGTTGAAATTGTATGAGTTTCTTATGTAGAACCATAATTAAGATATCTTGGAAAATGCCTTTTATTTTTGTCATACAATGAATACAGTTGTTTTATTCCCAAAATTCTTGTTTCACAAAAGTAAGTTATACAGGTTTGAAAATACTTTCATTTTGAAAGACATTTATTTTTGGGTCAGCTAGGCCTGTAAACTCAAGAAGATAAAGCTTGTCTGGAGGGTTTGAACCAGTGCATTTGAGCAGATTCACATGTTCTGCCTCTATTTCACGAGTATTTTATGACAATACTCACCGCATCTGAACATCGTGTGGCTGGATAATATTTATTTCCAAAATGCCTGGATCATGAAGGAAACACACACATACACATCTATATTAGTTATTTGTTTTACTTACTAACGGAAACATTTGCAAAAGCTTGCAAAATTGACTCACCAGCTCCAAAACATATTATTACGACTCGTTAATTTAACTGATCGGTTAGCCATCCCGCGATCAACAATAGATTCAAAAGCCTAGTTTGCAGATTAGAGTAAGATTGTGACAGTTTCTGTCTAAAGATACAATATTCTCAGTTCACTCGTTGTAAAGCTCCCATGCTGAGTTTTATTTTTATTTTTTTATCATAAACTAAGTTAGACAAGTTACACATGCTAGCAGGCAGCACATAACATCAATTCATTGGAATACCGTAGGCCTATGCACTAATAATATTGATCTAATCGCGTTTAGATTCTCAATTTAATACACTATATCTTGATGTAGCAGAATTTGTATAAAATAAAGTTATTTACCTTCCGTAGATTGCAATATGTCCGTTGTTAAAATTCTTTGTCCATATTCCTTGTTTGTTCTTCATTTACATCCAGCAACTCGCTCAAAATAAACATTTAGCAGTCCGATGTAAAATAATCCATGTTTTAAACGATGTAAAACCCACATAATCATATTGAAGATCCCGCGCAGCAGCAAAGCAAACACCGACTCGCTCAACTGACGTTTATTCAAACTTGACTCTTAAAGGCGCGCATAGTTGTCATTGGCTAGATTCCTGGATGACAGTCAGAATAAACAGAGAATAACCAATCATGCTCAAAACAGCTAGGAGAGACAACCAATAGTGTGGCAACATTGCAATTACTGGAAAATATGAATATATATATATATATATATATATATATATATATATATATATATATATATATATATATATATATATATATATATATATATATATATATATATTTGGTTGTAGGATTTGTAGGCTGGCTGTTATATTTAATCAATTGGTTAAATTGTTTTTTTCATTGCAGTGCATGATTAAAAATTAAACATTAAAAATTAAAGATTAAAAATACTGTAAGAACTTACAGTAACTGACCATATACAATATTTATTTACCACTGTTCTGATAAAGCGCAATTTAATAGAGCAAACAGTATATTAAACAGAGCAAACACTACATATATTCATATACAATTCTGTATGTAGATCTATATGAAAATCTAATGAATTGGTATCATGGTGGTGATGACAGTTCATGTGACCCATAATGACCCTTTTACACTTTCACAAATTCTTGACCTTTCCTTTAGAAACACTCTTATGCCTAATAATGTCAACATCCTTTTTCACCCTGTGTGGCACTGGTACACAACCTGTTGGTTTAGAGTTAATCCTCTGTCCAACACAAAACTTTGGTAACATTGGCATAATTATATACAAGTTACAACATAATACCCTGGGTTTCACACTTCACGGGCAAGACTTAAGCCTGTAGTCCCAGACTAAAATGCATGTTTGAGCTGTATTACCTGAAAGCAACTTGCACTGACATATCTTATGGCAGTGCCATTGTTTTGTCTCAAGATGCACGCCAGTAATGTTTTTTTTTTTCTAAGGCACATTTTTAAAAGCTATAATGAAATACCCAAATTGAACTAAGGACAAATCCTGGCTTTATCTAAACCCTATCTGTGAAACCGGGTCTGGGTTAGAAATTAAGGGTTAAGGTTAACCCTAACCCTAACCTTAAGACTTGTCTACAGACGTCTATTTAACAGCATGGTGTTAACTGCAGTGGTTAGGCCTTTAGCACTGATAAAGGACAAAAATCTTCTCACTGTGACAGTCTGTTTAGTAAAGATTGTTTGTATAGATTGTCCCTAAACTAGAGCTACTGATGCATTCAAGACATACCTGTATCATAAAGATCGTATTTACAAATTGAACATACATGAACGCCGCCACAATGATGAAAATATGAGTAGGAAGCTTGGGATTTTCTTTTAGCCCGATCTTGAAGAGTTATGAGTGTGTCAGTGAGAAACATATAATACCACAATACTTTGGTATTTAGCAGTTACATTGCCAGGCTTTTCTATTTACAATGAAGTAAGCTAATGCCTGCACAAAATATGACAGTATTATAGTATAACAATATAACATGTAATGATACATTTTACAGTGTCTTTATTCTCGTAATTTATGGACAATTTCTGGATGTCAACGGACGTCCAGATTATAGTCAGCATGAACGTCTTTTCTGGACTAGTTCTGGCTGTCAGTGGACGTTTAGATTATGGCCGGATTGGACATCTTTATTCACGTCATTTATGGACTGTTTCTGGATGTCAACGGACGTCCAGATTATAGTCAGCATGAACGTCTTTTCTGGACTAGTTCTGGCTGTCAGTGGACGTTTAGATTATGGCCGGTTTGGACATCTTTATTTTCGTAATTTATGGACAATTTCTGGATGTCAACGGACGTAAAGATTATAGTTACTATGAACGTCTTTTCTGAACTAGTTCTGGCTGTCAGTGGACGTTTAGATTATGGCCGGATTGGACATCTTTATTCACGTCACTTATGGACTGTTTCTGGATGTCAACGGACGTCCAGATTATAGTCAGTATGAACGTCTTTTCTGGACTAGTTCTGGCTGTCAGTGGACGTTTAGATTATGGCCGAATTGGACATCTTTATTCTCGTAATTTATGGACAATTTCTGGATGTCAACGGACGTCCAGATTATAGTCAGTATGAACGTCTTTTCTGGACTAGTTCTGGCTGTCAGTGGACGTTTAGATTATGGCCGGATTGGACATCTTTATTCACGTCACTTATGGACTGTTTCTGGATGTCAACGGACGTCCAGATTATAGTCAGTATGAACGTCTTTTCTGGACTAGTTCTGGCTGTCAGTGGACGTTTAGATTATGGCCGGTTTGGACATCTTTATTTTCGTAATTTATGGACAATTTCTGGATGTCAACGGACGTAAAGATTATAGTTACTATGAACGTCTTTTCTGAACTAGTTCTGGCTGTCAGTGGACGTTTAGATTATGGCCGGATTGGACATCTTTATTCACGTCACTTATGGACTGTTTCTGGATGTCAACGGACGTCCAGATTATAGTCAGTATGAACGTCTTTTCTGGACTAGTTCTGGCTGTCAGTGGACGTTTAGATTATGGCCGAATTGGACATCTTTATTCTCGTAATTTATGGACAATTTCTGGATGTCAACGGACGTCCAGATTATAGTCAGTATGAACGTCTTTTCTGGACTAGTTCTGGCTGTCAGTGGACGTTTAGATTATGGCCGGATTGGACATCTTTATTCACGTCACTTATGGACTGTTTCTGGATGTCAACGGACGTCCAGATTATAGTCAGTATGAACGTCTTTTCTGGACTAGTTCTGGCTGTCAGTGGACGTTTAGATTATGGCCGGATTGGACATATTTATTCACGTCATTTATGGACTGTTTCTGGATGTCAACGGACGTCCAGATTATAGTCAGTATGAACGTCTTTTCTGAACTAGTTCTGGCTGTCAGTGGACGTTTAGATTATGGCCGGATTGGACATAATTTCTCAGTGTCATTAATCGACTAATTCTGGCTGTCAATGGACGTTCAGATCATGGCCTGGACGGGCGGACTTGATTTCAACCTGTTTTGTACGTCCACAGACGTCGCTTGCTCAGTGGGAATTATTGTGTCAAATACACACACACACACACACACACACACACACAAAGACAGGAGATTAATAAAATGATCAGAACATAACTTACTCTTTTTTGTGTTGTTAAATGTGGAGATCCAGTCAGTGCAGTCCTTGAGGTAATGCTTGAGGAGTTTGTTGCGTTCAATTTCACGATCCCATTTCATTTTAATTTCTTTGGCATTCGGGCTTTTATCAATCCACTGCATAGTTTCATAATTAAAGGACAGAATATCCTCTCCATCAAATCCATATTCATCAAAGACAGACATACTCTTTTTTCCTTCAGGACGTTTCTGCAGTTTACAGCCAGTTATTCTCTGAAGAACATGAAGATCTACAATCACAGAACAACACTCATGAGAAACTACACCCAGCCACACACACACACACACACACACACACACACGGATATGGGGGCTGAATGATAAAATTACACCTTCGTAATCGCAAGTCACCTAAGGTGATATGTTGATTAATGCTTCTCTCTTATTAACATCTGAACTCACCAGAACAGTTTGCAGATGTTGGGCACTTTGACAGAGTGTACAGCTGATCCAGGTACCAGTCTCTAGATTCAGGAGGTTCTCCAGGAGCTTTGGTCCAGTCGGTCAGATTCTCTCTTATCCAGACTCGTTCTTCATTACTGTAGTGAGCGATCAGTTTGTCATCGGACTCAGCCTCAGCAGTGAACGCAGGAAATGAGTCTTCTTTGGTCAGGACTGTAAACATGTATTGGAGGTAATGTCTCTCTGAGGAACACATAAAACACAAATAACTTGTGAATGCTTTCGAAACACGTTTCATAACGCTTCAAAACATCTGCAAATCATTTGTGTCGAGCCAGTGATTTGGAGCAAAGTGCCAAAGAGTATAGGAGCCAAGATTGCGACTGAGTTAATGGGGTTGTCAGTGCCCTATTTACAAGATGTAAAATAAGTCTCTGATGTCCCCAGAGTGTGTATGTGAAGTTTTAGCTCAAAATACCCCACAGATATTTTTATATAGCATGTTAAAGTTGTCACTTTTTGAGGGTGAGCAAAAACGCACCGTATTTGTGTCTGTCCCTTTAAATGGAAATGAGCTGCTGCTCCCGGCACAGGGGGCGGAGCTTCAAGAGCTCTTGTGTTAGAAGCTCAGATTACCTCACGCAGACAAGTCAAGTCAATTCAAGTCATCTTTATTTATATAGCACTTTTTACAATACAGATTGTATCAAAGCAGCTTCACAATGATAACCTGAAAATAATACAACAGTTTGCTGAAGAAAGGCAGAACAATAATTTTGTTGAATATTAAATGTCCCCAACAACAACAACAACATTTCTGAAACTGTTAAGCCTTTTATGCTCAAACCGAGTTGGACAAAGATGGAGAGACTCAAGAAGAAGTGACAATTTCCTGATGTTGTGTACTTACAATATCCCAAAAGTTCTCAAAGATTTTTAATTTCAGAGAAATTCCAATTTTAAATAATGGCTCGTCCCTGACTCCCTGTTCACTTGTCGCCTGTCAATGACATAATATCTGCGTTATCCCTGGCTTCCGCTGGTACTGCCACAGTAACTATGGCGAAAGACGTGGACAACTGCGTTACTCTAGCAGCACACTCATGTTGTTGTTGTTTCGTTCAAACATTACGGACCATGGCAAGCAGAATTTGGGACAAAAGAAGAACTAAAACGAGGATCAATATCAGTGTGGTGTTTTCGAGATGATGAGAGCTCAAAGTCTGCGACTAACTTCGACTTGACAGGGACGCTTTTGCATGTACTTTATTAGACAGCTGAGCAAATGTACATAAAATAATCAATGTTACATAGCTCAACATAATAAAATGTTAGAATATGATCAGTATGTTATTCTAATGTTGATCTCGCACACTGCTAGTCTCATACAGACAAACTAACACATAGAATAACATTATAACTTGAACACACTCAAATGCAGTTTAGTGTGATAGTGTAGACCGAGTGAAACAGCACTGCGTTACGTCACAAATTTCATTTGTCTAATAAACTGACCCGTGTGAGTATTAGTCAGCACACAAAAAAATTACATATTGTAGCTTTAAAGGGTTGGTTCAGGATTTTGGACATCGGACCTCGTTTCCAAGTTAGCCTGGGTGTTATTTATCAGTGGAGTCCTTCCAGTTGCATAGTTTGCCGGTGCTAGGCTAGCACAAGTCAACGGTATCTGCTAGCCTGCCATTAAAAACAGTTTTACCCACTCCACAGTACACCAAAAGTAAATAAATTATATCGCCAGACTATCGATGTAAATGTCTGTTGAGAGAATAATGTTAGAAATCAAACTACTCTTGCATCTCAATGATTGCATTACATTTACAGGAACTAGTTTCTCAGCAGCGGCGGAATTTTACTTTGCTCCGGTTAGTAGTACTGTGCACACTTGGACACTTGCGTGATTGTCATGTGGACCGGCTCTCTCGGTTGCCTAGGTAACTTAATATCATTCCGCCGCTGCTGTAGACTGTGCTAATAAATACAGGGAACAAAGTATAACTATTGCAATGCGATGCAATGATCTCATAACCCCCTCACCAAGAACTTGTCATCTGTTATTGTTGCAGTCTCCGGTCTCTTCTTGTTGCTGTTCCGACGCTTTTATTTTGTTTTCTACGGTGAACGTTTAGGCTACCTCATTCCAGCGAACCTGATGAAAAACTTACAGAACTTCTTCCACTTAATCATTCAGTGAACGTTTTCTTTTTTCATTTATTTTTCTATTTTTGCATCTTATTTTTTTATCGATTATTTATACCTTTTTACACTGTTTTTCCTTTTGCACTGACTGCGCTCTGTTGCGGACCCCTGGTTTTAAAACCCCCAATTTACTGCCATTTGTATAGACAAAAGATAGCATTGAATAATTATTTTCAGGTTTACATTTTTTTTATTAGGCTATTATTTTCATTTGCATTTTTTAAAAATCAGTTTTAGATAATAGATACCTTCACAATTTGAACCATAAAGCCTTTCTGAAGGCAAGTGGTGTGCACACTTAAATGTGTGTCTATTGTCACATCTGGTTTATACGTATAGTCACAGGTGACATCACAAATTATACATCATCAGCAGAGCAGTAATTTTACCGAGTAGCCTAATACACCCGGATGGGTATCAGCCGATTCAATGGATGGGTGGCACTAAAACCAGTAGGCCTACACATGCATGCGTTTTCTGCTCCACTATGTCTTATCGTTTAGCACTTTGAGTCAACAGTTGTGTAAATGGGCTCTATAAATATAATTTGACATGACTTTAAATATTTATTTTTATTTTTTAAGCACAGTAAAAACAGTAGGCTAGTTGACCACTGTGCCATACAACAATAAAAAAAAAAAAAAAAAAAAACTAAAAACACACACATCATCATTTATCATTATCACAGGGAAGTGCACAAAAATTGTAAACCGCAATGCAATGAAAAGAGGAAACATTAAAACACTTTAAGCAATTACACTGCAAAAACAAATATTTTTGTTCCTCCTTATATTTCTTAAAACAAGAACAAATATCTGCCAATGGGGTCAGAAAAATAATCCATTTAAATTAAATGTATTATTCTGACCCAGATATTTGTTATTTTTTTCAAGCTTAAACTAACTTCATTTTGATTTTTTTTTTTTTTAAATATGAGTCTTAATATCTTATGCCACTTTGCTTGTATCCTGATTTAAGAACGTTTAGAATTTGTTCTAAAAAAAAAAAATACTGAGCTCAGTTCAAACTACTCTGAAGGAAACTGGAAGTTTATTCCACAGTTTTGAAAAATCACAGTCTCGGGATCATCAATAATCTTTGCTCAGATGACATCAGATATCTAACAGATGTTTTTGCACTCACAATAAGCTCAGAGAGACTGTTGGTGAATATCAGGCCAGAGCCTTAAAAGCAAAAAAGTAACCAGAAACCAGTGCAAAGAAAACAATAGGCTACTTTACTTTTCATGGAAACCCGTTTTTTTTTTTTTTATTATTATATATATTTTTTTATATGTTTTATGCGAATGTGAAAACGCGTAACTTGTGCCCGTTCCCAAAGGCATGCGAAACTGAAAGCACATGCAGAGATTGAGTTTGATTCAGAGTCGCTCAGAGAAGCGGGAAACACCTGATCATGAACTGATCGACTGAGCAAAGTGCGCGGAACAGAACTCCTCATTAAAACACAAAAAGCCTGTTGCGCTTTCGATTTTAGTTCGTTTCACATGCTATAACAAAGATATGGCATACCACATAATGTTCAGAGACATATTACAGTACGTTGGTGTGAGAAGTCTAAAATATTGATTGAATGAATAAGACTTTATTTTAAATATAAGCAAACTCGAAAGGTTTAGTTTAAACATTTGAAGATGCTGGGTATCAGAAGAAACACGAATGTTCTTACCTTGAAGCGCATCACTCAGACTAGAGTGAGAAATAAGCCAGACTATCGCTAACTCTATAAAGAACATGTTTTTAAACGAGAGCGCGTGAAACATGTTTGCCATTCAATTCCAGCGCGCGCTCTATTGTGTTTCACTGATGAAATCTGGAAGTGTCTCTGAATGTCAGCACTTTATTTCTGCAGAAAGATCTTTATTGGTCGTGAAAGTTTGGCATAAGGCGGAGTGTATTAACACTATTGGCCAACAGATTAAAGGGAAGTGATAAATCCAACAGGCTTTGTAACTTGTAGCCATGATATTAAAAACACTACACTTGAACTTCAGTTAATTAGCTTTTTACTGTCTTTTACCGTTGCTTTGATAACAAACACATGTGAAGCAGTAGGCTTATGAATACAGCTATGATTTAGGCTAAAATTGTCTGTTCTGTTTTCCTCTACTTTCACTAAAAAACATCAATGGTTTGCCTGATAAAGACAAATAGATATGGTTGATCATAAAACATTTACCACAGAATTATGAAAAGGTAGATTGCTGTTTGTAGATGAATTACTGTTTAACTTTCTTTAAGTGACATTAAGCAGTTCAGCAAACACACTATTTTATCCAGTAACACATTTATTTATTTGTCATGGGTTTGTGCTCACAAGTCACTTTTCCCAATTAATAAATAGCCAAGGCCTAAATAAAAATAAAGAGGGAACCCCCACACAATTCATTCATTCATTCATTCATTAGCAGATCATAGAACAGAAGGAAAAAACCCTTTATATTCACCATCTCTACAGGGTGTATTGCTGCCTCTCACTGCATGGCTGAGGATGAAATCACACCTTCATCTTCATTCTTGCACGCAAAAAAGATTTTTACAATTTACACATTTCAATTAATAGTAAAATTCCATCAAATTGAATTGGATAATACTTGCATGTTTTAATTGAACTAGTGCAAAATGCCCATGCAAAATCTGTTTTTGTGTGTGTTTTTAGTAATTGTTGGTTTGGTGTGTTTGAGTGCTCATTGTTACTATTACACAGCAAAAGTTCAGTGACATTTTTGCACACTTGGCACACTTTAGGCCCCTTAGTGCCAATTGGGCATCGTTTAAATGCCACGGCCTACCTGAGCATTGTTTCTGACCATGTCCATCCCTTTATGACCACCATGTACCCATCCTCTGATGGCTACTTCCAGCAAGATAATGCACCATGTCACAAAGCTCGAATCATTTCAAATTGGTTTCTTGAACATGACAATGAGTTCACTGTCCTAAAATGGCCCCCACAGTCACCAGATCTCAACCCAATAGAGCATCTTTGGGATGTGGTGGAACGGGAGCTTCGTGCCCTGGAAGTGCATCCCACAAATCTCCATCAACTGCAAGATGCTATTCGAATGATGCGAATAACAGACATACTGACTGACTGACTGACAGACAGACGTTTCTGTAATTTATAGATAGATAATTGACCCTTCGCTAAGCCCCGCCCTCCTTAGTTACTGTTGCTACGCCTGACAAGGTTTTGCGCCTGACAAGTCTATTACATATTCTCAAGGAGATATTTAGTCATGTGTGGCGAACAGGTGAAATATCTGAGAGAGCAGGACAAAAGGGACTGCGGCATGTATTCGAGGGATATATCCACGACATAATATGGAACCGATTAGAGAATAATTTAATCAAAATTGAAGCTAAAGCCTACAGGTCCCAGCGCAAGCAGCAGCAGCCGCCTCATACGCTCACCATTCAAATGGGAAACACACAAATTGAGGAACAGCTGTTCATGCACAGCAGGGGAAGTGAAATTTGAAAATAATCTAATAATTATAAACCAAACAGCTTATCCATAAATCTTGTGGAAAAAACACAAGACATTAGCCTGAACACTTTGCAATGATAACATTTTCCCGCTTATATTTTTAGTGTGCCAGGCTTTTTTTTAAGATACCGGGTATCAGATTTGCACAATCCACATACACAACGCTTCGGTATGTTTCTCTCGCTCGAAAGCTTGCCAGACCTCCCCGCGCCTAGTTACGGTTGTTAAGCCACGATTAACCTGTGGTGGTTTTCGGGCGTGGCTTAGCGAAGGGTCAATTGAACAATCATTTATCAATTATTCAATTAAAACAATTTAAATATTAACTGAAATGCAGGTCATGTATGTGGGAAAAGTATAGCCGTAGACCAATCAAACATCAGTTATCACACTGTTATACACCTTTTTGTGTTTTACACATTTTATTTAAAATAAAAATACCATTCACACACGTCCATTAGAAACACTATTATAAACATGAAACATTTCTGAGCAGTTCATAAAATACATTCAGCAGATACTTTTATCCAAAATGGCTTAAAAATACAACAAGAAATTCATCTTAAGGAGGCAATAAACAGGAGATACAAAAGCTCTCAAACAGTCAAATAGCTAGAAAACATGAGATTAATCACTGTATGAACAAAAAAGGATCTGCAGAGAAGAGAAGGTGATTTATCAGAAACATTTCAGCAATGACAAAAGCTAAAAATCAATATTTAATATTAAATACATTGGATGTTCATTTTTTTTTAACAAGAAGTCATTGCTAGTTTGACTTCCGGAAGAGTGCAATACTTTTGCTGTCCTGTTTGGTGAAAAAAAAGTTCATTTAATAACATGAAAATACATACAGTGTTACACTTTATTTTCAGGTGTCCTTGTTACAGTGTAATACTAATTAACTACATGTACCTAGTGTTAGGGTTAGGGTTTTGTTTAGTTACATGTAATCATGGCTAATTTAAAGTTACTACTATAGTAACTACATGTAATGTGTAACAAGGACACTGTAAAATAAAGTGTTACCAATTACAGTAAAAGAACACAAAATGCAATACAACAGTTGTTATCAAAGCTCCTTTTCACAGACTGTGATGATACTTTTCTACAGTTATTAAAGTCCCACTGAAGTGCTTTGAAATGTGTAGCATTAATTAAGGTGTTGATGTAATTTCCACTGAAACAAGAAAACAGGGCGGGGCATATCAAACCGCCCCTCCGCTTTTTTTAAATAGCCAATAGCGTTTTTTTTTTTTATATGACAGCTCAACCAGAACTCTGTAAAGCTGCAGTTTCCTCCTAATCTCTAACCGTTTCTCCTCCTGATCTCCATATCGCTGTAAAATACATCATTCTGTGCAGAATTCAAACAGGTCCGAAATGTTTTCTGGATCATATGATCCGATCTGTGTTTCATGTCTCTGAACAGGAGCTGCGGCGAGTCAAGTGACACTAACATGAAACCAGACTTCATTCGCCCCAATGGAAAGCATATTTACACTGTCTGAATCATTCCCTAGGCGGTTATTGGGGTGGTCTGACAGAAAGTAGCCTACGCATAATATGGAGCTTTATTTGTAAATATTAAGATGCATTTCTGTAGCTCTAACTGATTTTAAATTGTAATTTTGACAGCCCCTGAAATGGGTCATATACCATTGACATTACCTAAGCAGTTGAAGTAAATAGCTCATTCAAGGACGTGCATTTATTGCTTGGACAAAGCAAGAAAACCCAATCGTCTAAAATGCATGTGCAGAGTTCAGTTGAGTGATAAAGTTTACTCTCTATAACTTAATGATGTTGACCTGAACTGTCGTGGAAATTATTTCACAACTTTAAATAATAATTGGAAGACAGCTGGAAATTTCAAAAGTTATAAAGATCTTTATTTCTTGCAAGAAAGGCAGTTCACACATCAGTCGGAGTCTGATATGGAAGGGCAAGGGGTTAGTTCCCTTTGCCATGGTTATATACCCCTAACACATCCTGGGTAGGCTACATCAGGTCTTGTTTACCTTAAAAGGAAACATCTTTGTTCAAGATTTCTCGTCTAACATAAATTCTATCTAGACAGAACAATACCATGTCTGCTAAAGGTTCCTGTTTTTTAGCTGCTGCTCAAATTCACACATTTTGCCTATCTTTAGTTCGATCCAAGCTGCGCACACATTTTTCACACTTGAAGTACAACAATAGGTCACTTTGAGTACACATAGTCTCTTTGCTACTAAGTCGTCTATCACCCAGAACATTTCGTTCTTGTAAGCTTGTCTTAACTTATGTATTTCTAAAACTTGGTTACATATTTTTAATAATGTGCTTTTAGCTTATATGATTATATTTCTTTAAATGCTTATGAGTAAAAAATGAATGTTCAACGTTAACACAAGTTGCACACACCTAAAAGTAAGAAAACACATCTAAATGTAAAATTTCCATTACAATCCACCCCATGTTCATTCAAAGAACATACACACAATTTGACATTTACTTTTCCATAATCATAGTAATTTACAACAGGTAAATTTTCCCCATGGTCATTTCATTTCTTAGTCAAACTCATGTTCGCTCTCGTTCTCGTATACCTCATCTTCAGGCACTGTAACCTCAACTTCATCTTCTTCCCAACATTCTAATTCTAGCAATCTAATTCTATTTTCAAAAAAAAACTAATCATACCATAGTACATTACCTTTTAATTTTGAATCAAGCTAAATTTTGAATCACATTGATCTATTAGGCCTTTAACAGGCTGATACTGCCGATTAACCATTTTTCTTAACCTTATTTTGCTAGCTTTTAATTCAAGTAGGCGATTGTTTTACTTAGTCAGATCTATTTAAGGATCTGTGTGATAAAATCTAACCAACAAAGTTCTATCATTTTCATTTTTATCCTTAACACAAATATCAATAGTTGTATTATCTTGTTTCAAACAATGTCATTAATTTTAAAATTAACTCTCACCCAGCTGTTGCCATGAGAATAGCTTTAGCTGCTGATGTGCCATTTAATCATTAGTTACCAATCCTAAAATCCTATTTTTCCAGAATTAACTGATGGACATAACATGTCCTGCCTCTATTTGTTGGAAATGCGGAATAGTTCATAATGGATCCATTGATCCAGATCATTAAATCTGTAACTTCATTCTGAATTAAAAAAGCTTTTTAGAATTTTGCTTTGAGCAAATATTCTATTTCACTGGAATGTCTTAACTGTTTAGATTAATTTTAGTTTTTAAATTGAACATTCCAACTGTGTTAAATTCAAATTCAAAAGTGTTACATTGTTCTTGGTCTAGGTTTTAACTTTGTGCTCCCTACCTAATTTTTTTTTCCCTCAACAAAACAAGTCCATATTTCATTTCTGGAAGCCGGGCTAAATTAGCAAGCACTGTTACTGTATTCATAGATAGACTAGACCCGCAGTCACCTCTCAGATATCAAATACAGACATTAGACAATACATGAAAGGAACATTTCAATAATCACACTGGTAACTTCTTTAACTAATAATAATCCAGAAATTAAATATGTTTTCCAAAATCAATCTCCTTTTGAAAGTTTTTCTTTTGCTATTTTAACAAATAAAAAATATTTAATTTAGTCATTAATTAATCGCTATAGAAGTCTACCCAATTATCTATTTGGACCTAGTCCAGCAAAGTTACTTATCCTCTCTTATTAAAGAACAATTATTACCACTATTAATTAATTTGTATTTATTTTTTTATTTTTTAGCATCTATGATATCTGAATTAGAGTTCTAAAACCCTCAAGTTTCTTCAAAAATAGTCCCTAGATTATTTATTATCTTTACAGTAAGGTATCTATTTAGAGTCCCTATACTCTATAGAATTAAGATATTTTCCTCTTCTTAATTTACGTTTACCTGAAATATTCAAATTAATTAGTAATTGTTCAAATCATGAGATCTATATCAATTCTCAGTCGTACAGTTTGATTGAACTGAATAAAAACATCAATTAACATAACACACAATTAATTATTATGCTAAGCTTAAACCATTAGTTGGTTCACATCTTCCTCCAGATGTGTTGATCATCTCGTTGCCCCATGGACGTTCCATCTTCACCAGGGTGATTCTTTGCGAATCGTAGCAATGGGCTTTCCCACGTCGGCAAGGGAGGAAAGTTAAAACTAGCACTTCCTTTGTCCCTCACTTGACGCTTTGCGTTGTCGTTGGTGTCGGCGTTTGGGGTTGCTGAGGCTGGTTGGTGTAGTTTAAGTCGATATGCTTGGACGGAGGTGTCACACACTGCAACCTTGCTGATAGTTGCAAGATTTTTCCTCAGAACACAACCGCAGTCCACTGGACCTTGTTTGTGGAGTGAACCACAAGAACAACCTGTGAATGGAGACCTTAAGTATTTTTGTTAGTGACAACATGTATCATGTCGCCAGACTCATCTGCTTTACTGCCCGGTCGTCCTTTTTTGATGAGACCTGTAAAATTTCATGTTAAACAGTAACAAAACAATATTTTATACATTTGGAACAGAATCAGTTCTGTTGGCTGAGATCCATCATGACATCCTGTAAAAAAGTCAAAAGTTAAACATGGGGTAGACAGGGCAAGCTTGCTTGCTCTCTGCCTTCCCAAAGTTATACGCTGCGCAGGTGTCATTTTTATTTCTGCCACAACAATAACCCATACCACAATAGTTAGCCAAATTCATCCATGGTTGTTATTTTATTGGGAATATTTTCTTCCCTGTTGGGTCATATTTTAACCTGTTTAGATACAGCTGTTTTGATTGACATCATTTATGTCTCTGAACACCATAATTCACACACTCACTTTCACACACTCCACACACCCCTCTCTGGCCAGAGATTCATTCATTCATTCATTCTTGTCTGCCTTAGCAGTTTATGAACTGAATGGGGAACATATATTTATTAGGAGTGGAATACCACCAAATATGAACGGTAACAAAGTTCGACGACGACAGAAACTACTGAACGTAGACACACTGTGGCATTCCCCTTGCGACAGTGTCTGAACGTTAGGATATAAATTTTCAATTGCCCGATGCAGTCGCCATGTGATTGAGTTTACACAGTGAACATAAACCTAACTTTTCAAAATCAAATAGATTAAACACTTTAAGATAATCATATAGACCTACAATTGCAGTTGAGAGAATCCGTTTTAATTTCTCAAATGCAATTTGTCATTCTTTGCACAATTTAAATTTTTCAAACTTTTTGTTGTTGCTCATAAGCTATTTAAAAGAAGATTTGGAAATCTTCACACAATCTTTGATCCCTGGACAAAAATAAAAAACATTTCTATCTCGTACCCCTGGTGATGACAGCATGTGATTTCAAAAGTTTAGAATCATTGAAAACATTGTTTCTTTTAAATCCAAAAAATTACCTTTTAAATGAAATGGAGTGACCAATTTTTGTATTTTTTTTTCAAAAGTTATAATTTCTCTTTAGAAGCCTTTTTGCCTATATTGTATTTTTCTTCTCCAAAGAATTCTGCAATGTCAATAACCCATTAATGCTCTTACATAACTCTCAATGCCATATCCAGCCTCAGTTTTAACTGAATGTTAACTTCCGCTATTGAACTTCCTGCAGAAGGGCTGTTACTGACTGGTACCTATTGAAAGCAGATTCAAAGAGTTAGTTTAAACAGAGAAGAATGACGAATTGCTGAAACCAGTGGATAATCAAAAACAATCAAGTCAAATAATAACCAAATTTGAAACGGTCTCTGTAGTGATCATTGAAAATGCAGCACCTAGTCCACAAGGCTGATTGTCTTTCTGTGTGGATTGTCATTCAGTTGAACTTCAGGCTGATACATTGGATCGTCAGGCTGTTGGCACTCTCCTCTTTTGATCCATCCTGCCACAAAATTTCATAATGCATGGCAAAATTGTCTTTAGGAAAAGTCTCAAGTGAATTATCACCTTTGCGCTGTCTCAGTCTCCCCATTTGACCCCTCTCAGAAGTGTCAACTTCCTCTTTCAGGAGAGTGGCTGCAGGCCCCACTTCCTCTTTTATTTTTCTGCAGTCATCCCACTTTTCAAGGCAGCTGTCTGAAATCTTGAACACTCAGAGAACCGCATAAAATCAAATTAAACAGCTTAATTTCCAATAGTCTCTTCTAGTTTATAACACAGCAATTCCTCAATTTATTAAAAAGCTTAGTCCTTCATTGCGGAAAAAAGCAAGCACTTCTTCTTTGCAAAGACGCAGGAAAAAAAAACAGAAAAACTCCTCTAATTAATACAGTGTATAATGTAAACCAAAATAATTATTTGTCTTCTCTCTTTTACAAGAAACCAAAATAATATGACTCTAAGATGTCTGTTATGTGCTTGTTCACATCAAAATTTATATTTAAATTGGACACTCAATTTCATTATCATACTATGCACAATGCAGAACAATTATCCCAGTTAACATAAACCATTGACTCTTAGAATGTCATGGATCAAAAACATTTTTCCACATTGTCTCCCAGGGATAACGGGATACAAATTCTAGACGATCCCTCATATACAAAGTATAATATTTAAACATGTGCAATTCATATAGTACTATTTATTCATCACTTTAAGAACACCTGTTGCTCGGTTTTATATATCTCATCTACATAAATACATAATTAAAGTCTAACTCATAAAAGTTTATTTATGACTCAAAATTTACTAATTATCACAGAATGCATATTCCTATTATTTTGATTTATAATTTGATCAATTTCTTCATATTTTTTTTTTTGCCATTGTACTATCACACATCACTTCAACAGTTCTGATTCCCTTAATAGTTTTTCTTAGTGACTGTTTGTAAAACCCTGTTCTCTCAGATTGCCACACATTTTTGTCAGTGGTTGGCCACCAATCTTGTGAGTCACATTGTTTCACAAAAAGCCCCAATTCTCTCCACTCTGCAGTCAGTGGTTTGGCTAAAGAGATGTGAGGGACGGCCCCCTCCACATCATACAGCGATGCTTGGCTATGTCAATTCAACCTTTACAGCACACCATTTATCTGACCAAACTAACTCTGAGGTTTTCAGTTCCTCAATCTCTAGTTCAGACCATTTTTCAGCAAAAAATTTCATCTGGCTCAACTGCTAACATGACATGTGCAATGCAAATCACTTTCTTCCATGAAATCATGGTCAGGAGGCATCCTATTTGTGGCTTTGTTTTGCAGACCACACTGAGGAGTGCTCCATTCAAAAACATATACTATTTCAGTTGGCATTCGCACCATGCTCATATCAGCAGTGAGGCCACTGTCATCACAATACAAATTCAGCTTTAGTTTACACATCAAATCTCTTCCCAGAAGATTACAAGGACAGGTATTAGTCACAAGAAAAGCATGAGAAAATGAGCGATCACCAATCTGACAAGACAAATCTGCTGTTTATGGTTCCTTTACCAGATGCCCTGTGGCATTTCTGGAGGTTGTCCATTTTCCAGATAATAGTTAAATCAGGCAATTATTCATGTTTAATTACGGAGTTTCTTTGTCTGGAAATTGCCTAATTTAACCATAAATTTATAATTCGACAATCAAAGTCATAATTATCTTTTTTCCTTTCTTTTTGGACTTGCTTTTTGTCCAATTTTCCTTTGTCTTTTGCAGATGGCTTACACTCAGACATTAAACACACATTAAATCTGTACAATTTAATTAACTGTGGTATCCTATGATGTTACCACGTTCCCTTTTGAGAAATCCACTGTCTCCAACTCTTTATCATTAACATTACTCATTTTTGCAGTAATTTTACTCAACAGTATTTATATTTGCGTATTTAAATTTCTCCTTTGCGTGGTCGCCACGCACTATATTCACTGTATTAATTCTTTCCCCAGCGTGGCCTTTAACGCACCTGCCTATATTCGTCAATATAGGACTTTCAAAAATGCCTGCATCCGTCGATGTAGGTCTTTCCCCAAACAAGTGCTTCTATACTAAATGTTTGAAAATTACTTTCAGGCTTATTTCAAACAAGCACCTGTCTGGTGTTTGAGAAATTACTATCCTCTCTGTCCGGCCGGCTTATTCTCAAACTCTGGCCCTTTTGGGAAAGCAATTAATACATGGCATTTGAGAAATTACTATCAAATCAAATTACTTATTTACTTATTCTCAAACCCTGTTTGGAAATTACTTTCTTATTCCAAATTTCTTATTCCAAAATCCTGACCCTTTTAGGAAAAATATTCAAATACGCAAATAATTTTCTTATTTACTACGTAAATAATTTTCTCTCACCGTGCTTTTGCAGCTTGGTTCTTTTATTCGGGATCGCGTCCACCTAGGCCTGCCGTGGTGTCTACAATTCTCCCGTCCCTTGCATTTTTAGCGTTGGGGTATCGGAGCCAGAGACTTCTTGTCTTTGGGATGTTCAATCAATTGCTTCGTCCACGGAGGTCATCAGCTTTGCGATTCCCAATCCTCGTCGCCATTTGTCGTGGAAATTATTTCACAACTTTAAATAATAATTGGAAGACAGCTGGAAATTTCAAAAGTTATAAAGATCTTTATTTCTTGCAAGAAAGGCAGTTCACACATCAGTCGGAGTCTGATATGGAAGGGCAAGGGGTTAGTTCCCTTTGCCATGGTTATATACCCCTAACACATCCTGGGTAGGCTACATCAGGTCTTGTTTACCTTAAAAGGAAACATCTTTGTTCAAGATTTCTCGTCTAACATAAATTCTATCTAGACAGAACAATACCATGTCTGCTAAAGGTTCCTGTTTTTTAGCTGCTGCTCAAATTCACACATTTTGCCTATCTTTAGTTCGATCCAAGCTGCGCACACATTTTTCACACTTGAAGTACAACAATAGGTCACTTTGAGTACACATAGTCTCTTTGCTACTAAGTCGTCTATCACCCAGAACATTTCGTTCTTGTAAGCTTGTCTTAACTTATGTATTTCTAAAACTTGGTTACATATTTTTAATAATGTGCTTTTAGCTTATATGATTATATTTCTTTAAATGCTTATGAGTAAAAAATGAATGTTCAACGTTAACACAAGTTGCACACACCTAAAAGTAAGAAAACACATCTAAATGTAAAATTTCCATTACAGAACATACAAAGCAAACTGTTGGCTAAAATAACCACAACATTAACAACAACACTGAAATAAGAGTGCGCGTTAAAGCTGTCAGTCAGATGTGAATCTGTTACCTAAAGGTGACGGTGTAATCTGCACCCTGCCTATGTAGTGCCCATTCACCATGTAGAAAATAGTACATGTGTGAACAAACCACATCTTCATTTATAATGTAGGGGGCGGAGCTTCAGATTCTAGAGAGCTTTTGAGTGGACAGAAAATCTGATGAGAAGCTGAAGTGCAGAGTGATGTCATCAAAACTGCTGATCCGTATTGGCGGAAGTGAGAGACTGTAAGTTTTGAACGCTTATATATTCTAAATGTGAATTTTGTAATTGTTTTTAAAGCACAGTATCTTATAGATAACTGTAAGTCAAACAATCAAACTAAAAAGTCAAAAAACCTCAAACATTGTATCTAAACGTCTGCATCTAAAGCATCAAGTTTTTACATTGTGAAAAAAAAAAAAAAAAAAAAAAAAAAAAAAATTATATATATATATATATATATATATATATATATATATATATATATATATATATATATATATATATATATATATATATATATAAAAACCTGTACAACAAAAACCAGTTCATTGGTTAACAGGAAGTTCATTTACTATGGGGAAAAACTGTCTAACATTACATTTCATGTAATTTTACAGTAAAATGAAAGTGAAAGTGACATGTGAAGGCCAAGCATGGTAACCCATACTCAGAATTTGTCCTCTTCCTTTAACCCACACACACACACACACACTAAGAGTAGTAGCACACTCTCACTCACAAACACACAATGCAAAGGTGTCTAGCTTAAGGGCACCTCAGTAGTTTCCTGCCGGTATTGAGAATTAATATCGTCTATTAAGTCTGACTCTCTAACCATTAAGCCATGACTGCCCTAAAATACTGTTAAAGGTGGCTTTGGAAGTAAAAAAGTACAAACCAGCTTATAATTTACATTGAAAAGCTGGATTCCCTGACATGTGAGGCACTTCACATTTGATAACTTTTCATTTGAATAAGTGTTAATTATTTTTTCAAGTTATGTACATTAGGGTTTATGTTACATATTATATATACATATATTTATGTGAAACAATAATTTTTTTAATGTATTATTTAACCCAATGGCTGAGGGAGTGACGGCACATTTGACATCTTTCTCTCTTCTAACGGCTGCAATTAATCTATAGATTTTTTTTTTCCTAATTTGGAAAGTCATTAAATGCAATCGTGGATTATTATTTTTGCTACTGGAACAAAAGGGAATGCATATTTGTCGTATTTGCTGTAGTCTCGCGTTCAAGAACTTTGTGAAAAACAGTCCATTCATGATTTTAGTGCAAATGACTTAAACTTCAGTGTGTGACTGTACATTAGTCCAGTAAGTCCAGAAGCACTAATGCTTCAGTGCAATCATACACCGTTTTCAGCTGCCTGAAACAACAACAAAGAACAATATTGTTACACACATAACAAATTTGATATGTTATTGACCCTGTAAATGTTTCAAGAAACTCAAATGTGAAAAGTTTGAAGCATCATATTTCCAAAAAACAGGGACTGGTATGTTTAATTATTCTTATTAAATTAGAGGTGACCCATAAACAGACATTAGAAACAGCTGAAAGAAAATAAAGTAATTAATTTCTAATTAGAGCCCATAAAATGATCCGGGTTACTTGACTGTAACCCTGTTCCCTTTCAAAAGCTACAATCGATGCTGCGCTGCTTAGCGCATTGGGAACGTCTTTAATCGTGACCAGCTGTGAATGTAGTGTGTAACACGTCAATAGAATTGGCCAGGAGGTATTAAAAGCCTTGGTCGGTGACGTCACCGGCGCGCACCTGCGACACAAGGCTATACATAGATGAGCCACATGTGCATCGTCAGGATATTTTGTTTGAAGAGCAGTCCCGGGACATCTTCAGCACGGCAATGCAGCGTAGCATCTCGTTCCGCTTTTTCAGGGAACAGGGTTACAGTCAAGTAACCCAGATCGTTCCCTTTCAAAATCTACAATCGATGCTGCGCTGCTTAGCGCATTGGGAACGAGAATACCCACGCCACCGTGCTTGAAAGTGTCTGGACCCCTACGATTGTGTAGGTGTGCTCACAAGAACACAAGAAGGCCCTAGACATTAGCTTGACATGTCGACTCAAGGACATGAGAGCCCAGAGTGGCATGAACATTCAAAATATAAAAACTTATGAATGTATGAGGAGAGGACCAGCCTGCCACATCACAAACAAATAGCAAGGGGGCACCCCTTGCCAAAGCACTAGAGACTAGAGGATGTATCCCGAGTAGCGCCCCCTTCCACCAAGGCGTGGCAAGCCGAAAGAGCCGACACATACACCCTGAGAGTGGAGGGTATGTGCCTGATGACAACTTTTCCTGCAGGAAGTCCAGAACTGAAGCAATCTGGCAGTTGACTGGATCTGCATTATGTGCTGTGAACCACTTTTCAAAGACACCCCATTTACTGGCATAATTCTTTCTAGTGGAGGAGGCCCTAGCACTTAGAATGGTCTCAATGACATTAGGCGAAAGTCCAGTGTCCCTCAATTGGTACCAAGTGGCAACATTCTGATCTGAAAAATGAAGCCTACCCGGAAGTGCGAAAAACTGCAATACATCGAAAATCCGCTAGAGGGAGGTCCCAAAAGGGAGCAAATGTCCATAGCCCCCATGTTAAAATGTCCGTTTTCACAGCATAAATTCATGTTTTTACAGGTTGGTCCCATGGACTTTTATTGTATTTTTCGATAGCTTCTGAGTGCCTGACAACTGTGAGGGGGGTGAATTTTTTTCTAACTCGTTAGTTTAGATCGTATTTAGATATAAAATGTATGACAATAAGGGCGTGGTTAACTTTGATTGACAGCTTGATTGACAGCTGACAAGGCAGCGCCACGGAGAATGACAACATAAGAAGCGCCATTTTTTAATACAGTTGACATATAATACTACTGTTTCTGTATCATGAAATGTAGTTTTAAGAGTTTTTCAGGCGAGAATGTAGTTGTTTAAAGCTCAAATCTGTGGTTTATTTAAAGATTTATGAAAATTTTATCCAGTTGATCCTGCGATGACCGGGCGCTCGGCGTTCATGTACCCCGCCTGGTACAGCCTTTCCTCGGCTTGTCGTTATGAGGTTTGCCGCTGTCTCTGGCGTCTCTGTAGTGGTTAAACATGAGATATAATTCGTCTTGTGTATATCTAACGGGCGATCTTTGGTCTCGTGAATCTATAATTTTTTCCCTGGGCAATCGTTTTGGCTGAGGGGAAGTTTCATAACTTTATAAGCTATTTAACTTTACCGATGTATGGTTAGACGAGCGCTGACTTTGTATGTTTGACTGAATTGTTTGCTTTATTTGTATAGCTTCTTATACCTTTTACTTATACTTTTATAATGGCTAATATTGATAAAACTGAAATTTAACAAAAAGAGACTGGGTTGAGTTTTGTCATTTTACATTTTAATACAACGAAGATGATCTGTAATGTTGTTTACTGCAAAATCTGTTGTTTAGTACAAATGCACATATTGCCTGGACCATAAAATGTTTAATATTTTTATATTATATTTAAAATGAAAAGAGGCAGGTTTGTGTTTTATATTTAGTTTTTTCATAAATAGGCAAACGTTATGTGCAGTTGAATATAATCAATATGCGTTGCCTGAACCACATTTGTGTGGCTATAATGTTTAAGATTTCTTTAAATGAAAACGAAAAGAGTTAGTGTGGTGTTTTATAACATATTTCGTTGCCTAAAATATACACAGAGATAACCGGAGTAGCAGAGCGAGCTGAGTGACGCGCGCTGCGTTAGAAGGTGGGTGGGGTTAGGATTTCCCAAGATTTTCCAAGATGGCGCCGCCCATACCCCCCATAAACGGCTTCAAACCCGTTCTTCAGAAAGTCTATGGGTGACGTCACAGACGCTTTGTCCATATTTTTTACAGTCTATGGTTGGTACCCATCAGGGGCCAAACATGAAGGTTCCACAGGTCAGGCCTGGGATGGAATATCGTGCCCTCCGCCTGGGACAGAAGGTCCCTCCTCTCCGGAATCACTCACGGCGAGCCATCGAGGAGAGATATCTCCGAGAACCATACTCTGTTCGGCCAATGCGGCGCTATCAGTAAGAAGCAAGACCCTTGTTGGCTAAATCTGGCTAGAACTCCCGGGAGCAGAGATACTGGAGGAAACGCATACAGGCTATTTTGGGCCATGTGTGCACCATCGCGTCAGAGAGAAGTAGAGGGGACATTGTGCTGTCTGATGGGAGGCGAGGAGGTCCAACTCCGCTTTGTGAGTGACAGGAACTTCTCCTGGGCCCAGAGAAAAATCTGCCTCGCTATTCTGTTCAGATTGCGTGAGCGCAGACCTCCCTGGTGATTTATGTATGAGACTGCCGCTGTGACACTCGCACTAGGACATGACAGCCTCTCAACTGAGGGAGAAAGTATTTCAGGGAAGACGCACCTAAAGTGGGACCCAAAGCAAGGAACCAGGGTCTGGGCGGCGACACGGTCCCTGCACGTCTCCTACTTGTATTTGTTTGTTTTTGTTTTAATATATGTTTTTAGACGCCGTGACTTAGCGGATTAATTAAGTCATAAATCAATAACGTGTTGGCCTTCACTATGAGGCAGAACCAAGTAATTTTCCTGCTGATCTTCACTTTGTTGGCCGACTTTATCCAACATGTCGCCGGCCACAACATTAAGACACACACCGGCCAGACGGCTCGGATCACCTACACTCGGGACTTTCTGTTAAATATCGGATTCCCTTCGATCCGTCTCTGCTTCAAAGACACGTCGTTGTTACCACCCGAATGTGTCAGAGGCAGCAACGCCAAAATAAGGAAACGCGGGAGGAAAGGAGGGATCCGGGAGCGGATTAAAAGGCAGCCCTATAGACCTATCTCATCCAACTGTCATGCTCGGTAATGTCCAAAGCTTACGGAACAAAGTGGATGAGTTGCGGGCCTGCACTCAGTACCTTTCGGACTACCGGCATTCTTGCCTCATCTGCCTGACAGAGTGTTGGCTTACGGGGGCGGATCCTGATTCTGCAGCCAACCTGGAGGGTTTCACGCTGGTGAGGACGGATCGCAACCAACATTCTGGAAAAAGCAAGGGTGGAGGTGTGTGTGTATATATCAATAGTAAGTACTGTTACCCTGCTCATATTACAATGAAACACCAAGTTTGCATGAAGGACATTGAATTACTAGCGCTCATCTTAAGGCCCTATCACCTGCCTAGAGAGATACATCAAATTAGACTTTTTGTTGTGTATATCGCACCCTCTGCCGATACACAAGTTGCTGCTTCTACTATTCATGAACTTGTAGCTCAGTCGGAGTCAGAGGCTCCAGATTCTGCTCATTTTGTGATGGGAGACTTTAATTCATGTAGCCTAAAGGAGCACTTACCCACATACCAGCAATATGTCACTTGTCCCGCCCGCGACACAGCCTGCCTCGATCAGTGCTATGGAAATATCCAGGACGCCTTTTATTCTAAAGCACTGCCCGGCTTAGGGAACTCGGATCACAACATGGTCAAACTGATGCCTGCCTATGTGTCTAGGCTGCGGCGTGAGAAAGTCAGAAAGGTGGAGATTAAGAGCTGGACTGCTGCCGCATCCGAGGCACTGCGAGATTGTCTAGAGCGCACAGATTGGAACATAGTGACCGACGGGACCGAAAACGTCAACGACGCGGCGCTTGCCATCTCGGGGTACATAACATTCTGCGAGGACGCAATCATTACCAAAAAGACTGTTAAGATTTTTCCCAACAACAAGCCCTGGGTAACTCCAGAATTAAAATAACTTCTTAACCAAAAAAAGCGACTGTTTAAATTGGGAGGAAACAGAGAAGAGAAAAGGACTGTGCAGAAAAATATAAAAGGTATGATCATGGACTGTAAAGCAGCATACAAACTTAAATTAGAGAACTTTTTTAGAAATTATGCTAGGAGAGCTTGGCTGGGGGTCCAGGCAATCACAGGATACAAGCCTAAGAGGCATCTCATGGCAGTGGAAAATGAACTTGAAATGGCAAATGACTTGAATGATTTTTATTGTAGATTTGATATTCATGATTTTACAGCTGAACAGGAACTGTTTTATAAAGAAGTCAGTAGTATGAAGTGTGTGGACAGATATTTCTATAGACGATGTTAAGTCTTATTTTAGACATGTGAATCCCCGTAAAGCTAGTGGGCCTGATAGTATTAACAGCAGGACATTAAGGGTGTGTGCAGATCAGCTGGCACAGCCCTTTCAAAGGCTGTTCCAGCTGTCAATAGACACTGGTGTAGTTCCTTGTCTATGGAAAAAATCTTTGATCGTGCCCTTACCCAAAAATAATAAACCTAGGGTACTTAATGATCTGCGCCCTGTTGCTCTAACATCTACAGCAATGAAATGTTTTGAAAAAATAATTCTGAAACAGCTTTTATGTGAGGTTACACCATCTTTAGACCCAAAACAATTTGCATATCGTGTGGAGAGAGGGGTTGAAGATGCACTGCTGACTTTGACAAATAACATATATGAGCACCTGGAACAGGCAAAGAGTCTTGTCAAGATTGTGTTCATAGATTTCAGCAGTGCCTTCAACACAATCCAACCCCACCTGATGGTAAACAAATTGGTTCACCTTGGGGTTAACCCAAGACTAGTTTTGTGGATTTTTGACTTTCTGACGAACCGTAGTCAACAAGTCAAATTTAATTCATGTGTCTCATTGTTAAAAGCCATAAACACAGGGGCACCACAAGGGTGCGTTCTGTCCCCTATTCTATACACCTTATACACCAACACCTGCCAAGCAACCACCTCAAACCACACCTTTTTTAAATATGCTGATGATACAGCTTTAGTGGGTTTTGTACAGTCCAATACTGCATCCCTAGAGGACTTTGAAAGGGAGGTGCAGGGTTTTATTAATTGGTGTACAGATAATTTCCTTGTGGTTAATGTGAAGAAAACAAAGGAGATGCCCATAGATTTTAATAAAAAGGGAATTATAGTTCCACCCTCAAATATAAATGGTGTAGTGGTAGAGCGGGTCACAACATATACATATTTGGGTGTTGAAATAGATAATAAACTGACTTTTAATGAATTTGCACAAAATAAGTCCAAAAGGTTGCAGAAGAGGATGTTTTTTTCTAAGGAAACTTAACCATTTTAAAATAGACAGCTGTATTCTTCAAATGTTTTACAAAGCTCTCTTGCAGAGTGTTTTATCATTAGGCCTTATTTGTGCCTTTGGTAACATGTATATTAAGGACCAGAACAAATTGCAACGATTAGTTAAAACAGCCAGTAAGATCATTGGAGTTGATCAGGTATCTGTAGTCCATTTGTACAATCACCTTAGTCTTAAAAAGATAGAACAAATTCTAAATGATTCAACCCACCCTCTTCATCAGAATTTCTTAAGAAGCAATAGGTCAAGTGGCAGACTACTGCAAAGGAAAATTAGGACCACAAGGTACAGCAATTCTTTTGTGTCTACAGCAATTAGGTTGTACAAAAATCAGCTAGCACTCAGCTAGCTTGTCATGTTTTCTTCAATGTTTATAGTTTTGTCTGTCTTGTCCTTGTTTTTTTTTATGTTTTAATGTTTTAATGTTTTTGTATTTAATGTTTTTTTTGTATTTATGTTACTTTTTTAACAATGGAGTGTGTAATGGTGACCACGTGAATTTCCTACTTGTGGATAATAAAGTTTACCTTGAACCACGTAGAAAGGGAACGAAGCCGCAGCGCGTAACCCTTACCATAAACATGGATTTTAGAAAGTGCACGAAGCGTTCAGCGCGTGACTTACCATAAACATGGATTTTTAGAAAGGACACGAAGTACTCAGCATGTGCTCTTGCCTTTATTTGCCCTTGGGCTTAATTTCCCCGGTTTTGAGCCACAACTGAAGTAGTCTCATGTGCAAAAGGCCCAGAGGGATCACTGTGGACACAGCTGCCATGAGACCCATGTAATGTCCTGACCTAGCGAGATGTTGCTTAGGGTGTTTAAAATTGGTCTTAGCACGAGCGGGAGACAGTTGTGACCCCGATGGTGACAGAGTCCCATTTAACCCCCAAGCACGTTACCCTCTGGGCGGGAGAGAGAACACTCTTCTTGGCGTTGCATCTCAGCCCCATAGAGAGAAGATGAGCGGGGATCGATCTCAATGTCGCAACACAAGCTCTTGAGACTGGGTCAGTACCAGCCAAGCGTCTATGTAACATGGCTAGGTCGAATGGAGGGACCCGATATTGGTAAGCTTCACCCCCAAAAGCAAACCTTGGGAACATCATGTGTTGTGGCAATATTTCTAATATGAAAGTATGCATCCTTCAGATCGATCGTGACGAACCAATTGTGATGCTGAATTTGCAACATAATCGTCTTTATAGTTAACATCTTGAACTTTAGCGCTTTGACTATACGGTTTAAGCCTCGAAGATCTAAGATTGGAAGCAACCCCCCATCCTTCTTGGGAACCAGGAAGTATCTGCTGTAACAACCTGACTCTCTCTCTGGAAGAGGAACATGTTCTATGGCCTCTTTGCTCAGCAGAGATTGTAGCTCTTGTGACAGTGCATGCGTCAGTTCCGGTCTCATGGAAGTGGATACTACACCGTTGAAACGCGGAGGACAATGAATAAATTGGATTATGTATCATATTTGTACTGTGCTTAATATCCACGCAGAAAAGCCTGGCAGAAGTTTCCAACTTCCTTATTGAGGGAATGTTAGATGTTCTGTGTCCTGGGCGACAGCACGAAGCAATAGAACATCTAACATTTTGCTGGAAACTGCTGCTCCCCGAATCACCAGAGGTGGCGGGGATGTTAAAGTGGTTTCGTGAGGATGTCAGGAAGGAGCTGATTGATTTACATGCCTCGTCCCGACAGGGCACACCCCCACAGACCTGGGACAAAAAAAAAAAACCTCAGAATTATTTTTGTCTTTGGTCTATTATGAGGCTGCTGAGTGCGACGAGCAGGTCCCCAGTCTTTATGAGGGTCACACTCTGCTTTTGAACCCCTTTTTTTCTTTTTTTTTAAACAGATCAGCCTGTTATGCCTGCAACACTTCCAAAGTGTGCAGAGCAGCACCAGTCTGACCACCACCGGTGTGGATGTTATTATACACGGCTTGGTGGGGAGTGCTGACTCCTTCAATGACAAAGAGCACAGAGAACAGCGTCTCTTTGGACTGGCCCATCATCGTATAACCACACGCCCCTGCACCCACGATAGTCTAATAAATTGACGTTGAGGGCACAAAGACACGCAAAGAATAAGGTATTCCCCATGAATGAATTAACGTCATGGAGATCATGACGGTGGTGGGTCCCCTCCCGTGGACCCACCACCTGCAGGAGGGACCGTAAGGGGCCGGTGCTAAGTGGATCGGGCAGCAGTCGAAGGCGGGGGCCTAGACAACCCGATCCCTGGACGCGGAATCTAGCTCTAGGGACATGGAATGTCACCTCTCTGGCGGGGAAGGAGCCTGAGGTTGTGCGTGAGGTTCAGAGATTCCGACTAGAGATAGTTGGGATCACCTCTACGCACAGCTTGGGCTCTGGAACCACACTCCTCGAGAGAGGATGGACTCTTCACCACTCTGGAGTTGCCCATGGTGAGAGGCGGCGGGCTGGTGTGGGTTTGCTTATAGCCCCCCAGCTCAGCCGCCATGTGTTGGAGTTCACCCCGGTGAACGAGAGGGTCGCTTCCCTACGCCTTCGGGTCGGGGATAGGTCTCTCACTGTCGTTTGTGCTTACGGGCCGAACGGCAGTGCAGAGTACCCGGCCTTCTTGGAGTCTCTGGGAGGGGTGCTGGAAAGTGCTCCGACTGGAGACTCCGTCGTTCTACTGGGGGACTTCAACGCCCACGTGGGCAACGACAGTGACACCTGGAGGGGCGTGATTGGGAGGAACGGCCCCCCTGATCTGAACCCGAGTGGTGTTCTGTTATTGGACTTCTGTGCTAGTTACAGTTTGTCCATAACGAACACCATGTTCAAGCATAAGGGTGTCCATCAGTGCACATGGCACCAGGACACCCTAGGCCAGAGGTCGATGATCGACTTTGTGGTCGTTTCATCCGACCTCCGGCCGTGTGTCTTGGACACTCGGGTGAAGAGAGGGGCGGAGCTGTCAACTGATCACCACCTGGTGGTGAGTTGGATCCGATGGCGGAGGAGGAAGCTGGACAGACTCGGCAGACCCAAACGTACTGTGAGGGTCTGTTGGGAACGTTTGGCCGAATCTCCTGTCAGAGAGATCTTCAACTCCCACCTCCGGCAGAGCTTCGACCAGATCCCGAGGGAGTCTGGAGATATTGAGTCCGAGTGGACCATGTTCTCCACCTCCATTGTCAACGCGGCCACTCGGAGCTGTGGCCGTAAGGTCTCCGGTGCCTGTCGAGGCGGCAATCCCCGAACCCGGTGGTGGACACCGGAAGTAAGGGATGCCGTCAAGCTGAAGAAGGAGTCCTATCGGGCCTGGCTGGCTTGTGGGACTCCTGAGGCAGCTGATGGGTACCGACGGGCCAAGCGGACTGCAGCCCGGGTGGTTGTGGAGGCAAAAACTCGGGCCTGGGAGGAGTTCGGTGAGGCCATGGAGAAGGACTATCGGTCGGCCTCGAAGAGATTCTGGCAAACCGTCCGGCGCCTCAGGAGGGGGAAGCAGTGCCCTACCAACGCTGTTTACAGTGGAGGTGGGCAGCTGTTGACCTCGACTGGGGATATCACCGGACGGTGGAAGGAATACTTCGAGGATCTCCTCAATCCCGCCGTCACGTCTTCCATTGAGGAAGCAGAGGCTGAGGGCTCGGAGGCGGACTCGTCCATCACCCAAGCTGAAGTCACCGAGGTAGTCAAGAAACTCCTCGGTGGCAAGGCACCGGGGGTGGATGAGATCCGCCCTGAGTACCTCAAGTCTCTGGATGTTGTGGGGCTGTCTTGGCTGACACGCCTCTGCAACATCGCGTGGCGGTCGGGGACAGTACCTTTGGACTGGCAGACCGGGGTGGTGGTCCCTCTTTTCAAGAAGGGGGATCGGAGGGTGTGCTCCAACTATAGGGGGATCACACTTCTCAGCCTCCCTGGGAAAGTCTATGCCAGGGTACTGGAGAGGAGAATCCGGCCGATAGTAGAACCTCGGATTCAGGAGGAACAGTGTGGTTTTCGTCCCGGTCGTGGAACACTGGACCAGCTCTATACCCTCTACAGGGTGCTGGAGGGCTCATGGGAGTTTGCCCAACCAATCCACATGTGCTTTGTGGATTTGGAGAAGGCATTCGACTGTGTCCCTCGCGGCGGCCTGTGGAGGGTGCTCCGGGAGTATGGGGTCCGTGGCCCTTTGCTAAGGGCTATCCGGTCCCTGTACGACCGGAGCAGGAGCTTGGTTCGTATTGCCAGCAGTAAGTCAGACTTGTTCCCGGTGCGTGTTGGACTCCGGCAGGGCTGCCCTTTGTCGCCGGTTCTGTTCATAATTTTTATGGACAGAATTTCTAGGCGCAGCCAGGGGCCGGAGGGGGTCAGGTTTGGGGACCACACGATTTCATCTCTGCTCTTTGCGGATGATGTTGTCGTGTTGGCCTCATCAAGCCAGGACCTCCAGCATGCACTGGGACGGTTTGCAGCCGAGTGTGAAGCGGCTGGGATGAAAATCAGCACCTCCAAATCCGAGGCCATGGTTCTCAGTCGGAAAAGGGTGGCTTGCCCACTTCAGGTTGGTGGAGAGTTCCTGCCTCAAGTGGAGGAGTTCAAGTATCTTGGGGTCTTGTTCACGAGTGAGGGAAGGATGGAACGGGAGATTGACAGGCGGATCGGTGCAGCTTCTGCAGTAATGCGGTCCCTGTACCGGTCTGTCGTGGTGAAGAAGGAGCTGAGCCGCAAGGCGAAGCTCTCGATTTACCAGTAAATCTACGTTCCTACTCTCACCTATGGTCATGAGCTGTGGGTCATGACCGAAAGGACAAGATCCCGGATACAAGCGGCCGAAATGAGCTTTCTCCGCAGGGTGGCTGGGCGATCCCTTAGAGATAGGGTGAGAAGCTCGGTCACTCGGGAGGAGCTCAGAGTAGAGCCGCTGCTCCTCCACATCGAGAGGGGTCAGTTGAGGTGGCTCGGGCATCTTTTCCGGATGCCTCCTGGACGCCTTCCCGGGAAGGTGTTCCGGGCATGTCCCACCGGGAGGAGACCCCGGGGAAGACCTAGGACACGCTGGAGAGACTATGTCTCCCGGCTGGCCTGGGAACGCCTCGGTGTCCCCCCGGAAGAGCTGGAGGAAGTGTCTGGGGAGAGGGAAGTCTGGGCATCCCTGCTTAGACTGCTGCCCCCGCGACCCGGCCCCGGATAAGCGGTAGAAGATGGATGGATGGATGGAGATCATCAAGGAGGGCAGTCTAGCTGAAATCTGGCCACTGCACGAGTCACCACCTCGAGTAACCTCTCACACGCTTTATCATAACGAAAGAAGTGCTCGGAGGCGGTACTCTAAAAGTCAATCATTCTTAATTTAGAACATTTTTAAAGATGGCTTTTTCAGCATTTAATTCCTCAAAATTAAATGTGGCCAAAGAACAGCCAGACAATATATAATTTAATTTATCAGCAATAAATACAGCCAAATATCAATCAGACAAGCAAACATGGTCTGAATGACAGGCTGTGTTTAAATCTTTCATAAGATCAGCCTGGTATTCTTGTAACAGCCATGGTGTGCAGCGCAGTACCAGCCTGACCCGCTGAAAATGCATCTGATAATGCGATCCCAGGGGAGAGATAGCCCGCGAGCGTCTCTCCGATCTGAGCCAGCATAATCACGTGCCTTCACACCCACGATAGTCGAATGGGTCGACGTCAAGGGCACAAAGACACGCGGTGTGTGTGTGTGTGTGTGTGTGTATATATATATATATATATATATATATTACACACACACGTATACAATATATAATTATATATTTACAATCTTTATTTATAAACTTTGAGTGTTTATGGGACTAATCTGGCCACTGCACGAGCGATCGCCCCAAGCAGTTCTCCTTATCACGGGAGGAACGCTCGAAGGCGGTGAAATCACGAGTTTCAGTGTCCTCTGCCCGAGGCACACTTCGGTAGTCAGGCAAAAGGACATAGCGATCTGGAGAGAGAGCGAGCAATAGGGATGCACCGTCTCTCGCTCCTCAGCCAGATTGACACGCAAGCCCCACATTTGCATTGTGGGTGCTACCCCTTTGAAATAAGCAAAGCGAACACGAAGCACTTTAACTGTGAACATTCCACTGTGCTCGCAATCACCATGCTCTTTCCCCAAACAAACAAAACTGCATTTTGTGTCTGATTCAGCCATAGGATGTGAACACAGAGGAACACACCATTTGTTTTGTAAATTTTTTCTCATTTTCTTTTAGTTTCTTTTTCTTTCACTTGTCAGACAGAGTGTAGAGGAAAAGAGAGATTTTTCTGTGCACTGCCTAGCAAAAACTCCTAACAAGATCTGTAGCAGATATAAAGAGGTAAGATAAGTTTTCTTGACACACACAAGTTTTCTTTTCTTGACAAAAGACCTGACGATGCACCTGTGGCTCATCTATGTATAGCCTTGTGTCGCAGGTGCACGCCGATGAGGTCACCGACCGAGGCTATTAATAGGCTTGTTCGACTTGAATCGGCGCTGCACAGACCGATCGGTTTATGACATCAAAGTACCGCGAGAGCAATTTAAAAGCATAAGGAGCCGTCTACTCTCTATTCGCTCTCGCGGCATTTTGATGTCATTCACTGATCAGTCTGTGCAGCGCCGGTTCAAGTCGAACAAGCCTAACATCTCCGGATCAATTCTATTGACGTGTTACACACTATATTCACAGCTGATCACGATTAAATACGTTCCCAATGCGCTAAGCAGCGCAGCATCGATTGTAGCTTTTGAAAGGGAACAGCAGTTCTCCATCTTTTTGAACACTTACCAAAAACAATATTTGAAACACTTTAATTTACAGAAACGAAGAGTGGCAAAATGTTAAAATAATCATATAAAAAATTCATTTCCATAATTTTTCCAGGTCTAGAAATCACACTTTATAAAATGTGCCCATCACATACCTATCGACTGGTGTCTGCGGGTTTCCTGTTTGATTCTTTGGACTGAATTATGATTCTCTGCACAAAGACTGACAGTAAATGTGATGGATATACCCGTGTTTGGAGAGGATGATTATTATTCAGTTTTTCTCTCATCATCATTTTCTTATTGGTCATTGCTTTCTGAGCTAGAAAAGAGAAATCAGATAATACAAAAACTTGAGCTTAAGGACATACAAACTGAGCACATACCCTGTTTGTGTAAATATAGAATTCAATGCATGAAGAGTAAACTTAATGGAAAAATCATAAAATATCATAATTTTCAAAATCTCTACTAGTTCACATATTTCTACTGTCACTTGGTATATACAGTTAAACTGCCCATCTCTTGTCTATACATTTTAAAATGTATTTTAAACAATTATATTACAACAATAAGACATTTAAAGCAACGGTGTTGCATATTTTAACTCACCATTTGACCTTCTCATTTTGTAGATGAAGTGAACAATCACAATCACAGCGAGAGCTAAACCTGCTGCTCCTGCTGTAACAATCCATATATAATCCATCTCACAGTCAATACATGTTCCGTCTGCAGAATAAAAATAAATAAACATTTTGAACATTATGAACGGTTGAAATGAGTTGGGGCGCTTCAAATGTAATTTCTGTGGTAAGAAACATTAATCCATATCAGCATCATCATGTTCTTCTGATTCAAATATGTGAGTGACTGAATTTATGGTTTTATATTTATATAGGGCACTAGAATTTATATTTACCCCAGTTTACAGTAACTGGTTCTGTCAGACTGCTGTGAGTGAGCAGACAGTCATAAGACCCTTCATGGTTTCTGTCGATCTTCACACTGATTCTCATCTGAAAGGTTTCATCAGCATTTGGTCTGATTCCAGAAGATGTTTGATCCTCAAGATTAATTCTGTTCAATCTAATGTTCATCTGAACATCTCTGGGGTAGAAACCAGTGGCCAGACAGCTCAGAATCAGTTTACTTTCATCTTTAGGAGCTTTCTTCGCAAAGACATGAACATCTAGAGAACCTAGAAAATAACAACACAATTAACAAACAAGCATTTACAAAGAATATCTGGGGTAGAAACCAGTGGCGACGACGGGGGTGGGGGTGGGGGGGGTGGTGTTGGACGACGACACACAGGCTTTATACAATTACATTGCACATAATGTGTGCTGGTCAACTAGTCTAAAATTAAGAAACCCCTAGAACGCAGTAAAAAATAAAAGATTTTTTTTTTTATAAAAACATAGAACATTGTGTACAATTAAGATGATACTAAATACCACGGGGAAAAGGGCTTCTATTTGTGTCGTAAAACGTCCATCATTTAACGAATTTTAAAAGCAGGGATGGATAATACCAAATGCTTTTTGACAAAAAAAACAAACAAACAAGAACAAAATTTAAACTTAGCCAGTCAATTTTCATTTTACAATGATGTTCTCTCTGTGTGTGCGCACGTCCATGTTTGTGAGAGAGCTCGCGCAGCACTGATACAACGGTACTTTTTCATCCATAAGTAACTAACGCGCTAGTCTTCATACAAAATAAATATGTAACATAATTAGGTACTTTAGTTATTATTAACACAATAACGTAACACATGAAGGCTACGTTTCTCAACACTGAGAATTAATTAATAAACGCCTGTTTCTCCAGACTCGCGCTTATCATTAGGCTAACGTTAATCCACAAATCACAGCACTTTCATAATCACAAAGTTAAGCCATTCGCTATTCGCTACGCAAAATTCGTACAGGTTGGCAGGTCTGCAGCTTACTTCCATCATCAGGAGCAGCTTTCCTTGCACACATGTGAACATCTGGAGAACCTGAAAAAGAAGATGCAATTAAGGCGAGACACGGCAGGCAAAAACATTGATTGATGGTCAGTTTCGAGATTTTTTAGTTTTTCTCCTAGTTTACTCCTTCAATATGTGTTCTTTCAAGCTGCTATAAAGAAAACGTTGAAAATATACATTAAGATGTTTATTTTATTACATTTTGTTTACTTGCGGCAGTAAGTTTCTCCCGAATTTACCAAGAAGTTAGCATTCCAACGCGACATGCCGAGATTCATCTGTTTACTGAAGTCTATCGTGACCGGTATCGCTGTAAAGCTCTGAGTCTCTTGCACAACGTTATGTAACCCAAATATGGGCATTTCCTTTCTATCAATAACCAATCGTGAATGTTCAAAGGGGGATTTAAAGCTAATGACGAAATCTCATTTAGAGCTATTTAAATCTTTAACTACCGTTTTCTCAAAATGAGTTTTTTGTCATTCTCCAGTACAAACATCTCAGCCTATGTAGCACCTGTGTACACCAAACTTTCCAGTTATACACTTAGCAGTAGGCTATTCTGAAGATATGTTCAGAGGGATTTGTTAATAAATAATTCCTGGCCTGATTTATGTGGCATTTTAATAAAAAGAATATGGCGGAAATCTATTTTTTTTAAGGTAATGGTCAATATATTTAGATTTCCTAGGTAATGAAAGCATATATCCTGAAATTATTTTTTCATCTTGTGTGTAAACAAAATGAAAAAAGAATTTTGCACTTGGCTTTATCATACGTTCAGATCTATCTACCGAAATTATATGCAAAATCATGCATATTTAATGAGATGCCGCCTAATTTGCATAATTAAACAAAAATTTCAAAAACTAATACATTTATACACTAATACATACATTTTTTTTATATATATACTTGTGTACGTAATCAACTGAGGAAGTTTCATGGTGATATCTATCATTTAATTTTTTTACCCCATTCACCTGTGGGGTCTCACCTTAACAAACAAGCATTTAAAAAGAACTTGGTTTTGGGTGTAAAGATATTTTATTAAAAAAAAAAAGTTTAAAGTCAGTTAGTTATATTTGTTTGCTATAGTGTGTATGTTTCTTCATGTCATCACAGACTTGATGATGGTGAGATCAGATCATACCGGCTGCTGTCAGACTCCTCCTGCATACAAAAATCTCACTGGATTATTACATTTAATTGCAAAACGAATGTTTGAAAACGTAAACTGTTTACTACTGACACACTACAGCACACCACTAAATAACTGGCTTAAAACCATTTTTTTATGAAAATACTGAAAAAAAAGTGCCTACTTTTGCACAGTACTGTATATACACATCTGCTGATGTGTCACTTCAAACGCAGAAAGTTAAATAAAACACCTAAACAAAGATATTACAACATTTCCGAATGTGTTCTCAATTTTCAGTATTATTTTTCACTGAATGATGTCCTCCTGAACTTATGTCAGGTTCACACACACACACACACACACACACACACACACACACACACACACACACACACACACACACACACACACACACACAGGAGATAATTAAACTGATCTGATCAGAACTTACTATTATTTGTGTTGTCAAATGTGGAGATCCAGTTCACACAGTTCTTGAGGAAATACTGCAGGAACTGGTTGCGTTCTGTGTGACGATCCCATTCCTTTTTCATTTCTTTGGCTTTAGGACATTTATCAATCCACTGCATAGTTTCATAATTAAAGGATATAAGATCTTCTCCATCAAATCCATATTCATCAAAGACAGTCAGATTCACTGATCCATCAGGAAGTTTCTCCAGTTCACAGCCAATTATTCTCTGAAGAACATGATCTACAATCACAGAACAACACTCATGAGAAACTCACAGTAAATATAATGTCTGATAATTAATAAGAGTAAAGCATGAATCTCACCAGAACACTGTGAGTCTGTGCAGTTTGACAGAGTCCTGATCTGATGTATGAACCAGTCTCTAGAATCAGGAGGATCTTCAGGAGCTTCAGTCCAGTCTTTATCAGTCAGAATCCAGACTCGTTCTTCATTACTGAAGTGTTTGATCCGTCTGTCATCATAAACACACACAGCACTGAACTCTGGGAATGAGTCTGATTTGGTCAGGACTGTAAACTTGTAGTGGAAGAAATGTTTCACTAAGGAACAAATAAAACACAAACAACAAATAAAAACACTTCATGTTATCTGGTCAATGAATACATGACACCAGTGATCAGATGTTTTCAGACCAAGAAATCAACATGGACACGAGGGCGGAACAACCTGTCACTCACATGAGATCCACCAAGAGCAAACCACCACCATTCTTTACACTAGATATTACAAGCAAAATGTCCAATATTGACCATAAAATGGCACAATCAATTCCCCACAGACAAAATCAAGCCCCGCCCTACATTTGTTCTTGTTCCAGAAGAATAGAGACTCAAGGAAACCAAGGCAATATTTGAAATGATAAACCCACTAAAAAACTTAATTAAATAGCAGCTTAAAATGTCTCAATACTTTACACTAGATATTACAAGCAAAATGTCCAATATTGAACATAAAATGGTATCATGATACATTGAAAAAAAAAACAGGAATATATGTTAAATTCTGCTGGAAACCAGCTCATATAAGAATTAATGGAAATTAAAAAAAGCTTACAAATAAGTAAAAACAACATAGGTAGAGAATGCTACAATTTTGAAAAATCAATTAAAGTTAAAGTTATGTTGATATCAGTTCATAGCTATACCACACACAAAATGCTGCCAAAAAAAAGAAAAAAAAAAAAAGAAAAAAGCACACACGTGGGGAGAGTTAATATGCTTTCATCATAATTTATCCCACCCTCATTTCCTCTTTCATTCCTTAGAGTAATTGCTTCCTTAGGTTACATATACATAATACACACTTTCCTTGTTAGCTATTATACTGGAACTTGTTTGTTGTTGGGATGACTGTTTATACATCCCCATCTCTTTTGTAATTTGCATAAATAATGAAGATAAAAAAAAAAATTAAAAAAAACGTTCTCAGTGTCCAGCTGCACATTTATGTTAATATCATGTTAATGTTCAGTACTAATGGAATGTTCCACTGATCCATGATGGTGGGAGCCCGCATTTGTGCAGATGTAATAATAACCTAAAAACTTTAATGGTGACATCCTCAATATACAGAATATAAATGTAACAACCAAAGTATTTATCATAATGTACTTTAAATAACATTAAAAATAATGCCAGAAAGATATCAGTTCTGCTGTTGTTCATAAATACCAGTAGTGATGTTCTACAATGAGGACATTGTCATCTCGCAAGTGTCATCAGTTTCCCAATGTGTAGTGAGCCAGAGACCTTTATTGTCCTTATCAATGCCAGAATTAATGCTCACAATATACTGATTCAGGAGCTCAGCCTTACACACACTCCACCTATGAGAGCTTTTAGAAAAAGCATGCAAGCCTTGTCATGAGCTTGTCCTTTAGACAAGTAAATCGTTCATTCACTTCAAAAGTTGAGCAAAAGTGTAAACAGCAACATACAATTTTACAAACAACATAAAAATGTCATACAAACATTTGGTCATAAATTCACGACATTATTAATCTTGTAAATCACAAAACCACTTTTAACTCAATCATTTACCTCCAATAAAAAAAAGCTTTCTAACAAGTCGTTCCAGAACACTACTTTTGGTTTTAATCTTTACTGTTCATACTAAACCTGCATCATCTGGAAAGTTACTTGATCACATAGTCATTTCACATTCAAAGAGGTTTTCAGTGACAAACCCCAACTATGGTGGATACAGTAGCTTTGCAAGTCTTTCCTATGCTAATAGTTCCTTCCTTTTGAAACTTAGCCTATTCAGCATTTTCTAAACTTGATCATCCTCTCTCTCTCTCTGGCGTATGTCCTTAGACCTTCAGTTCTGTTGTGGCGAGCCAGTCCAGCGATCTATGATCAAGGTCAATTAAACCACGTTTGCCGTTCGGGGGCCGATATATGGGGCAGCAAGTTAAAATGTGTTCAACAGTTTGTAGTGGGTCTCCGCACTCGCATTGAGGACTATGCCCCACTTCATCATTGCTGCCCCGAAGCATCCCACACCTGTCCTCAAGCGGTTGAGGATTGTCCACTGCTTTCTGGGCAGGTGCTGGCCAGGAACGTCTGTGGGGTCTCCAACGTAGAGGTGTAGCCGAGATGGTTCTGCTGACTTCCACGGGTCCCTCCATTTCACCTTGACCAAGGCAGCCCTGCAGATGTCGGCTTGTGTAGTGCAGAGCAGTTCTTGGGCGTGTGTGGCAAAAAGTCACAGAGTCTTGAGGCGCATGCGCTGTGGTGTCTCCATGGCGATTTTGTGGAGGAGGTGGGATTGACTCGCCTGTGCCTCATGCGAGAGCCAACATTGCTCCTTCTCGCCTGACCTCTGAAGGGGCAATTCCTCCAAGGACGGGCAGTTGGTTGGTTGGAGTGGCTCGTAGGCATCCAGAGATAGTCCAGCTTAATGACATGGGGGCTACGGCACCAGGCCGGAGCACAGTATTCAGCACTTGAGAACACCAGGGCCTTGGTGGAGATGCGAAGCGTCTTTGTGGAGGCTCCCCATGTGGTGCCGGCTAGGCGCAATATCAGTGCGGCACGGGAGGTTGTCTTTGCCTTGACCGTGTCTAGGTGTTGTCTAAATGACAGTGTTCGGTTAAGCTTCACGCCAAGGTATGTGGGGAAGGGCTGGTGCTGTAGCTGGGTGTTATCAACCATGATAGTTAATTTGAGGTGAAAAATTGATGATACGGTCTTGTCAGCGCTACGCTTGAGGCGCCAGTTCTTCAGGTATGAAGACAGGATGTTCATGTTCATGATCATCCAAGAAACTGCCACGTCCAGTCTTTTCCACTTGGAGAAGTAGGTGATAAAGTAATTGTCGGGATTTGGTGTACCTTGCAGAATAACAGCATTTACCTTATTCTCTCTTTTGATCTCTGGATCATCACCTTCCTTGAACTTTTGAACAAACCCATCTGACTACCAGAATGTCCTCATCAATTTCAAGAGGTTGCACAACAAGTGTAACCTGATCTTGGATTGATATTTCCTCCTTAACCTCCTTTACCTTGGGTTCTCAGTGAGAAACTATTGTTTGTTAAAGAAGAAACTCAATCAGCTGTAGAGTCAGGTGATCTTCCTGTATATCCTGAATCTCGGTTTCAATTAAAAGAGACTTGTCAACATGGCATCCATCAAAAACCTTTTTCAAACCATTGCACCTTTTCTTGGAGACACACAAGTTGTAGGCAAAACCACATCATTAGTTCAAAATGTAAACTTGAGACTGTAATGTCCATCCTGTACCTTAAACATCTTGTCCATTATTTCCATAAACCTCAGATCCTCCCAGACATCTCTTTCTTATCCACAATGTTTTCATTGAAGTCGTGATTATACTGATGTTGAAGCAATTCTTTGAGCCTTCCAACAGAGATCCTGTTGACAGTAACAGATGGTGTACCAGTATCTTTCCTGCAGTCACTGCTCCAGTCTGAAAGTCCATTAACAACCCACCCCAATAGGGTTCTGACAGCATATGGTCCATTACCGTAGCTGTTTATTACCTCCCGTGGCTCCATCACTTGGGATGCATTAGCTCTATTAAGTCAGTCAACATTAGCCTCAATAGCAGCATTTCCACTGTCGGGCCTGAAGCTCTGCAGCGCTTCACTAAAACCTGCCCGTAACACACCTCTCTGGAACAATGCCACACAAACCCATCAGAACTAATCAGACAGAAATAACAGGAACTAGCGAGATCACAAAACGAACATAAGTGGCCGTTTTTTGGGGGCATTTTTGTTGTTTACTTAAGCGATGTTGGGTGACGTCACTTCTTGTTGACGTTCAAAGTATTGTCAAACAAAACGGAGGCTAGCTCGACCCTCCCTCCTCCTCATCAAGTCCCCTCCCCCTCCCCCTCCCCCTCCCGTGCTTCCTGAAACAGGCTTTTCCGATGTAAATTCGGGACTTCGTGCATTCCTTCTCCTTTTCTCTCTTCTTTGCTATTTGTTCATCAGAGCGTCGTCTCTTTGGTCGTGTGTCGGCCATATCATTTCAAGAGAAAATAATTATAACATTAGTCGTTGTCTAGGACATCTCTCCTCTAGCTAACTTCCCTCTTCATGCTTCTCTCTCCTCCACTCCACTCCCCACTCACCACACCCCCCTTCATGTGCACGCGCACAAACCTAAATCATTCTTGTCGGTTTTTGGCTGGAACACTGTTTGTTATGTTTCGTGGTCCAGGCTGGGCCAGTTGGTTTTTGTTGCTGTTTGTGGAGCCTGGGTTGTCTAAAGAGACTGTGTTTTTTACAGTGTGTTCAGGGGTCAGGCAGCTAGCGGATAGTGAGGAGATGTTTACTGTTGTAAAATGTGTGACATCGCTTAGAGCACCTTTAACTTTAACCCTCTGAGGTCGACAAACGCGCGGGCGCGTTTTGCTGGATTTTCTCCACATTGTAGCACTATAAACTTAAATTACTCCGTCATTTATGGTCATACAGAAAAAAGAAATATAAAAAAAGAATCTGTGATATTTCTACTTTTGTATGTGTCCACTTACAATCAAATCAAAACATTGTGCTTTTGTAAAATAAAGAAAATAAACAGGGTGTGCGTTCTGCCTCTCCGTCGCGGTGAACTTTTTTTTCTTGAGCACGTCTATAAACTGAAACAAAACTCAGCGAATACTTGTCACACATTTATGAGCCATATACCTTTATAAACATTTAAGTGTGTACTTTTAAATGATCGGATTCAAACTGAAAACAAATATTTTCTGTTTAAGTAATTTGTATAAAACCAACAAGATGTCCAGCTTCTCAAACGCTTGCTCATTATTTTTTTAATTTACCACGCCCACTCGCGCAAAAGATATTCACATGCAAATCTCCACACATGGAACGCGATCGCGCTCATTAGGCCTACCTCAAAAACAAAACACCAAAACACTTTACAAGTCTCTGCTTTTAGACGCGCCTGAGCTTACATTGGATTTACATCAGAAGAAGAAGAACGCGATTTGAAGACAAGAAAGATGTAAGGTAAGAAATTCTTACATATTAGTTTGCTATTGTTGCATAAATTTCACATTGCAGTTGAACTGTTGCTAGATATATGGTGAATATTATAATATTTAGACCCGTGTTTACTGTTACTGTGTTTGTGGATATCTGCTTAAACGTAGATATGTATATGGTAACCATAATGTTTTATATTTGAGCGCGATCGCGTTTGAATGTATCATATTTTGCAGCGCAATCGCGTTTGAAAAGCAAACGGCTTCATGTTTTTACTATTATCTCATTTCATATCATCATAACGAATGGAAACATTTTAAGTAACATGATAATCAATATATTTTTCTCTAGCTTAGTTGTTACTGAAATCTTTTGGAAGATTTATAGGCTGCTATAGGCTATTGTTATTTTATCCAGCACTGCGCATAGCTTATGCCTACAAGGCACAACAAACCTGGTGTTCATTATATTATATATTGTTGGAAACGTGTGTGTGTGTGTGTGTGTGTGTGTGTATTCTGTGAATTTTAAAAAGCAATTTTAACCAGAAAAATCTCAAATTTATTCCCAAAATCATGCAGGCCTTTCTCTTGATATCAGTATGTTCACTTTTTTTTTTCAGGGCCCAGATGCCACTGAGGACTTCAGTGAACATGAACATGGTAAAGTGAAAATCAAACACCTTGGAAATGAAAGGTATGTACAATGTTTTTAGGAATGGCACAAAGGTCTCTGTCTTTGGATCACTGTTTTCAATAAGTGCTTTTTTGGCATTTGTTGTGTGTATCTTTGGACTATGTTGTGTTGTAAATAAATCCAAACAATTTAAAAGCCATTCTTTTTTAAATCTCCTCATTTACAGTATTGTGCAAGGTTGCTCAGAATGACAGGGCCTGATAGCTCCTAATAGGGCCGTTAGGGGAGGGTCTTTGTCTTTCTCAGGTGTGAAAACAATACATATTAATGACCTCCGCATAAAGCTTTTTCACACAAAACACGTCGTAAAAATTTATTGTCTTATCTGAATGAGCAGTCAGGGTGATTTTCACATAGTTTTAGAGCAAATATTCTAGTCTACGTGATACAATTTTCAAAAGTCTTGTGAAGAAATAATCAGTAGGGGTTTCATGGCCTTATTTCAGTGAGAATTTTTTTTTGTATTTTCACAAACCACGCATAAATGTCATTATCTCAAAACTACAAACTTTTACATACATGCTGCTGATATATTATCGTAGCAGAGTTTGTGCTGAATACAGTGTAATTAGACTTTAGCCATGAAAATGTCACAAGTAACAGAAATAAACAGAAATGTCAGAGCATGTCAGAACACCTCCAGGGCCCAGAAAACAGCTCAGACCTCAGAAGGTTAAAACCTAAGCATTGATGTTTTTCCACAGTTTTACAATAATAAGTGATACATGATGTTCATTATATCAATAATCATAATGAATTTGTGTCAAGATTGCACATTAGTCAACCAGAAATAAAGTCATTGTTACTGTTAAATCACAAAAGAGAGAGGACACACATATTTAATTCAGTCGCGTCTGTTTCTGGTGAGTATGTAGTCACAGGACAGTATGTTTACATCACATTTAGAAATGATAATTTCTACAAATATGCCACCAAAAATACGACATGAGGAGCTTTAGCACTCTCTCCCAATACAGTTATATTTTCAGTCAGAGAAACAGAGGAAGCTCCCAAAAAAGTTGCTTTATTTTAATGACACGACATGCGGACATAAACATGGATATCAGTCCGGTATAAAGAGACGAGACGCATTGACAGATAAAATAAATAAACAATTGTGATAGCCCATATGATTTGTCTGATTTCTTCAAGCAGTCATTTTTACCATGTTTACTATGGTAATGGTTAGTGCGCATAGTCTTTTGGATTTCATATAAATATTTCTGCCTTATACGGTGTTCAGAATCCACATCGGATCACAAACAGAAGTTATTTCAAACACTCGCTGCTGTCTGAAAGTGAGTTGAGCTAAAAAATTATGTTAAAGTCTTTAATGCCTGATCAAGCCCCAGAAATGACAGTGGAAACGCGACTGGCCCTGGCACACACTAGCACACACGCTTTTGGCCCGACAGTGGAAACGCGGCTAATGATGTTCAGTTCATTCATCTGCTCTGAGCAAAATGTAGATGAACTCCCTGGATCCAGAAAAATCACAAGTTTGAATCAGTTTGTCTCCTTTGGATGATTTTACTTGCACTGGAATGATTGACAGTAGGCATTTTCATTACTGGCCCCTGTATGTCAACAAGTTTGTGCAGAAACTAGGCTGCCCCTATGCACCTTGTCCTCCACAACCGGCTTGCAATGTACATGCAACACTGAAGGATGTGTCTGATTACAAATTTATCATTGGTCTTGTACTCAAAATGTTTTTCTGTTGTGAGGTTACATTTCCCCTTGGAACTGCAATAACATTTGTAGCAAAACTTTTTCCCTTGATGGTCTTGCTAGATTTCACAGCATGTGGTTGCTTATTCTGAATACATCCAAACACAGGATATGATGCCATCTTTGCCTGTCGTTCAATGAAGTTCACAATGTGTGAGAATTTAGCTCTACCTTGGTTAAACTCCATTATCTCACAAGCTCTTTCTCTCCAACGTTCTCTCAAATGGAAAGGTAACTTCATTTTCACAGTTCTCATACTTCTTGGCATGTTAAGCTCTTGCATATAGGAGATATTACCAATGATGTTACAACATGCATGCAAAAACAATGAGCAAGTATGTAATCCTTATGCATCCTCAGTCCTTATTGAGGGCCAGCCTAAAGAACTTCTCAATATATGCAGTAACAACTTTAAATTCTTTACCAATTGCTCCTTCAGAAGATTTTTGGCTAATGAAAAACATACTTCTGGATCAAGATGTTGGCAACTCTAAACCAGGTCTTTAGGTTGTCCTCTGGTGACCTGTTCCAGAAAGTACAAGCAGTCCCTTTCATTGCGAGTCTTTTCTTCAACAGCATGTGAGGCTGAGCTTGATGTACCAAAATAATGCGAGTCCTGTTGTTGGCAAGTACTGCTTTCTTGAATGTTAAATATGCCTTTAGGCTGCATTAATATTGATTGTGTTGGGATGTAACAGGAAGCATCAGATGATTATGATGGAACAGAGTTGATAACTCCAGCTGTATTCATTAAGATTTGACTCATTGGCACATATTCAGTAGCTTGTGGATTTAACATATTTGGCCTTACGGAATCATGAACTTAATTTCCCATCATATCCTTTGAAATCTGAGCCTTTGTTATTTTTTCCTTTAGAATATGAACTGCTAGTATGTGAACATTTGCTATGACTGTTGATTTTTTTTCCTCAATTCCTCCGGCAGTTTTTCAATTGCATGTTTAGTTTTCCACAAGCCCAGCTCTCTTTGACTTGACCTGTATGCGTGCCGATACAGTGGAAGAACTACTGCGGTTTGAACTACACTTATACTTAAAGGCAGTGGAACCCTTTGATACATTTGAAACACTGTCGCCCTCTGTAACAACATCATTAACATTTACATCAACACCTTCAGATGTTACAGGTTTAGACAGCCTTACACCCACATGCTCCGTAAACTCATTAATTTGAATAATTTTTGCCTTGAACCATATACCATGTTTCTCAATTTCATTGTCAGATAGCACAGTCAACAAAGAATCATGTGCTTCCTTAACCTATACACAACTCATTGAAGTTTTCATACATAATTTTGTACCTCAGACTCATATTCTTTATATTGCATCCACCTTTTAATAGTCTCAAATCTCAATCATTTTGTGTGCTTTGTTCAGCTTTGTTTTTCTCAGCTTTTGTAATGAATCAAGTCTTTCCACCAAAACCTTTACTGAATTTAATTAACCTTTATTGCCTTTGTCTCATTTTTTTTTTTAGAGGATTCCTCCGCGGCCAAACACTGTTCATCCATATTACACAGAGTACTCAAAAACCTTGCAGTACAAATAATAAAGGTCTAACCTTTAGGTTAACAAGAACAGCGATGTAAAATCCAGTACGAATTCAACAAGAACAGCAAAGTAAATTTAGTACAAATTCAACAAGAACAGCGAAGTAAAATCAGTACAAATTCAACAAGAACAGCGAAGTAAAATCAGTACAAATTCAACAAGAACAGCGAAGTAAATCCAGAACGAATTCAACATGAACAGCGATGTAATCCAATACGAACTGAACAAGAACAGCGATGTACAAATTGAACAAGAATAGCAAATAATCCAGTACGAATTGAACAAGAACAGCGATGTAAAATCCAGTACGAATTCAACAAGAACAGCGAAGTAAATCCAGTACGAATTTACCATGAACAGCGATGTAATCCAATACGAACTGAACAAGAACAGCGATGTACGAATTCAACAAGAACATCGAAGTAAATCCAGTACGAATTCAAGCACAGTCAACATGATAAAGCACGCATTAGCACGATCCTGCACAGTCAACAGTGCTTCCCCATAACACTTGCTGTCTCATTACACAGGTGCCCATTAAAAAACTTTTTTCCAAACTTTTGACTGGTCCTATAACTAATATATAGGGGTGTAACGATACATCGATATGGATCGATGCATCGATATAACGTCTAACGATACGATGCATCGATTCCACACTTAAAATATCGATATAGACCTTTATTTTATTTTGACACTCTCCACATTCTCACGTAACATCCTTCCGCCAAAGCGCACATTTTCGTTAACTCACCAACCGCCTGCCGGTTTGTATCGTTAATCTCCTCATCTGAAAAAGACGCCTGACAAGACTGACTAAACCATAAACAAGTTTTTTTCACAAAAGCCGGTATTGTCCGCTGTCAAGGCATCGCGAGTTCATGTTTTACAGCAGAAACAGACAAGCACTCGCACCCTTGTTGGTGAACACAACACGATAAGTCCGTTTTAGCGACTCAGCGTGCAGTATTCAGGTCACATGTCACTTTGAAAAGACGCGCTGGCTAAGAGGAGTTTCGTCTAACCTGACTAAAAGTGATCGAGGATGGATAATTTCAATGAACTCGTGATATCTTCTTCAGGGCGTAAAAGGAAAATAAAACCTGAAACATTTTCACGGAACCTTTTTAAAAAGCAGCTCGTTTAGTGGTGAGGGAAAAGCTCCCTGTATTGCGTGTACGTTATCACAACAACAAAGTTTGTCAGGCGTCTAGTCAGCTGAGGAGATTTAACGTTATGAAGATTAACAGAGTGTTGTGTTATTTATTTATCATAGCAATTACTTGGTTTTGTTTGACTCAGAAAGATGAAATGTGAATGTATCTGCTCTGCTAAAAAAAAAAAAAAAAAAAAAAAAAAACTTTTAACATATTAAATACTTTCAATTAACTTTAATTTTGTAATTTACCTATATTTTTAAGCTATTATTATTATTATTATTATTAATCAAAACAACCCAGCTGCAGTTTGATTGATATTACTTGGAATGCACAATTATAATAAAAAACATGATTTATGAAAATGAACAAGAACGGAGTACTTGCAAATGACCACTTCTGTTATAAATGTCCCAATTGGGAGAGGGTGTGCAATTTTCAAAGAGTTTAATTAAACGTTCATGTTATATATTTTGGTTGCATTTGTGAGTTAATAAAAACGTAACTGGTTGTGTGAACATAATATCTAAATATCGATTAATCGATCGATATAGCCCTGAATCGAATCGAATCCAATCGTATCGTGGAATTTTTTGAAGTATCGGAAAATATCGTATCGCTGGCTGAGAGAATCGATATCGTATCGTATCGTATCGTGATGAACTGTCCGATTTACACCCCTACTAATATATATATATATATATATATATATATATATATATATATATATATATATATATATATATATATAAAAGAGTTCAGATGCAAAAGCCTCTAAGTGTCATCTGAAATTAGAATTATTTTTATCAAGCTTGTATATTTTATATTTATGTTCAATAATTTCACTTAAACGGCAATGCAAATTACCTATTAATTGTCATTTAAGTGAAATTACTTAACTTAAATATACAAGCTTTATAAAAATGATCATTCTAGAAGAAAATTTCAGATGGCACTTAGAGGCTTTTGCATCTATATATATAAAATATATTACACACACACACAAACACATACACGTATATAGATGCACATACTGTATATGCTGTATACAATTTATGACATCTCCACCCAATTATTATTATTATTATTATTATTTTTATTCTAGTGTGCGTCCAGGCAAAAGAGAATGACTCCCTGTCACAATGAGTGTGTCTAAAGTAAAAAATTGTCAAAAATGCTGTTAACGTGTTTTTTATTTTATTTAATTTTATTTTGTGGGCAGATGCCATGATGACCAACTTCCCGGCAACAAAAGAGTTTGACTTGAGAAATGCAACTTTTGTCCAAAAGGTCGCTAGATTTGTTGCTAGGCGCTTTTAATTTGCAATAGTTCAGGCATGTGATCAACTATAGAGACAAAAAAGGAAAATCTTGCTCTCCTCTTTTCATTAGCTATATCAAACGAAAAGAATGAAAAGGAAGCTCGTGAAATAGCTACACGGGCCCGAATACATATCAATCGAAAGCCAGGAATAAAAAAATATGTCTTAAGTTGTTAAAACATCCAGTGATGATCGAGTCCCTGATGTGCATATATATCTGTTCCAGCGGTTAGGAGATCTATGCTAGAGAAAAAGATCGATTTCCCTTAGATGAAAGAGAAAATATGGTTGCCGAAACTATTAAATATAAACGGTGTAGGCTAAATCAATTTCGAAAGCCTGTGCAATACAATTATACCTTTACACTAGATGATGCTGGTATTATTGTTAAGATAAAAAACAAGCGATGTCATTAGGCCACTTGTAATGGCGAGATTTTAACAAAAACGCCAATAAAATCATGGGACTTGAACTGCGTCAATAAAAGCAGCAAATTTAACGTTTAAGCTTCAATATCACGATGAGCAATTACATAACGACAGAATGTATGAGTTATTGATGTTCAAATCATTCAAAGTCTTTGCTTCATTATAGAAAGGGCTCGTGTTAACAAGCTGGATATTATATAATGTGACTATCAGCTTGTGAGTGTGAGGCACAAGTTAACATGATCCCGGCCCTTATATGAAACAGAAGACTTTTTAATGATTTGAACACAATTAACCTTATTCTGTTGCTTAACGTCATTCTGCTGCTTTTTCTTGACGCAGTCCCGTGATAAGTATGACAAGTATGACTTTATTGGCGTTTTTGTTAAACTTTTGCCATTAAAAGTAGGCTAATGAAATACCTTGGTTTTTATCTTTACAATAATACCAGCATCGTAGTGTAAAGGTAATGGACGTATTGCACAGGCTTTCGCTTTTCTGCAGCCGATCGTTCAAATCTGGCATAAGGTCACAACTTAACACGGCGACCAGTTAAAGCCTAACATCTGTTGCAAACTCAAAAAGTTTAGTTTTTGTAGATAACTAACTACTGCACCCTTATATGTTGCAGATCAGAAGAAAAATAAATACACTCAGTTCTTACCTTGATGCGCATCACTCAGACAAAAGAGAAAAATAAGCCCAACGATTACTGCGTGTATAAAGGAAATGATTATAAACGAGAGCGTGTGAAACATATTTGCTATTATATTTTAGACACGCTCTCTGGGTGTACAGGGCGCAGGTAAAAGTGTGCATCTTCTTCTAGTTGAAAAGACAGGCAGGCTGAGAGGAGCATCACGGTGTTTCGCCGAAATACGACCGCCTGCCTGCCAGAATATATATATATATATATATATTTTTTTTTTTTGCCTGCCAGAATATAACTGCCTTCCGCGTGCACGCGCATGGCGTCATTTGATGACGTCAGTGCGGCCAAATGAAGAGACTGCGGGGGTAGCTATTTAATGGAGAGGGGCGACTTTTCTCCTATAGAGAGTTTTTATCAACATATAACATTCCAGTTACGCCAAGAGAATTTGCAATTGTATTTGACGCCATTCCATCAGACACAATCAGGCTTTTTAAGCATACTGGCAGACTTCCACAGACTTCTCCCTCCCCAATGTGGCCGAATCACCAGTTGGAAAAATCTTTTTTGGGTCATTCTACAGAAACGTCCACTTTTGGTATGGCAAGATGTCTTAAAATTGATTTATTTTTCTAACATTTAAACTTACACCACATTATTAGATTACCCCTTGACTTTATGAATACGCATAAATTACAGCTTAATGATTTTTTTATATTTTTTTTTACATTTATTTAAAGACCACATGTACCATTTTTTTGTCACTGGTGTTACCTTACTTCTTTGGCAATATTAAAGGTTTTTATGAAATATTATTTAAAAAAATGTTCAGCACATGTAGACAGAGTTAGCGAAAAATAATAATAACGCAACAAATAAGGAGATTATGTTTTATTTATTTTAATCAGGTTTGTTAAAAGTGTGCTTGAATGAGGTTAGTTCACCTGCGCTACCATCTATTTGCTATAACAATGAAAATATTTGAAAACCAGTTAAAATCAAGTTAAAATCAAGTAATGATGCAATCGTTTAAATCTTAACTTTTGAGTGTAGCAGAATAAAATGGATGTAACATTATTACTATGTCACATGTGACATTGCATTTAATGTGACAGAAAAAAAGACAGTAACACCAGTGACACAATAAAGTTTATCTATAAATGGGAGTCACTGGTGTTACTGGTGTTACCCATAAGAAAGGTGACACCAGTGACAGTAACACCAGTGACAATTTTCATGAAAAATTAATTTTACAAAATGGCTGCTGCAAGCCAAGGTAACAAACCACATGTTGTCAATCATGGTATACTAACTAAATTAAGTAGTTTAATCCATTTGTATTCTAGTTTTTTTTTTTTACAATTACCTAACAGTAAAGTAGGTCATACCAGTGAGTTCAACTAAAAGCTTCATATGAAATCATGACATAAATGAGAAGATTTCTGATAACTGAAAAGAGACAGTGGATCTACCATGGGCTTTTCTTCATAGATATTCTGGAAATTGGAAGAAGGAAGTCAAGTAATGTCATCAGTGTGATTTTTATTTCAAAATAAGAGATTTTTGTTTAATGGTAACACCAGTGACACAACTCCAGGGGACCACTACTTTCATTATAAATTGTATAATATTTATTCTGCATTTTTTTATATATATATATATATCATTTACATAATATATTTGATAGTTATGTATACATTATTGTATTTTAAATGGTGTAAAAATCTGTTATTGACCTCAAAATAAAGCATTTTCCCTCTGTGCATGACTGTGGGGCCGAGCACTTCTGTGGTGCTTGGAATTCTATATAATTAATAAAAATCAAATATTGCCACATTGATGGCTCAAGAGGGTGTAATTGTTAAAATAACATATTGTTTTGTTTTAAAATGTAAAGAAATTGTAACCCTAAAGTGTTTTTTAAGTGTAATATTTCTGTAAAGGCTAGGGACAGAAAAATGGACATTTTCATAGAATGACCCTTTTCCCTTTTTCCCAACTTCCTCAAAATAATAAGAACATTCGTGCATTATTTCAGAAAGAAATTGTTTCTATTCCAAATGTTACTTTTTATTGGAACCGATTTGTAAATGGCATTGACTGGAAAAAGGTTTGGATGATTCCTCACAGATACTTGATAAACAAGGTGAAAGAAGTGTCCTTCAGAATAGTTCACAGATATTACCCTGCTAATCATTACAAGGTAAATTTAAAAGAGACATCAATACATTACAAACTGTTATTTTTGTGAAGACCACCCAGAAACTGTTTTGCACCTCTTTTGGTATTACTCACCAGAACATTTTGGCAAAACTTAAGCAGATTCATCATTGACCATATTTATAAAGACTTTACCTTATTGTGGATGAATGTTGTATTTTGCTTTTATAGAAGTCAAAGTAAAGAAAATATGTACTTCATTATAAGTGTATTAGTTCTTTTGTTAAAATTTCACATTCATATATTCAGCAGCAACAAAACAAAAAAAAAAAAAAAAAAAAACAATTTTGTATTTTTTTCTCCATGAAGTTGTACATTATATTAATCTGATTTCTGGCTCCAACAACAAAAAGGCAGTTAAAACTGTCAACATATGGTCCTCTTTCTCTTTGTAATGGCCCATAAGCTTCCCCTGCCAATATTGTATTGTATTCTGTTTATGTACTATCATTTTGTATGTTGTTAAGTATATTTTGGTTAGTCACCTGTGATTTGTACCCTTTTTTTGCAATAAAAAAAAAATGAAGCTGGAGATGAATTTAATGTTTGTGTTGTTCTTTTCATTTTTTTTTTAATTATTATTTATTTTAGGTAGTTATTGCATCCTTATGTGGTTAATTTTTTAGAGTTGTTCATGCTCAAGTGTCTCTGCTCTGAACCTAAATGAACCATTTCCACTTTCCGCGTCCCTTGTGAAAAGCCTTTATACAATAGAGCTTTATTTATTCTGGCCGGATCTGAGCAGGATTTCCGGGCCTGGTACATAATGTGAAAGAACAATCAATCAGATCAGAACAATGGAGCAATTATCTCCAGCATTTGGGCTGAACTTAAAGGGATAGTTCACCCATAAATGAAAATTCTGTAATTAATTATTCAACTGTCAGGCATTCTGCTCGAGACTCACATACTAACTGACACTTCACGCAGAGTATGGACTTCACATTTGTATTCTGTGAACTTGAAAGAATGAGACACCACAGGAAGCTAATTGGAAACAATGTTTATTGATTGGAGCACAATAAAGACAGACACTGTTTGCATCTTACATCTGTGTTCATGGAGTTTTTACACGTCAAATACTTTATCTCGTTACCAATACCAGTGGCTTAATTCTTACACTATGTAAGAATTTTGTAATAAAATACACTATGTAAGAATTTTGTAATAAAATATTCAAAAATCACTTGCACAGTGTGATATATATTGTACTTACAATATCCCAAAAGTTCCCAAAGATTTTTAATTTCAGAGAAATTCCAACTTTAAATAATGGCTCGTCCCTGACTCCCTGTTCACTTGTCGCCTGTCAATGACGTAATATCCGCGTTATCCCTGGTTTCCGCTCGTAATGCCATAGTAATACCGGCTACAGACCTACCGGATACGAGATTTAAACTGTCATGGCGACAACGTTATCACAAACAGGATCGATCTTATGTGAGTTCATCATCACTTGATATGGATTCTACAAGCACAAATTCGGAGAATACTTTTTTAGGAGATACGGACGGATCACATGTAAGAAAAAAGAAAACAAAAGGAGGTGCCGACGTGGAAAACGAACGACGATTCCTAAGAAGCAGACAGAATCTCAGGTACAGAATGTGATCAATTTATCCAGTAAGCCCTTATCTCAGATTACATATACGGCTTTAAGTAGAGGTCTTTCATTTGTACCAACTACTGGAGTCAATGATTTTAATACTGTCATTGACTTGCAGAAATTTTACCGCAACCTAAGACTGAAAGAGTGGTTTAAAAGTCCTCCAGTATCCGAGGTTACTTTACGAAATATGGAGACAGATTCTACAGTAAATAATGATGAAGACATTCCAGAGACAATCATTTCTAAAAAAATTACCACCCATTTTAAAGGTAAATCGACTTTTATTCCACCTAAATATAGGAATTCTTCGCTAGATACATACTGTAGGTTGGTGGAAAGGGATGTTACTACTATTTTAAAGAATAAGAGGAAATATAAAGTAGCGGATAATTTAAGCAAAGAACAAAGAGATGCACTAAAGATTTTACAAGATGACAAATCTGTGGTAATACAAAGTGCGGATAAGGGGGGTGCAATTGTAATTCTAGATTGGAATGCATATGATCGGGAAATACGAAGACAATTGGCTAATACAACCTTCTACCAACAATTAAATTCGAACCCAACCAAGGAATTTAAGAAACTAATCCATAACCATCTGGATAGCCTTCTGGAACAGGAGATGATTACCAAACAGGAGCATGCTTTTATGTTGGTTGAATTTCCGATTACTCCAGTTTTCTATATCCTACCCAAGATCCATAAAACATTTACGGATACACCCCCGGGAAGACCTATTATATCGGCCATTGGCTCACTGACAGAAAAGATATCTGCTTTCATTGACCATTTTTTACAGCCATTGGTAACGGCATTACCTTCATATACAAGAGATTCTATGGATTTTTTAGAGGTAATTAAGTCAATTAAAAAGGTGGAAGAATTCCACTTATTAGTGACAATGGATATCGAATCCCTCTACACCAATGTACCATTTGAAGATGGAATACGAGCTATACGGACATTTTTAAATAATAGATCTGAGTCTTCTCCAAGCACACAATGTATATTGGATTTGACTAAGGAGGTGCTCACATCCAGGAGTTGCGATGGGGTCAAAAATGTCACCCAGCTTTGCCTCTTTATATGTGGGACTGTTTGAACAGGAACACATCTACGATTCCCAAGCCAATCCCTTCATTGACTACATATCTATCTGGAGGAGGTACCTTGATGATGTGTTTTTTATTTGGACAGGATCTGAGAAATTGTTGGAGGATTTTTTTACTTTTGTGAACTCCAAGAATAAACATCTCAAGTTCACTATGTCATTTGATAAAGAAAAAATGAACTTCCTGGATATTCTAATTGTTAAGGAGAATAATATGTTAAAAACGGATCTTTACCGAAAGCCGACGGACAGAAACTCCATTTTACATGGTGAGTCATACCATCCTACCCATTTGAAGAGAAATTTACCTATCTCTCAATTCAACAGGATCAGACGAATTTGTAGTTCAACTGAGGACTTTACTCGACAAGGGTTGGATTTGAAAAAACGTTTTGAAGAAAGGGGATATAAGGAAGCCTGGATTAATGATGCATCAACACGCTTTGCGAATTTATCACAGTTGGATTGTCTAAAAAAGAAAAAGACTAATAGGGATGAAAAGAGAATAGTATGCGCCATCCAATACTCACCTGTAGCTAAAGCTATAGAGGGTGCCATTAAACAACATTGGCACATTTTGAATACGGATCCAACACTCAAATCTTGCTTCCAAGAACCTCCTCGAGTGGTATTCAAAAAACCACCTAATCTACGTAATAGACTAGTACGAGCTGACATACCCTCTATAACAACTCCTCATTTTCTTAACAACATACCTACTGGGAACTACCCATGTGGAAGATGTCAGCAATGCCATTTTACTTATAAAACCAACACATTTAATCACCCACATAATGGTAATAAATACAGGATCAAAGAGGTAATTTCTTGCTCTACTACCAATGTGATCTATATGTTGACTTGCCCTTGTGGATTATCGTATATAGGCAAGACTACTAGGACATTGAAAACTAGGATCTCGGAACATCGCAGTGCCATCAGAAATGGTGTTACATCTAGCCCTGTTGCTGTACATTTCATGAATGCCAAACATAATGTATCTAGTTTGAAATATGTGGGAATTGAGGCTATCAAGTGTCCACGTAGGGGCGGTAACGTTGATAACATACTCTTAAAGAGAGAATTATTTTGGATATATACGTTAAACACTGTAGCTCCTAGAGGCCTCAATGAAGAATTTGATATTAGACCTTTTTTAGGATAATTTGTTAGGCGAGTAGTATTTCTCGGGTTCTTGAGATTCTCTAGTGGTGTGTATATTTCTCTTTCCTCATGTCTATCTCTATTTTTTAATTTTATTTATATTTCTACAAATTTGGATGAGTATCTCATTGAATATTTGGTCCTCATTATCTAATGATGTAAATTTGAGAGAATAACAGATGCCTCTAACTAGTCTTATGTAGTGATTTAATGTTTCACTTTGTTATACTTGACTTAACCAGAGTATTTTGTCATTGTATATATGGTAAATATATGCATTGAATTTGTGATTCCATACACTCACATTAAGAGTAAGATTGTAATATATTTCTGATGTTATTGTATATCATGGACATGGTAAAATAGTTGGTGTGTCCAGTGTATGTGGATATTTTTCTGATACGGACAATGTGCAATAATCCATATTCATGGGTATGATGTTATACATTTGTATTTTGATATATTGACATATTTATTCTATTTGTATATAGTGTGTTTTTTTTTTTTTTTTTTTTTTTTTTGGATGAGTATGTTATGTATACATGGGCACGGTGCACTATTGGATATAAATGTATATATATATATATATATTTTTTAAAATGAATTTGATAATGTGTTGATGTAATCACATGACACGGTGACTAGAAAAGGGCAACTGTATTGTATTTCCTGTTAGTCTGAGGAAGGGCCGTGAAGGCCCGAAACGTCACATTAATAAATTTATGAATGGGAGCTTTCCGGTGTGCGGATCTTTACTTTGTTACTTTGTTTACGCTCCCCATACATCAAAGATGCTGTGTTTTGCGAATTCCTACAATTTTTCCCGTTTCCCTCAACGACCATTTATGATAGGCTACACAGCACGTGGATCTGAGCTCTCATGTGTGGCGTCATGATGGAGGTGGACAATATCCCGAAATCTGAAAATGTTAAACGTATGCATAATGATGCCAAAACTGCCCATGATCTGGATACATTGGATGTGTGTCTTCCCGAGTCTCCAGCGGCAAGCCCTTTACCGAAAATGCGATGTTGCCTCAGATCCTTCAAATGCTGTCTTGCTGGAAGCAATAGAGAGACTGGGTAAGAAGCAGGATGACTTTATGGAGAAACTTCTGGAGATCAAGAAATCGTTTGCATCCAATTCCACCCTCATCTCCGATCTCACAACACGGGTTGACGCTGTTGATAAAAAAATCTGAGAATACAGCTGTTAAATCTGATAAAATGGACTCTCAGTTGTCTACGCTGGCTGCAGAAAACAAACGCTTATGGGATAAAGTGGATGAGCTGGATGCCTACAAGAGGCGATGGAATCTGAGGATTTCAGGTATGCTGGAGGAAGATGGGGAGAATGTCAAGATGGTAATAATGGACATTTTTCTTTAGGTGTCACCAGGCTTAGCAGATGTTCTGCAGTCTTCGATTGACCCAGGCTTGGCCCTAAACTGGGCAATGCACACCCTCGCCCGATAATTGTATAATTTCTCACCACGATCTTATCTAGGCTGATGCAAGAAGATCAGAAGTGCTCAAACAGAAGAAGATTAGGATCTCAGAGGACCTGACGCAGAGGACAAAGGAAGCCTGGAACAAGCTGTGGCCTTTGGTGGAGAAAGCCCGAAAGGAGTGTCGCCGTGCTGGCTTCAGGGGTCCAAATGCTATCGTGGATGGAAGGAGGATATCTGTGGACGATGTCTGATTTATTTTAGGACGTTGGAGGTTGAACGCAAATCCCAGGTATGTTCACTGCCATTTTGACTGAAGAACTTTTGATTGGTGAAATAATTACTGACATTGGCAAAAAGCTGACAAATATGTAAGAGCATTAAGTTATATGTTAGGTAAGCTAAACAGATAGCCTAAACCGTTACTGAGGGGTATGGATACGTTTCAAGTTTTGCACTTTATTGTATTCTGTATTATATTTCATAACTTTGTTACGATTGTAGAAGTATAGTAACTTTATTTTCTTTTTGTTTTGTTATTGTTGACGGTTAAACTGTCTTGTTTATCTCTCAATGTATGGGGGATTCGTGATTTATCTAAACACTAGGCTTTATTTTTATTTTGTATGTCAAAAGGGATGTTTATTTTTTTCAAGAAACACATTTTTGTTTTAAAGATGATACCTTTTCATCAGTGGGGAAGTAAGGTTTTATTTTGTCATGGTACTAATCACTCCGCTGGAGTTTTGATTTTATTTGACCATAATTTTATCAGCTCGATTCTGCAGTCCTTTTCTTCTGCCGAGGGTAGATGGATCATTGCTGTCATTCTTCTGGGGGATTTTTTCTTTATCTTGGTTAATGTTTATGGTTTTAATAATCATACACAAAATAGCTTATTTTTTCAGGATCGATCTTCGAAAATTCTTGCTTTAAAATGTAAATATCCATCTGCTGCAGTAATAGTTGGAGGGGATTTTAATAAAGCTCATTCACTTTTTAAGTGAACAGTATAAGTGGACTAATAGGGAATAGTGAATAAGGGCTTAGGGGGTGTTACGATCCACCCTGTCTAGGATAAGAGAAAGCAACATTAAATTAACTACAATTTTAACTAAACAAATGGCTCCAAAAGATACACCAAAAACAACAGAAATGTGGTACAACAAAATGTATTGATGTAACACAATTAAGGAAGTTTAAAGACCTCAGGAGTGGGGGAAAAGCCAAGAGAAAATACATAAACAAAATGCCTCTAACTGTAAAAATCTGCAAATTTACACTTACCTTAAAGAAAGTAAAAGGAAATAAACAACAAAATAATTCCCTGACTCCCTCTCTAGTGTAAACAGGAGAAAAGAATTACAAAAATAAAAAAGGGGCACCCACTCCCTAGAACTTCCAAGTTATGTATATTTACAATATTTATAAGAGAAACAGAGGAAAAAAAGGTTAACAGTTGGTTTCACAACAGCAAAAAGGTGTCTACTTCAACGTAGCACTATTTAGACAAGGTAACAACAAAAAAAGAAATAAAATGTGAAAGTTTTTAAATCAGTCACAACTGAACAGCAGCAATGTTTAGAAACAACCAACAAATTCAACCAGCAGTAAACAACAGGCCTCCTTTAATTGGAGATCAGTGAGGCTTTATACTCTTTTCCCTGAGGAGAAGACCAATCCCCAAACGAGCCGTCATCAGTGGAGGAGATCACCTTCACCTGGCTTTACCTGCACAGAAAAAGGCATGGGAGAAACGACTACTACTGCCACCTAGTGGTCTGAAACACAACATACAAAAAAAAAAAAAAAAAAAAAAAAGACACTGTAGGAAGTAACAGGGGGCGATTTCGGATTCAGCCTGACAATGCGTATCCTCCTCTTCTTCCTCTTCTTTAGGTCTTTTATGGCAGTTGGTAACCAGCTAAAAGGTGCATTTACCGCCACCAACTTGAAAGGTGTGTGAAGCGTTGACAGAGCAAAGTAAAAAAAATACTGTATTGTATTCTGTTAAAAAAATCCTGTTTCCCTTAGGTACCTCAGTAGAGCACTATAAACCCTTGTCTTTGTGCATTACTAAATATTACCGATAAATTATTAATTCCTATGTAACTTAATGATTCTGTAAAATGGATTATTTTTCTGTTATATTCTGTGTAATGAAAAGGTCGTCTACATGTTGTCACCATCTTTCGGACTACGGTTTGAACATAAAAGGCTAAAAGTTTTTGAAATTTTCAGTGCATGTGTGTGTGAGGTAAAAGGACACAAGCCGTTGAAGCTCCGCCCCCTGTGCCGGGAGCAGCAGCTCATTTGCATTTAAAAGGACAGACACAAAAACAATTAGTTTTTGCTCACCCTCAAAAGGGACAATTTTAACATGCTATATGAACTAACTGTGGGTTATTTTGAGTTAAAACTTCACACACACACACAATCTCTGGGACATCAGAGATTTATTTTACATCTTGTGGAAAGGGCATTATACCAACACTTTAACTAGTTTTAACATTTCTAATTTTGTTTATTATTTCATATTATTTTAGTGTTTTGAAACTCATGCACCCCATAATAATGTAATGGCCTGAAATAGCATTTTAGTTTAGCATATTATCTAATTACAGTAAGTATTAAATGTAATACTAATTATGATGTATTAAATGTAATACCCCTCCCCCCACATTATGATTTACTACCAGGTAAAATAATGAGATAAAAAAAAATGCCTTGGCTTTGCAATTTATAATACTCTTAGTTCTTAAAGATGAGTTTGAGTTATGTTAAATCTGTTAATAATTCACTGTTAGTTTGGCTTCTGTTGAGTGTAACACTGTGACTGTACTGGCTTCGTACCCAGCAAGCTAAACACATCCACTCAAAAAACAATCTTGACACCGGAGTCATCGTTCAGATTTACTGAATAAATGTGTAAAACTGTAAAACAATATAAAAACAAAAAGAATACATAAATAAACTGTAACATGGTAAATGTCGAGTCCAACAATGTACAACAGGAGAAAGTAATACAAAGTGTTCACACAATCAGGCACGTGCACACATAGACATCAAAGGGGGCTTGAGCACCTGCCCTTTTTATTTCTGGAGAGAAAGTGCCCTTTTTTCTGGGGTGCTTTTTTTTTCTTTTTTCTTTTTTCTTTTTTTTTTTTAAATAATATATATTCTTGTTTGCGCACAGCTTCCCTGTCAAACAAATATATTTATTGAAGAATAGTATATCTAATTATCAGGTCAGGAGTTCTGAAGCGCTCCCTCTCTCTCTCCCCCCCTGCGTCTCTGCGCAGCGGCGCAGGCGCGGGCGCGGGCGCACATCGGCACACATCACACACACACACATGCAGGCAGCAGCAGCCCCTCCCAGCAGTGTTTTTCTTGGCTTGTGCTGAGGTTTGTGGCGCTGGCGATGAAAAAAGATTAAACTACCGACTACCCGAACTACCCGAAATTCGAGGCACTGGTCGAGGCTCGAATTTACTGCTGATTAGCCAAAGACAAAAATAGTTAACCTGTGTTTTGCTAGCATGCATGCCTCATGAGCTACTAGCTAATGTGTAAGGGATAATCGCTATACATTATCCCGCTTATTACACGGCTACCTACCAAATAAATAATTAATTTGACACAAAATATTAAATTAAAAGGGAGTTTATTGATTTAAACCCGATTGTATTGCTTCCGCTAAAGAAAATAGTACGCTCCGTCTCTACGGTTAGAATCCTGTGAGTCCATAGCAACGCTCTGTTTTTCACCGCATTCTACATTGGAATTCAACCAAGCCATGTAATAAAATAAGTTAATAATAAAATAAGCATATATCACAACCAGGTGATATGCTTTAGTTATTTTGTTTATCCTATTTTGCCCTGTCAATTAGATGCAAATGTGCGCATTTTAACTAGTTGACGCCTAATTTGCATACAGAACGTCCCCAGTTAATGAATTACATCTATTTACGAGTCTTTTCCCCTGAAATTTAGAAATCTAAATGGGTGAATTTAGAAGAAATCTACAGATGCAAACAGATGGGGGATACACTCTAAAAAATGTAGTAAATCTGAGTAACTGCATCTGGTACATTAATAAATAAAACTGAGTAGAAATAAGTTAACATTAAACATTAAAAATAGCAATATTTATAAATTAACTTTTTATTTATGAGTAATTAATAAATTAGCAGATTTTGCTATCTGTAACAAAATAGTTAGAGTGAATATTTGTGTTGATTTTAAAGTGTTATGTATTCTGATAATAACACCAAAATAATTCAAATGATGTAGTGCCTTGTGCAAAAATAAACAAATTATTAGTAAAACACGCCCCTCTGCTTGATGCAGTTATTTAGGTTATTCTAAATATATACTTGAAACTAGTAGCATAGAAAATGTTTTCAAAACATGCATATTGTGGAATGGTTTCCTTTGCTGCTCTATAAACCTAGTGAATAAGGAGACCATAGTTTCAGTGTGAACTGATTATTTTGTAGACATCTTTTGAAAATGAAACAATTGCGTGAATTTTTTAAAAAGGAAGTCAGAGTTGCGTAAATATATATACTTTTATGTTTAAAAAAAAAAAAAAAAAAAAAAAGTAATTATGAGAAGTGCCCTTTATTTCACTTGAGCCCCTGCCCCTCAAAATGTCTGTGCACGTCCCTGCACACAATATAATGCAGAACTATGAAAACAATCACTTTTATATGCACTCCCTCAAAAACATACAAAATGCCATAATCAAGAATAATCAAATTCCACTTACAGGCAGTGCCTCGTTTAAGAGTTGTTGTTGCTATGGACTGATGGCAAATTCAACATGCTCTACCCAGGGGGGCAGGGTTTCATATTATTTTGAAGTTTCCCCGGGCGCCGCCATTGGCTAGCGGACCATCACCTGCTGTTAGCATCCCATTGACTCCCATTCATTTTGGCGTCACTTTGACAGTGAATAACTTTACATCTGAGGCGGTTAAAGACTCCATTTGTCCATTATTTATTTCTAAAGAAACTCGAAAATGTATAAAAGGCTCCATTACCTTATAGCTTACGTTATGGCCCCGTAGAAGCAGTTTTTGTAAAAATAGGCTAACGATTGCGTCATAACCACGCGACTCTCTGTCGCACAGTATTGAGATTACCGTATGGACAGCAGGAGAAGCTCTCGGCACAGCTACTAGAAGACAGACGGGTTGCTCACGTCACATCTACGTCGTCAAGCTCAGTTTGAGTCTGCACAGTCGCTCGACCATCAGGAAGTGAGAGCTTCTAATTGACTTCACCTGTCTCCGTTGAATCCAATGGGGTCGCTGTGTCCAGTTTATATACTGTCTATGGCTCTATAGCATTACTTTATCTTATGGCCAGTTTGATTAAACACAGTGTTTAATCTCTGTTATGCTTAGATTAGCTCTATTGTTTTTTTTCACAGTTTCTACAAGCTGTAACACAATGTTAGTAATAATTACGCGGAATAGAATGCCAAAATGATGGATGGTGACCTTTGACCCCAGGCCTCCCATGTCACCCCTCCCCCACCATTGACCTTGACCGTTGTATTACCCCTTACCTTTGACCTATCATATTCTCTGGAGATCAATATGACCTATGCTATTTGCATATTTTTGTAATATTTATGTTATACCTTTTATCTGGGGAATAATATGAACATTGTCCAAGTTTGATCTTTGACATTGAAAAATCCTATATATTATATTTCATATCAGGGCGCATATGTAGACCATCGACATCACCCCTCCTTTCACATTCCATCACAGGGGAATAAGGAGTGTCTGAAGTTCTTCTAAAAGTAGCCAAAAGCCAAAGTTATTATTCTTTTACTGTGAACACATGAATTTTGCTTAGGCCTATAGGCTATATCATTTGATGCACTGAAATTACTGAAAATCTGCGGCCAAAACAGCCATTTTCGTTTTCGGTCGAAATGGTTTTAGAGGGCTGAAATCATTGACCCTAAACACCGATGTTGAATTAGAGCTTCTCCTAACGTTTTGACTTTGTTCAAATTTGTGCACATCGTGGATAAACCACAAGCATGTCGATCCTGTGTTTCAACCGCGGAAAAACGTCAATAAAACAATAAATAAAACAGCTGGAGAATAATAATGTCACATAGCGTCACATTTCCCTTCAGAAAAGCTTTTCAATAAACTCGAAAAATACATTTTGCTAAATATATGCAGCTCTACTATAAATATTAATTAGCCTATATTTTGACTTAGCCTGTTGGAGTTGTCTTCGTTGATGTAACCTGAGGATTGTTTTAAGTTCACTTAAATTAAAACTTTGATTAAATTAATCACTCACTGACTGGACTAAAACTAACATTACCTTCCAAAGGATCTAATGCTGGGGATGTGGTTGTGTATTTTAAACAATGTGAATGTCTCAGTTGAACATTATTTATTCGTATTCGGTGCATTTCGCTGGATTATTTGGTAAATCAGTCAGCTGGCTTTGCAGGCTTGACAGTAATGCCACAAGGTGTAAGTAACCCTGTTCATTCTAATGCCTGGTCTGTGACCAGTGATTTCTGATGTAATGATTAATGTAGCTACAGTCAGATGTTTTGTATCCTGTCAGTAAATAAAATCAGTGACTAAACGGTCAACTCCACATTGTTTCTCTTAGTAGAGTGTAAATAATCTGTTATTTAAACTGATTGCATTATATATAGAAAGCATCAACCTCCGTTTACAATAGCAGCAGCTGTCAATTGAACAGTGTGCGCTGGAGCTGTCATATTATGCAAAGCTGTTAGCCAATCACATTAGTGGGCGTTTACACTGAAGTCTCACAGCAGACAAGCCCCTTCAAACAGAGCATTCAAATCAGAGGCATATTAAAGGACATATACAGAAATTGAATAAGGTTATCAAACAGTCCACACTGTATAAATTAATTAAATGTAGATTAATCCTTATTAAAGCTACAAACGTTGTTTAGTCAAGATCAGTGAGTAATTTTCGCTGTTCCCTTTGTTCTTTGGTTAACCCTCTGGGGACCAAGAACGCGCCGGCGCGTTTTGCTCGTTTTTTTTTTTTTAGCAATGAAAATAAACACTAAATGCTCTGTTAATTTTGATCTTTCATTTTCGTGTAATACATCAATCGATCCTGTTCAGTTTCTATTTTTTTTCTGTATACTCACAATAAAAATAAAGTGTTTTGCTTTTTGACAAATAAAGAAAAATTAACATGATGCGATTTCTCCCTTCTCTCTGTCAGTAAACTCCCATTTGAAACGCGTTCGAAAATGATCTATAACTCCGCGAAAATTCAGTCAAACAGGCAAACAGACCCACGGGCATAAAGCTTGAGATCGCATCTGTTAAATGAAGTCATTTATATAAAAAACAAATATTCTCAGCTTCTGTAATCTGTATAAAAAGAGAGCGACTCCTGTCGAGCTCATTACGAGATCATTCACAGTAATGTGACCACTCCCCGGAGAGCGCGTGCTATTCAAACGCAAATTCTGAGGGGTGTGAAACGCCCACATCAGCTGTAAACAAAGCGCGTCGCGATCGAGTGAGGCATAATATAGCCTACCTTATGGAGAAAAGATTCCTCAGAACAGTGCTGATGAGGAGCAATATCTCCTGATATGAGGAGCAGATTCCGCTGAGGAGTGAGGTAGGCTGTTTTCTTTTCTCACGTGTGGAATAACGTTATGGAATAACGTTAGTGTAGGCCTATGCAAACCGCAAAAAGATGAATCGCATTTCTATAATATGACTCGCCTTTCTGTGAGATGAATGTAGGGGACATATTTGTAAAGACTGTTTAGCCTAAATATGAATCGCGCGTCTGTGTGTGAAAGAATAAACTGCTTTGCTATAGCCTACTGAGATGAGTAAAAATCGAATGGAATAATATTGTTATGTTGAAATAAAATGTATTTGTATAATCAACGTATTAAACTGCAAAAAAAATACTATTTTTGTCAAAAATAAATTCATAGACTAAGATGTTAGATGTTCCAATGTTGGCTATATTCAAACTAATGAATACATATGATAAAATGTAGGCCTATAATCTTTTTTTTATATATATAGGCTATATATATATATAAAGAAAGAGTACAGTTGAAATATTGTTGAAATTGTAATTATTGTTGTAATTGTAACATTTTTAATAAAATAGTAAAACATATTTACAAGAGAGATGTAAGCGAAATCTTAAATGGTCAATATAAGTCTTCTAAATACATCTTTTGTCCTTGCATTGTGGCTCAGTCAGTGTCACACCTGAATGAATGGCTAATTATGCAGAGTCATTATTCAGAGTGGGTGGGACACCTTAATCTAAGGTGTAAACTACTCCTCCCCCTCGCATATTGCCTTTCCAAGCAAAACCTGTTTTACACCATTTAAATCAATGTATTTTTTTTTTGTGAACGATAAAGCAAGACTATTTTTACATCATTTTAAAGCTAGAACTAAAAGGGAAAACATCCATTAGTCAAAAGTCTTGTGGACACATATTTAATATGTGTTTTGTGTTCTTAATTCAGCAACTTTCATTTTAATTTTTTCCAATAACCACGCATAAACATTATTCTCTTAAAAATACAAACATCTACATACACGTTGCTCGCATATTATGGTAGCCCTGTTTGTGCTATATAGAGTGAATTTACACCTTTGCCATTAACATGTTTATAATTAACTGAAAAAAGCACAAATGTCAAGGCATGTCAGAACATCTCAAGGACCCCAAAAACAGCTTGGTCCCCAGAGGGTTAACTTTACTGACAGACAGAGTGGCTGCTGTCACGATCTGCCGCTGCTAGGATCTCACGCATCTCATAAGACTGTTCTTGTGGCGGTTGTCATAGGAACATGTGCAACTGCGGTTGTGTAAATCAGCTCTAAAGAACTTGACATAACTGCATAGCAAAAACTCGACGGCTTGATCATAAGTAAAAATGAACTCTTACCTTGAAGCCCATCTACGGTGGCCCAGTAGTGCACAACACAACGAAATGTAAAAAGCAAACATAAGTTCACAACACAACGGAAACAAGCCACAACACAACGGAAAATCTACAACACAACGAAATAAAGCCACAACAACAACGGAAAATCTACAACACAACGAAATAAAGCCACAACAACAACGGAAAATCTACAACACAACGGAAATAAAGCCACAACACAACGGAAAATCTACAACACAACGAAATAAAGCCACAACACAATGGAAATAAGCCACAACACAACGAAATAAAGCCACAACACAACGGAAATAATCCACAACACAATGGAAAATCTACAACACAACGAAATAAAGCCACAACACAACGGAAATGCTCCCGACCACTAGAGGGCTCTCGGAGCCCGGTAAAGTTAGTTTTCCTAGCCATTGTTCTATAGAGTCAGCAGTCTTAATATATCAATACCACGATTCGTTTTAACAGTGTATATCGACATAAAATATTACTTAAAAATAACCTACATGAATTATAGCTGCGTATTTGATTTATACTCGAGAATGCTTGGACGCGCTACCACAGCGCATGATCCATAAGGGAACGTCTGGCAATTCCACCAAGTGGTTAAAACGTATAATTTATTATAATATAATTTGATAAATAAAAATAAAAACCATTTGGTGAAATAGGAAGGAATTGGCACAATTCCACCTATAATAAGTCAGTCTGGTCATTAGGAACCACAAGCTTTGTGACATGAAAAAAAAAAAAAACTTGATTTAGGCCTAATGTTTGCATTAAAAAAAACAGATCTTGTACTGTGCGTACAGGGAGCTATTGGCACAATTTCACCTGTTGTAAGTCAGTCTGGTTAATAGGAACTACAACCTTTGAAACATGATAAAAGAAAAAAAAACTTTTACAGAAATTTCCTAAAAAAAATAATTGTTTACTGTAAATACATGAAGGGTATTGGAAAAAAGTCACCTGTATTAAGTCAGTCTACTATCAAATACAATCAAGCTTTGGATTTTGAACATGTCTGTTTTTGAATGTTAAAAGTAATTTGAATTAATACAAATTATACGTTTTAACAACTTGGAGGAATTGGCAGACGTTCCCTCAGGGATCATGCGCTGTGGTAGCGCGTCAAAGCATTCTAGAGTATAAATATGCAGCTATAATGCACGTAGGTGATTTCGAATTAATAAATGTCGATATACAATGGTTAGCTACATACTGTTAAAACTAATCGTGGTGTTGATATATTTTTATAGACTGCTGACTCTCTAATGAACAATGGCAAGGAAAACTAACTTTACCGGGCTCCGAGAGCCGTCTAGTGGTCGGGAGCATTTCCGTTGTGTTGTGGCTTTATTTTGTTGTGTTGTAGATTTTCCGTTGTGTTGTGGCTTGTTTTCGTTGTGTTGTAGATTTTCCATTGTGTTGTGGCTTTATTTCGTTGTGTTGTAGATTTTCCGTTGTGTTGTGGCTTGTTTCCGTTTTGTTGTGGCTTAATTTCGTTGTGTTGTGAACTTATGTTTGCTTTTTAAATGTCGTTGTGTTGTGCACTACTGGGCCACCGTACCCATCGCTTAGATGAAGGTCAGAAATAAGCCGAACCATTACCAGGGGGGCAGCGTTTCATATTATGTTGAAGCTTCCCCCAGGCGCCGCCATTGGCTAGCAGACCATCACCTGCTGTTAGCATCCCATTGACTCCCATTCATTTTGGCGTCACTTTGACAGCGAATAACTTTACATATGAGGCGTTTAAAGACATTTGTCCATTATTTATTTCTAAAGAAACACGAAAATGTATAAAAGGCTCCATTACCTTGTATCTTACGTTATGGCCCCGTAGAAGCAGTTTTTGTAAAAATAGGCTAACGATTGCGTCATAACCACGCGACTCTCTGTCGCACAGTAGAGAGATTACCGTATGGACAGCAGGAGAAGCTCGCGGGCAATCGGGGGGACGTGGAGGCAAAATGGCAAAGTAATTAATCAGAATACTTAGCAAAAGTTGCTCCTGCTCCTGCTCATGAACAGCTCCTACTCACGCTCTCCGTCTCTGCAAGATTCAGAAGGGAATGATTCAGATTTCTCTCGGCACAGCTACTAGAAGACAGACGGGTTGCTCACGTCACATCTACGCTGTCAAGCTCAGTTTGAGTCTGCGCAGTCGCTCAGCCATCAGGAAGTGAGAGCTTCTAATTGACTTCACTTTCCTCCGTTGAATCCAATGGGGTCGCTGTGTCCAGTTTATATACTGTCTATGACCATTACTGCCTCAATAAATAAAATTGTTTTAAACAAGGGTGTGTAAAACATCTTTCAGTTTAGGAGACGAACTAAACTTGGCTATGTCACGCGCTTCTTCAGGAAGATGATGACAAAAAAGATAGACCACACGTGACAATGTTTTTCTTTTGTAGGCTACACTTAACCAAACCCACGATACAAAAGAGCCAAAGCATCGTGTAAAATACAGTAAACCTTGAGATTATTACTTGTGACATTATAGAACAAAATGGATATGAGAACGTATAAAACTAAATTAGCCTAAACAACAATCTCTTAAATGTTTTCTAATTTCATTAAACATATTTAATTTAATGAACATTTTTATTAAACATGGAACTTTATTTTCATGAAAAAGGCTTATTTGTGCTATTGTTGGCTTATTTTGTAAATTAAAGGTGCCGTAGGTGATTCTCTGCAGAATTATTATTTTTTTTGTTATGCTGGTTGAAATCCTCCTCATATCCTGATAGCAATCACTCATTTTTATAAATATATGGCATCTGTGGCACGTAGGACCATAAAATATTCGTTCAACCGTATCGTTCAGTCCGAACGGTCCTATAGCATGTGTTCTCTGTCAGTCGAGTGTGTTTGAATACACTGTGCTGGCTGTTCACGCAGACATAAAGTCACATCAGTCATCAGGGGGTTCACCTAAGCTGTCAGACAGAGCGAGAATGGCAGGCAAGTAGCAACAACCTAACTTTCCTTCTGAACTGAAAACAAGTGGCACTGGCAAAGGATCTACGGTATCTTTATCAGAGCCAAGCAGACTCTCATCGTGGAAACCCTGTCATGCAAAAAATATTAGGCCTACACACTGTCAAGTTTTGCCATCTAAACAAACTGAAAACTTGCTGCATATAATTATGTTTTTTTAAGAATTTGTCTACGTTTGTTATTGTAGTGTTACTAACTGTACTATAAAGTTCTCACACCGGTGAATGACACATGATATTGGTATTTCAGTAACGTTGTCTCCGGTCTTCTGGGCTGTGCGCGTTCATGCTTTCAGGAGGCCTGGTTATGGACGGTGATTTGCAGGGAGGGTGGGACGTACGCTTTTACCGCTATCAGACTAAAGTTAGCATCTTACCAGATGTCCTACAGCACCTTTAATAGTCAATACAGAATAGAGCTAAAATGATTATATTTCTTCTATCTGCTGCATTTTGGACTAGCTAGTCCATATGAATTGTGTGTTATATTTATACACAGGGCTCTCAAGTCTCACGCATTGGGCGTGAGACACACGCAATTCAACCAGTTCACACGCTCACACGCCACACCGTGTATTTCTCACGCTGAAAAGGCAATGCCAACCAAGTTGTCCTGTGAGCTTTATATATAACGTTGTATACGAGGTGCAGGCACACAAAGTGAAGTTTCCTGCCGCCAGCACGTATCTCGCAATCCCAGATTGCGTTTGTTACAAGGCAACACAGATGCGCGAACACACGGAAGTTGACGGAACATTCTCGGCCACCGTACGTTCGCTACTAGATAACCAACAACATTGCGTGAACACACGTCGTGATGGAGAAGGTAAGTTGGAAGAAAGCTCGTCTAATGTTTTTAGGCTAGAACATTTAATATATAGCCCATCGTTTACATTATTATTAATGCAGTCAAAAACTATACAACTACTTTGCAACCAGGCCAGAAGCTTTGGCTCAGTTTGGCTAGCTTACGTTTTCTTAAACTAAGGGAATGTTAGTAAGTATGGGAAGGAATGAAGATGTATTTCTTCATTTTATTTTAAATACATTTAAATTTGTTTATTTTATTTTATTTTAAATGATATATTATACAGTATTAATAGTCTTTCTAGTTACATTAAGGCTACATGTATTAAAGCAGAGTGCTCTGGGTAATATTTTATATCCTGTCAAAACATACATTAATCATTGCCATTGCATTTGTATTTTTCAAACACAAAACACATTTCATAAGCTGGAGTGTGTACTCTTGTGTACACACACACACACACACACACACACACACACACACACACACACACACACACACCTTAATAATACTCTAATATGTCATTTGTTCACAATGTCCCATGCACCACACAATAAATAATTATACCATTTTGACTAGACACATTCAAAATGCAAAAAGATTTGTTTTTCCAAACTGTTTGGAGCAATTTGTTATATTTTTGTAATTTTTGTATAACTTATTTGTAATTTTGAAATATAACATTAAAGAGTATATTTGATGTGATGAATTGCTCTGTCATTTATCAGATTTACCAATTGTTATAATTTCAATTTAGGCTGGTTAATTATGAACAATGGGTAAAATTGGGGGGCGGGGACATATGGGGGCGGGGCTCCATTAGGGCTCCTCCCCTAACCGCATGTGATCTCACTCCAAGCTTTTGGTAAAACTTGAGAGCCCTGTTTATACATATACAAGTCTTCTACAGTCACATGCAGATTTAAATGAAGAATAGACTGAAAATGAATTCAAACTGCACATATTTCAAAACTGGTACAAACTTGTGTGATTGAAAAATAAGATTCATTCCTAAGCATCATATTTCACCATATCCAGTACATAAACACTCATACTCAAGACTCATTTATTTCTTAATATTGCACATTTAACACATGTTGTCCAAAGAGGCTCATTAACAGTATGTGTTTGACAGACACTTTTATAGCTTTACATTTGATCAACACATGTTCCCTGGGAATCAAACCTGTGATCTTGTGCTTGCTAATAATCATGATTAACCAAATTAACACTATAAGGACATCTTAATCTAATCTAATCATGATGCAGCAGCATAATAAAATAAACGTTACAAAGTATGCTATTAAAAAAAGACAAAGACAAATATGCTTTTCCACACTCATAACAACATGTTTTACACCGACTCAAAAACTGAAAAGAAAACGAGTGACCGGACAGTATTTAAAAACGCCATCTGAAAGGAAGGAACTTGATTCCAGGATTTTGTCTGATCCCAGTGCTGAAAATATTATAACTCATGAACCCCATAATAATCTCACTTCCTGTCAGTATCTTAGCAGCAGAAGATACAACAGAATAACAGAATAACAGACACACACACACACACACACACACACACACACACACACACACACACACACACACACACTGTGTTTTAAACTATAATGTGTGGACTAGTGATATATCAGCCGAGACTACTAACCGCTAACTGGTAACTGAGTAAAATGACTTTCAGCCCATCTTTACCATAGTATTAAAAGTGTCATTTTATCAGGGAGTTTTACATGGGGTTATGGTGAATGATAATATTGCCTGGTAACAGCTGAACGTAATGTCCAGAAATTGTCACAGTGACTAGCTGGTGTGACCACCAGAGGGCACTCCTTCTCTGACCTTTGCCACTAAGCCATGAACTTCAGACTTCATTCACTGCAATGGAAAGCATATTTACACTGTCTGAATCATTCCGTATACTCAGTAAACAGGGGTGGGGGTCTTAATTCTGTTAAACTGAATATACGAAGAAAACTGTTTGCTAAAATATCCACAACTTCACATTATTTAAAGGGATACTTCACAGCTGGACAGATTATATGTATTTAAATTGGGTCATTTATGTAGTAGAAATGTGAAATTATTTTAGAAGTTGGAGCCTTCTAGACTGAGAAAAGCCAGAAAATGTATTTTTGGCTCATGTGGATGAAAGACAACAACTCCCAGAATGCACTTGCTTCGCTGAGGACACTCCCAAGCCACGCCTACCGGTTACAGAGGGCAGTGTCGGAAGAAATGATACAGCTAGACTACTAGTACCCTGTGTCCCAATTCGCTTACTTATACTACGCCCTAAAAGTATGGACTCTTTTTGTAAAGAATAAGTACATACTTTTGAGCGTTTAGCAAAAGAGTAGGCAAGCTTTGGGACATACAACTTCATCATCTTAACGGACAGATCTGTTGTGTGTATCCTGTCATCGTAAACTGCCCTGTGAATCATCTTGTCACAGTTAAAATCCTTCATTCAATCTAATTTAATTTCTTACCGTTTCGGAGAGAAATGTAGTTACACGTTCATCTGCCAGTCGTGGGTCTTTCATGCGGAGACTCTCCTCATGTGTTTGCAATTTGAATATAATGATGCATTTAAAAGTTAATGGCTAAAAGTATCTTTACAAAAGTTCACAATTCTGCTGCAGATGCAATATAATGTAAACAACATTGAATAAATACATTTTCGTCAGGTTAGATACTGATAATTAATCACTCAAACCCCTTTATCTAAACCCCTCTACATAACCACCGGACTCGCACGTCCTCCACGTCTGTAGTTTTTTAACACTTTTCACTCGTGTTTGTAGTTCTAACCGAATACTCCTCCAACGCGCAATGGGTTGTGGGCAATATTAGCCGTGAGTGCGCATCGATCTGCACTTCAGATTCTGACCGGAAATAGTAGATCATCCGGGTATCTTTGGAACACTCATTTCAACATACTACGATTTGGGACGTACTAATTCTATTTTCGAATACTATTTAGGACGGATATTATGCGAATTGGGACGAGGGCGGGTTGAAAACATGAGGAACAGCTCCTCCTACTGGCTGTAGTCTCTCGCCTCTGGACAAAAAAGCCTCCAATGACGATAAATGACGATTTTAGCATCATCTTTTTTCCAGACACACAATACAGAAATGTCTGGTCTCAGGGGGACATGAGGGAGGGAAGCACGGTCACTCCAAAATACTACCGGGTTTCTGCTGATACAAAGCTGAATGCTAATCGGTGACGTATCCCTTTAATGCAACGACTGAGGTAATGACGGCACATTTGACATCTTCCTCTCTTTGAATCAATCTTTAGATATTTAGATATTCTCATTTGGAAAGTCATTAAATGCAATCGTAGATTATTATTTTTACTACTGGATCAAAAGGGAAAGCATTTTTGTCATATGCTGTAGTCTCACATTCAAAAACCTTTAGTGCAAACAGTTTAGTGCAAATGTGATGTGCAGAATACTTCAGTAAACTTCAGTGTGTAATGTCACAGTCAGTGTGTCTTCGATCATTTTATTCCTCTGATGTTTCACTATATCCACAGTCTTCATCTGCCTGAAACAACAACAACAGACACAATATTGTTACACATACAGTATTACAAATATTAAGCGTTCTTGATGCTTTGAAATGTTTCAAGGAACTGTCAAATGTGAAAAGTTTGAAGCATAATTTTTCTGGTATGATTAATTGTTCCTATTAAATTAGAGGTGACCCATTAACAGACATTAGAAACAACTGAAGAGAAGAAAGAAAGAAAGAAAGAAAGAAAGAAAGAAAGAAAGAAAGAAAGAAAGAAAGAAAGAAAGAAAGTAAGTAAGTAAGTAAGTGTGATGACCAGGGGCCCGTTCTTCGTACGTCGCTAACTCAGTTAGCTGGATTTGATTGTTGACGATTTGGCATGATCTTGGATTGTTTGGTTCTTCGAAGCTCATCCTGGACTTGCTGTCATAGCAACAGGTGCGCAAACTTAAACCTGCTCGGGAGCAGCTTATTTCATGTAAACAGGATTAGACTGCAGCTTCATAAGCGGAGCTGATACGGGAAGTCCAGCGCAGCGCGATAGTGCACTTTCTGAGATTTTTTTTTTTTTTTCTCGTGACTCGTGAGATTGTAGTTTACATTATTAATTTTTTGGAAACGCACATTTATTTTAGACTTGTCGGAATCGGCTTTAACTACAGCACAAACTGTTTGCAAAGATTATTTGCGAGTGGCTCTTTCCTTCACACTATTGGAGATGCGGAGAACTTGATGGAAAGTGCTGTCTGTCGTGTCATTCGGAGTTTACCTGGTGCTTTTAGGTTTTAAAAAAAACAGTTTTAGGTTTTTTTGGGTTTTTTTGTGGCATTTCCAAGCCACTGAAGACCCAATGTTGTCAAGCATTTTTTTTAAAGCAGTTTTTTTTTTTAGGCTATCATAATTTTTTATGAAGATCATGCAATCATGACCATGCCGATTACAGTATATGTCACTCAGGCTTCACTAACGTGATTGGTAGACTATAGGCTACCATAGACTGCCATCGAGGCCTCAATGAAGGGGATTATGTGAACCGAAAGGGTTATGTCTCAGACGCTTTCGCTTCTTCCGGTCGTGTGTGTGGAGTAACACAACACAACTTTTGAATTATGAAACTTTTTCAGTAGTTCTCTGGGAAGCATTAAAAAAATAGTAGTTATTGATTAGTTAATAGTGAACTACCACTTCCATCTGTGTGCTATTACTTACTCATTTGTTAATCAGAGTTTCTTGTTAGTTAATAGTAGCTACTATATTGTTAATATTGTGTTACTCATTTGTTCCTTTGTAGTTATTCATTAACTTGTTGTGTTTGCATTTTCTGAGGCTGTGAAAACATTTGTTTTTACACCAATGGTACATTTTTCTATATATCCTAATCATTTTTTGACAAACATGTATTCATTACTTCAATGAGCTCATTGCTTCTGCCTTAAATTAATACACTGTTTAAATTAATACATTATTAGCTACTTTAAAGTTGCTTTGAAACAATTTGTATTGTGAAAAGCGCTATACAAATAAATGTGAATTGAATTGAAATGTTCCTGCCTTTAAAGACATTTTACTCGCATACACCTAGTTTACACCAAACTGAACAAAAACATTCACATTATAATCAACAGATCTATTGTGGTGAGATCTGGTATTTATCTAATTTCCTGAAGAACCCCTAGTATCAAAGTAGCTAGATAGTCTTTTGCTGTCAGGTCAGAATAGGACTCAATCCTCACTAGCTTGTTTAACATATACCAGTAAATCTAGGTGTGTCCCTACACCCTCGTGAAACAATAACTATCATTGACAATTAGGCACATTGATCAAATCCATGCTTACCCTCTTTCCTGGATCCTTCGTTGTCCTTGGTCTTGCAAGATATAATATAATGCTCTGTCTATTACTTATAGAACTGTCTTTGTAAGATGAAGTAAAACTTAACAGTGTTTTTCTTTATGAAACAAAAATTTATTTGAAAAAATATAAAAATACTGGTTACACAATGATTAATATTTGTAGCAAATCATCAAAAGGTTACAGGTTATAATACTTCATCTTATCCAATCAATCTCAACAGGGCAGTCCTGTATGAGTGGAGAATTACACAGGTTATTTTACCTTGTAAGCAGTTCAAGCAATAGATGTAAAAAATAACTTGTTCTCAGCCGAGGTTTTCAAGTTAAGATAATACAGCAGAGCAATATAAGCAAAAAGAATCTCAGTTAATAAACTGAGCTAGAAGAGAACTAATTTCTCCCCAGGGATGCACACAACATCAAAATAAAAAATGCAACAACCAACAATCAAAAAGCAGTCATCTGATGACATCATGTGACAATCACTAAATCATGTGACATCAACCTTCTATTGCCTCAGACAAGGGGGTTTCTTGTGTCAACATTGTTTCCCATATATGGGCATTCTTCCGTCCTTTCCGTCCTCTGAGCTTCGGGCCTCTGTGTAAGTGTGTGTGTGTGTGTGTATCTGGAAGTGTATTTGTAGGTTCAAAATATCTTTCAAATATAATTATTCAAAAATAATTCCCAACACTATCCACACCGCACGCCAGCATTAAACAGCAGTGTAAACAGATTTGTTCATTATAATGGCAGCATACTAGCATACTTTTTTGCAGGTTTATCCATATTTTACAATTTAATCCGTATTTCCACATGCCAAATCAACTGAACAGCATCACACATTGCCCTAATTTTCTTTTTCTTTTCTTTTTTTGTGGAGGAATTGGCGCATTTCAAGTCAAGTCAAGTCATCTTCATTTATATAGTGCTTTTAACAATGTAGATTGTTTCAAAGCAGCTTTACAGAGATAAGCGTATAATTTAAGGTAACAGAGATTGTTTTGGCTTTATAGCGGTTCTTTAATAAATTTATTTTCCAGCTAAAGTTAGTTTTGATTGATTCGCTTTACTTAATGTAGGCCTATACTGATGCGCATATTCATCAGTGATGTAAAAAAAAAACCTTGCTGCTGTAAATTTACAGGAATTTTTTACAGTGTTCAAGTTTAACTGTTTAGCTGTTAAAATCAGTCCATAAGTTCTGTTCATCACAGTCCAGTCTGTAAATCCATTGATGAACTCTTGATGAAAACACTGGACTATTGAGGTCTGATGTGATGGATGATGGTTTGTTGTATCTTCTTTCCACTTTTATCAATATAACTGCTCATCTTACAGAAAAAATACAGTAGATTAAATTAAAAACAAATTAAAGTACAAACACATATCATGCAATTCTCATTTGTTATGGATCCTACCTTATAATTTGTATCCATCAAATAAAATACAAATACATTTCAAATAACAAAAAATCTCATTATCAAAATCTGCACTAGCTCATATTTCTACTGTCATACAGTAAATACTCCCAAACATTATACATTTTGAAATCTCTTTAAAACAAGGATATTGAAAAACAAAAAACAGTGTTGCATAAAGTATACTTAAAACTCACCATTGGAGCATTTCTTAGGTAGATGCAGTAACCAATCAGAGAGAGAACTAGAACTGCAGCAACTGCTGAAAATACTGCTATAAAACGCCATTGAGATTCTGTTTCACAGTCAGCACAATTTCCCACTGCAAAAAAAAAAAAAAAAGTTTCACTATATCCACAGTCTTCATCTGCCTGAAACAACAACAACAGACACAATATTGTTACACATACAGTATTACAAATATTAAGCGTTCTTGATGCTTTGAAATGTTTCAAGGAACTGTCAAATGTGAAAAGTTTGAAGCATAATTTTTCTGGTATGATTAATTGTTCCTATTAAATTAGAGGTGACCCATTAACAGACATTAGAAACAACTGAAGAGAAAGAAAGAAAGAAAGAAAGAAAGAAAGAAAGAAAGAAAGAAAGAAAGAAAGAAAGAAAGAAAGAAAGAAAGAAAGAAAGTAAGTAAGTAAGTAAGTAAGTGTGATGACCAGGGGCCCGTTCTTCGTACGTCGCTAACTCAGTTAGCTGGATTTGATTGTTGACGATTTGGCATGATCTTGGATTGTTTGGTTCTTCGAAGCTCATCCTGGACTTGCTGTCATAGCAACAGGTGCGCAAACTTAAACCTGCTCGGGAGCAGCTTATTTCATGTAAACAGGATTAGACTGCAGCTTCATAAGCGGAGCTGATACGGGAAGTCCAGCGCAGCGCGATAGTGCACTTTCTGAGATTTTTTTTTTTTTTTCTCGTGACTCGTGAGATTGTAGTTTACATTATTAATTTTTTGGAAACGCACATTTATTTTAGACTTGTCGGAATCGGCTTTAACTACAGCACAAACTGTTTGCAAAGATTATTTGCGAGTGGCTCTTTCCTTCACACTATTGGAGATGCGGAGAACTTGATGGAAAGTGCTGTCTGTCGTGTCATTCGGAGTTTACCTGGTGCTTTTAGGTTTAAAAAAAAAACAGTTTTAGGTTTTTTTGGGGTTTTTTTGTGGCATTTCCAAGCCACTGAAGACCCAATGTTGTCAAGCATTTTTTTTAAAGCAGTTTTTTTTTTTAGGCTATCATAATTTTTTATGAAGATCATGCAATCATGACCATGCCGATTACAGTATATGTCACTCAGGCTTCACTAACGTGATTGGTAGACTATAGGCTACCATAGACTGCCATCGAGGCCTCAATGAAGGGGATTATGTGAACCGAAAGGGTTATGTCTCAGACGCTTTCGCTTCTTCCGGTCGTGTGTGTGGAGTAACACAACACAACTTTTGAATTATGAAACTTTTTCAGTAGTTCTCTGGGAAGCATTAAAAAAATAGTAGTTATTGATTAGTTAATAGTGAACTACCACTTCCATCTGTGTGCTATTACTTACTCATTTGTTAATCAGAGTTTCTTGTTAGTTAATAGTAGCTACTATATTGTTAATATTGTGTTACTCATTTGTTCCTTTGTAGTTATTCATTAACTTGTTGTGTTTGCATTTTCTGAGGCTGTGAAAACATTTGTTTTTACACCAATGGTACATTTTTCTATATATCCTAATCATTTTTTGACAAACATGTATTCATTACTTCAATGAGCTCATTGCTTCTGCCTTAAATTAATACACTGTTTAAATTAATACATTATTAGCTACTTTAAAGTTGCTTTGAAACAATTTGTATTGTGAAAAGCGCTATACAAATAAATGTGAATTGAATTGAAATGTTCCTGCCTTTAAAGACATTTTACTCGCATACACCTAGTTTACACCAAACTGAACAAAAACATTCACATTATAATCAACAGATCTATTGTGGTGAGATCTGGTATTTATCTAATTTCCTGAAGAACCCCTAGTATCAAAGTAGCTAGATAGTCTTTTGCTGTCAGGTCAGAATAGGACTCAATCCTCACTAGCTTGTTTAACATATACCAGTAAATCTAGGTGTGTCCCTACACCCTCGTGAAACAATAACTATCATTGACAATTAGGCACATTGATCAAATCCATGCTTACCCTCTTTCCTGGATCCTTCGTTGTCCTTGGTCTTGCAAGATATAATATAATGCTCTGTCTATTACTTATAGAACTGTCTTTGTAAGATGAAGTAAAACTTAACAGTGTTTTTCTTTATGAAACAAAAATTTATTTGAAAAAATATAAAAATACTGGTTACACAATGATTAATATTTGTAGCAAATCATCAAAAGGTTACAGGTTATAATACTTCATCTTATCCAATCAATCTCAACAGGGCAGTCCTGTATGAGTGGAGAATTACACAGGTTATTTTACCTTGTAAGCAGTTCAAGCAATAGATGTAAAAAATAACTTGTTCTCAGCCGAGGTTTTCAAGTTAAGATAATACAGCAGAGCAATATAAGCAAAAAGAATCTCAGTTAATAAACTGAGCTAGAAGAGAACTAATTTCTCCCCAGGGATGCACACAACATCAAAATAAAAAATGCAACAACCAACAATCAAAAAGCAGTCATCTGATGACATCATGTGACAATCACTAAATCATGTGACATCAACCTTCTATTGCCTCAGACAAGGGGGTTTCTTGTGTCAACATTGTTTCCCATATATGGGCATTCTTCCGTCCTTTCCGTCCTCTGAGCTTCGGGCCTCTGTGTAAGTGTGTGTGTGTGTGTGTATCTGGAAGTGTATTTGTAGGTTCAAAATATCTTTCAAATATAATTATTCAAAAATAATTCCCAACACTATCCACACCGCACGCCAGCATTAAACAGCAGTGTAAACAGATTTGTTCATTATAATGGCAGCATACTAGCATACTTTTTTGCAGGTTTATCCATATTTTACAATTTAATTTGTATTTCCACATGCCAAATCAACTGAACAGCATCACACATTGCCCTAATTTTCTTTTTCTTTTCTTTTTTTGTGGAGGAATTGGCGCATTTCAAGTCAAGTCAAGTCATCTTCATTTATATAGTGCTTTTAACAATGTAGATTGTTTCAAAGCAGCTTTACAGAGATAAGCATATAATTTAAGGTAACAGAGATTGTTTTGGCTTTATAGCGGTTCTTTAATAAATTTATTTTCCAGCTAAAGTTAGTTTTGATTGATTCGCTTTACTTAATGTAGGCCTATACTGATGCGCATATTCATCAGTGATGTAAAAAAAAACCCTTGCTGCTGTAAATTTACAGGAATTTTTTACAGTGTTCAAGTTTAACTGTTTAGCTGTTAAAATCAGTCCATAAGTTCTGTTCATCACAGTCCAGTCTGTAAATCCATTGATGAACTCTTGATGAAAACACTGGACTAGTAAGGTCTGATGTGATGGATGATGGTTTGTTGTATCTTCTTTCCACTTTTATCAATATAACTGCTCATCTTACAGAAAAAATACAGTAGATTAAATTAAAAACAAATTAAAGTACAAACACATATCATGCAATTCTCATTTGTTATGGATCCTACCTTATAATTTGTATCCATCAAATAAAATACAAATACATTTCAAATAACAAAAAATCTCATTATCAAAATCTGCACTAGCTCATATTTCTACTGTCATACAGTAAATACTCCCAAACATTATACATTTTGAAATCTCTTTAAAACAAGGATATTGAAAAACAAAAAACAGTGTTGCATAAAGTATACTTAAAACTCACAATTGGAGCATTTCTTAGGTAGATGCAGTAACCAATCAGAGAGAGAACTAGAACTGCAGCAACTGCTGAAAATACTGCTATAAAACGCCATTGAGATTCTGTTTCACAGTCAGCACAATTTCCCACTGCAAAAAAAAACAAACAAAAAAAAACTTATAAATGTTTTTTTAACAGTTGAACTGAGTGGAGGCACTTTTAACTGTAATTGTTTGTGACCAGCGACATCAGTGTCATCATGTTCTCTTTCTACATACTGAGTGTTACTGTATGAAGGCTGATCTTCACATATTCACTCAAGACAGAATTTATGGTCAATTTTACCCCAGTTTACTGATACTGGTTCTGTCAGACTGCTGTGAATGACCAGACAGTCATAAGATCCTCTGTGGTTTCTGTCGATCTTCACACTGGTTCTCGTCGGAAAGGACCCATCGTCGCCACTATCGTCGCGATGTGCAAATCATTGTCGCACGCACCACATTAGTTAATATTCGACAATTATTTCACAACCTTCAGTATATAGCCTACACAGAAAAATGACCGAGGTACGGATGATTTTCAACATTTCTGAATGTGTCCTCAACAGTTTTACATTAACTCATCAGTATTTATTTTTTGCTCACACACAGAGACAGGAGATCATTTAACTGATCTGATCTGATCACAACTTACTCTTTTTTCTGCTGTTATATGTGGAGATCCAGTCAGTGCAGTTCTTGAGGAAATGTTTGATGAATTGATCCCATTCCACTTTGGTTCTTTTGGCTTTGGGGTTTTTATCAATCCACTTCACAGTGTCATAATTAAAGGATATAAATTCTTCTCCATCAAATTCATATTCATCAAAGACAGTCAGATTCACTGATCCATCAGGAAGTTTCTCCAGTTCACAGCCAATTATTCTCTGAAATGTATGGGGCTCTACAATCACAGAACAACATCACTAATTAGACACTTACAATAAATATAATGCCTGATAATAAGCATTAAACTCACCAGAACACAGTGAGTCTGTGCAGTTTGACAGAGTCTTGATCTGATGTATGAACCAGGCTCTAGAATCAGGAGGATCTTCAGGAGCTTCAGTCCAGTCTTTATCAGTCAGAATCCAGACTCGTTCTTCATTACTGAAGTGTTTGATTCGTCTTCCATCAACCAAAGCTTCTGCACTGAACTCTGGGAATGAGTCTGATTTGGTCAGGACTGTAAACTTATAGTGCAGGAAGTGTTTCTCTGAGGAACATATAAAACACAAATAACACATGAAAACACTTTTTTCCGGTCAACGAATACAGATGTTTTAAAGTCACCATGTAATCAACAGGGACACGAGGGCGGGGCAAACTGTCACTCACATGAAATCCACCAATAGCAAATGACAACCGTCCAATCAATTCCTCACAGACAAAATCAAGCCCCGCCCACATTTGTTCTTGTTTGTGAAGCCATTTCACTCAGATATAGGTCACAATAGGCAAGAAAAGACTAGCGCAACTTCTGTGTCATGCCGAATATAAGTATCAAGGTCTCGGACACATAAGGGCTTTTCACACTTGTAACAGGTCACCCTAAACCCCGGGTAAACTGAATCCTGGGTTATCTTTATTCACGTTTCACACCGCTCATACTATACCAGGGGTTAACAGTTAATCCTGGGTATTCATAAGCTGATGTTTCACACTGCACATTCCTGAACCCCGGGTTAAAGTCTTTATTTGTATATTGGCGATGTCAGTGTTACTAGACAAACGCAGCATGTGACCTGTTTACATAAAGGCTCTAGCATTGCACGTCCTCATATTACACATTGCTGACTGTAATATCAAGTTTTTTCAAAGTGAACTTTTCGAAATATAAAAGGCGAAGAATTAAATAATCTCTTCTTCACTCCAATTGTCGCGTTTTCCATCGCCGTTGGACATTTTTTCTATCAAGTCCAAGTCCAGGTTCAGAAAGTAAAAGTCCTCCTCAGTATTTTGTTCCAATCACCTGGATTTGCTAATTAGCACAGTTTTTCAGCCAGGACATATTTAATTTGAACTAATCAGTGAATCAGCTGGCTGAGTTCAAGGTTGGACTAAACATATGGCAGGACTTTTACTTTCTGACCCCTGGACTTTACACCTCTGGCAGAAACGACTGTTTATATAGCCTACACCGCGCTGTTTTTCCGTGACTGACCAAAGTGCATGAATTGGTTGTCAGTTGCTAAGCATCTGGTTGTAAAATTCTAACACTGCATCGTTTAACACTGTACAAGTTTGGCACCCTTGATTTGTTTAGAGTGGCGATAACCCGGGGTTAAGCGCAGTGTGAATAGCCCTAGAGCTAACCAGTGCAAAGGTACAGAAAGATTGTGGAGGACAATATGAATATGGAAAATTTAGTAAAGATGAATAAAATCAAATGAATAAATGGTGCATGTGTGATAAACAACTTATAAAGCAACTTAAAGGCTTTGTGAAATACTAAAGACTAAAGACACTCAGAAGTGCAAAATCAAGAAAGTGTCATTGGCTAAAGCTCTAAAGAACAGAAAAAGAAAAGGAGGAAATAATTACCAGCTCAAGTAATTGCATGGATTTCATGCTGTTTTGTCATTGCAGTTGATATTTCAATTTTTTTTCTATATTTCTGTCTTAAAGCATGACGTTCTAAATATAAGATGGCAGGGACTAATTCTCTAACTTTGAAAAACTAAGTTTTTCTGGTCAAACCGTTGATGGTCCCCATTGACTTCCATAGTATGAAAAAATATATATGTCCAGCTCCTTTCTTTTGTCATATTCTGGGCTCATCTGTTTTTCTGTACATAGTATGCTTTATTAGTATAGTGTTTACTGAGTTTGGTCTTTTAACATCACTGTCCTAGTTATTAAGCCACATTAACATTTTCAGAACACACCAGAGGCCACGCGTGTCATGACATCATAGTGTACAAAAGCCCCATTTCATTGGCCAGGCGCCAACCACTAAAACAACTCCTTTGCACCCTCCCCCTCCCCCACCTTTCTCTCTCACCCCCACTGCCTGGGGGTGCACAAGTTAGTTAAGCATCTAATATATCGCAAAAATAGTTACAAAAGTCAATGTGTAAAGATTTTAAATAGCAGTGACAGATTTGAGTTGTAAGTGCCTAATTGAGGTTGTACTGCGAACGTGAATGAAAGAATAAGTGCAAATATGCACTAGAAGTTTGTGTCTGTCGTTGTATTTCTGTGAATGGTATTTTACACATTTGTGACTACTTGTCTACAGCTTCAAATTCAGAATACAGGAATATAATATAATCTTATAATCTTTTCAAATCTTCAAGCAGAAGGAGCTGAATGAAATGCTCTGAATGATATCAATATACAATCTGACTTGTGAAGCAGCCGGGAATCATAACCACACCATCTTCGTTGTTTGGCCAGAGGAGAACTGGCTCCCTGACTGAGGCTGTTTTTTTTTTTTTTTTTTTTTTTCATTCCGTCACCTGTTGTAGTTTGGGTTCTTGCCACTGTCACCTCTGGCTTGCTTAGTTGGGGACACTTTTTATTTTATAAATATATTTATTATTTTTCACAAGAACAATAGATTCAATTCAGTATACAAGTGAACAATCTTTTTTAAACACCCTCCCACCCCCGTCCCACCCCCGAATAGACAGAACACTCAAATGGACAGTATTACAAGGCACTCAGCTGGTATGTAAGAGAGAGGTTTTCATAAGTTAAAGTAGAGAAGGGTTACATTATCACATCAGCATTTTCATGTGACATCTAAATTATTAATATATTCGATAAATCTGCCCCATATCTTTTCGAACATCAATGAGTTTTTTTTATTTATATTAAACATTATCTTTTCAACAGGCACATAGGACGAAAGTTTTCTAAGCCGTACAACATGACTGGGTGGTTCTTCTGATTTCAAATGTGTAGCTATACATTTCTTTGCTGCTATAAGAGCCATCTTAACAAAACGTAAATTCTTCCTTTGATCAAGTTGGAGGGCCGATTCATCCCCCAGTAAAATAAATCTCGGGTCATATGAAAGCTTAACCTTAATAATCTTGTTGATAGTTTGTATTATATTTCTCCAATAGTTTTCAAGTTCCGAACAAGTCCAAAACATATGCGATAATGTACCAACCTCTGTTCCCTTTCAGTCGCTCACTCGGCTCCGAAGTGAAAGACAATGTGTGCGTGCACCCGCTTCCTGTTTACACGCGGGGCGTGTGACGCGATTCACGCACGCCAACGTTCATTGGCTCGTTCTGTAGACACTCGAAGTTGATAGGGCTCCCTGAAGTGATCCCAATTACGTCGTCACAACGGTGCAAACGACCCTGAGACGGGCGGCCCAGAGGTGGATCAAGTTGCTCTTCAGGAGATGGCGAACACGCCACTCCTTCCCCCGGTGGAGGGCCGGGCGGAGAATCTTTTGTTTCCTTTTCTTTATGTCCTCGCCCACGGGTCAGTGGCACCCACATTTCAACAAAAGAGCAATTTCTGAAACCTCTGGGCCCCAAGAGGGCGCGCTTGGCGGTCGACGACGCTATGCCTTGTCACCCCCACTCTCTCCAGCGGGCAGCAGTGGCTGTATTCCGGACGCACTGACGCCTCCGCACACTCATTCTGCCCTTCGACGGAAGCAGGTTTGTGTCGCACCACACACTCAGACCCCACTTCGGGCTGATATGCCGTCCGAGTCGGGTCCCTGCATTCCACCGCACTGCCCCACCCCAGGTATGTCTGTAGTGCCGTTGGTCCTGCTTGCTCAGTGTCTGGGAGCCTGGCTAGCGCTTCCCAGCCCGTCTCGCTGGCTCATCCGTACTATCAGACTCATCTATGCGATTCAGTTCGCCCGGCGCCCCCCTGTTTTCAAGGGCATTCTGTTCACCCGTGTTCTGGCGGACAGTGCCCCTGTGCTCAGGGCAGAAATCGCAGTCCTACTGGCGAAGGATGCGATCGAGCCGGTCCCTCCAGCCGATATGGAGACCGGCTTCTACAGCCCGTTCTTCATTGTACCCAAGAAAGGTGGTGGGTTACGGCCAATCTTGGACCTGCGCGTCCTGAACCGGTCCCTTCACAGGCTACTGTTCAAGATGCTTACACAGAAACGCATTTTCAAGTGCATCTGTCCCCAAGATTGGTTTGGAGCGATCGACCTGAAGGACTTTCATGTCTCGATTCTCCCTCAACAGGGACGGGCATATCAGTACAAGGTCTTACCCTTCGGGCTGGCCCTGTCGCCCCGCATCTTCACGAAAGTCGCGGAGGCGGCCATTGCTCCCATGTGCGAGCGTGGTGTTCGCATTCTCAACTACCTCGACGACTGGCTCATTCTGGCCCAGTCGAGAGAGCAGTTGTGCAAACACAGGGACATGGTGCTCAGTCACCTCAGCCACCTAGGGCTTCGGGTCAACCGGGAAAAGAGCAAACTCACCCCCGGGCAGAGGATCTTTTTTCTCGTTATGGAGTTGGACTCGATCAACATGACAGCGCGCCTCTCCGAGGCCCATGTCCAGTCAGTGTTGAACTGCGTGAGCACGCTCAGACGCAGTACAGCAGCACCACTGAAACTTTTTCAGAGGCTCCGGGGGCATATGGCATCTGCAGCCGCGGTTACGTCGCTCGGATTGCTTCATATGAGGCTGCTCCAACACTGGCTCCACGACCGAGTCCCGAGATGGGCGTGGCAGAGCGGCTCGTGCCGGGTCCAAGTGACCCCGCACTGTCGCCAAACTCTCAGCTTGTGGTCGGACCCTTCGTTCCTGCGGGCAGCTGTTCCCCTGGAACAAGTGTCCAGGCACTCTGTGGTCACCACGGATGCCTTTGCCACCGGCTGGGGGGGCCACGTGCAACGGGCATTCAGCTTCAAGTCTGTGGACGGGGCCTCAACTGCATTGGCACATCAACTGCCTCGAGTTGTTAGCAGTACGTCTTGCGCTGAGCCGCTTCAAAACGCTGCTACTAGGCAAGCACGTACTGGTCCGTACGGACAGCACTGCGACCGTTGCGTACATCAATCGCCAAGGTGGTCTACGCTCCCGCCACATGTCACAACTCGCCCACCATCTGAGGTCGCTTTGTGCCGTTTTCATTCTGGGCCTGCTCAACCGTGCAGCCGACGAGCTCTCACGGCAGGACCCTCGGCTCGGATGCTCTGGCACACAGCTGGCCCCGGGGCCTACGCAAGTATGCGTTTCCCCCAGTGAGCCTTCTTGCACAGACCTTGTGCAAAGTCAGGGAGGACGAGGAGCAGGTCTTGTTAGTTGCGCCGTATTGGCCCAACCGGACCTGGTTTCCGGAACTAGTGCTCTTCGCGACAGCCCCTCCCTGGCCCATTCCTCTGAGAGACGACCTACTCTCCTTTAGAGACGGGGCACCCTATGGAACCCGCATTCAGACCTCTGGAATCTCCATGTCTGGTCCCTGGACGGGATGCGGAGGTTCTAGGTGACCTACCCCCTGCGGTAGTTGACACCATCACTTCCACTAGAGTCCCCTCTAGGAGACGCCTCTATGCGTTGAAGTGGAACCTGTTCATTGACTGGTGCTCTTCTCATGAGGAGAACCCCCGATCTTGCTTGATCAGAGCCGTGCTTTCCTTCCTGCAAGAAGGGCTGGAGCGAAGGCTGTCTCCCTCCACCCTTAAAATGTATGTTGCCTCAATTGCCGCACATCACAATGCTGTTGATGGTAAGTCTTTGGGAAAGCACGACCTGATCGTCAGGTTCCTGAGGCGAGCGAGGAGACTGAATCCTCCTCGCCCACTCTCTATACCCTCTTGGGATTTGTCTCTGGTCCTTTCGGCACTTCAGAGACCACCCTTTGAGCCTCTGCAATCAGCTGAGTTAAAAATTCTGTCCTGTAAGACAGTACTCCTGGTTGCATTGGTCTCTTTCAGGAGGGTAGGGGACCTGCATGCATTTTTGGTTGACGAATCGGTCGACGAATCGTGCCTAGAATTCGAGAATAACTCTCACGTGATCCTGAGACCCCGGCCATAACCGGTAGTCGACACTTATTATTCTTAATATTATTGATCTGACTGTACTGACACTATTGTATGAGAAATTAAGCGTAGATCGCCTTGTCCAAACTAATCTCCTTCCTTATATGTGCTTCCCCCTCTCCCTCTTCCTTCCTTTCCCCCTGATTCAAGTCACTAAAAGTTCACTGAGAATGTCTATATATCACGTATGATGTATCTTGTGAATATATATATAGTTTATTCCCTCTCATGTTTGGTATCATTTTAAATGTCTCAGTGTGATTGGTAAAACGGTCTTAATTCCACTGCAGTCTTTGGCATTATGAGAAAAATCCTGTACTCCTTTTTGGGTGGGGTCTCTTCAAGATTTCTGAGAATCCTCTCCTCTCCTCTCCTCTCCCCCGAAACCAAGTGTTAATGTAGTAATTATTTACAACCTTTTGTTCTGGTCTGGGTGTATACGGGTAAGTTGCAGAGCAGTCTTTGGGAAAACAATTAAAACAATTCCCCATCGTCCAAATTAAACAATTCCCCATCGTAAGTACACTTTGATGGCCTAAGACACGAAACGAGCAGTTTGTGTGAGAAAACGAACAGTATTTATATTGTTGTTACCTCTTGAACACAGCCGCGTCCAAATGATCTGAGGGCGCGGGCGGGTATAGATATATACACTAGATGTCGCTTGGCTACGGTTTCGTTCCAATGAACTGCAGTAGCCAAGGTACCCGCCCGCGCCCTCAGATCATTTGGACGCGGCTGTGTTCAAGAGGTAACAACAATATAAATACTGTTCGTTTTCTCACACAAACCGCTCGTTTCGTGTCTTAGGCCATCAAAGTGTACTTACGATGGGGAATTGTTTAATTTGGACGATGGGGAATTGTTTTAATTTGGACTTTGTGCATGCTCTTTGAGACAGTGACCATAGACCTGCATGAAATGACTGACAGACAAGAACGGTTTGACCTAAAAATATCAAAACTGAAACTACTGCGGAAAAAAAGACACCTACATCTTGGATGCCCTTGAGGTAAGCTAAAACATACCAAAATTTTATTTCAAAGTGAACTATCCCTTTAAGCTCAGAGCTAAAGTAAAATTGAAACTAAATTCTAAAAATTAAGTGAACTTCACAGAACGCTGAAAAGACATGCACAAAATATACCTTCGCCCACAGCATTGGATTCCGGTGTTGGGCCGACGGGTGGTCATTACAAAATGCTGACCCCAACGTGATCTGCAGATGGCGAGTGTCTTTACAGCGAAATATTGGGACTTGCAACAAGCAAGAGATTTGATCATCTCTTTCTTCAGCTGTTGTGGTTAGTCAATTCTTATTTGGCTTTTATAAATGTTGAGGGACAGACAGACGACAGACGCCTCCCACACAGACACATTTTTTTGATTAGGTCGGCAATACCCAGGATAGACCGGAAACTGTAAAATCCGGTGGGGGTGGAGAATTAGACACAACCACATACCAGGGACATGATAGCGGCAGCAGATGAGATAGGATATCCCTTGCTTTAACTTTAAATATCTCCTTGTTTGCCAACACAAAAAGAGATGAGACCTAAATTGGAATAACATCATCCAAATTTTATTCTGGTACTCAATAGAGGGCTGTAAACTAAAATCCTAAATTCTGTGGTAAATAATGTCCAGTTACATTCGATTTTTTGCTTTTCTGCAACAACGTTGCAACACTGAAAATAAGCAAATGGTCACTTTAACTTGTGAATAAATCTTGTGATTTGATTAACTAAAATATAATAAGGAAAAAATCTCTCACTGGAATCCTTTGTGTGTGAAATGTGAAGTTGGACAAAACAAAACAAAAAGTGCAATGAAATAAAAATATTTTTCTAATTATTAGAAATTATCTGGAAAAATGACCTCTCAGTCCTAGAGAACAGCTGCCATGTAAAAGTCCTAGAGACTGACATTCGGAAAAATACACAAAATCTTAAAACTGATGCACATAATAATAATTATTGTGTCACTCTCAGGCCTGAGAGTTTCACCCATTCAGAGGACATGCGCAGCTTGTTAAGTTTGTTCAGCTTACTAAACAAAGAACAATATGAATTACATAAAATAAATCACTGTTCTTTGAAAATCTTTCCAGAGTGATAAAACGTTCATGACTGATGTCACAAAATATGATGTAAACAACACCATTTAAGGCTCAGTATTATAAAACCTAGCTTTAACTTTGATCTCATTTCAGACTTTGCAATCGATGCACTCTTGTATGTTTTTCATGGTTTAAAAGAGACTAATAAAATTAACAAAATATAATTAGAATATAATTCAAATTATATTCCCTTTTTCAATAGTACATTGCAAATATACTAACAAAGATTATACCATATTTAAATATATTAAAAGTAGCCTATATTAGCATCATGCTTACCTATTTTCACAATACAACTTTTAACACACTTTAAAATAATTGTACTTTAGTATCTTTTATTTTTGTATGATCTCTCTCTCAATAAAAGGTGAAACCAGCAACAAAAAAGTTTTTTTAAATAAAAATTATATATATACTTTAAAGGGATGGAGTTATACTTCATTTATGTGGACAGAGTCGCTCAGAGACGCGGGAAACACCTGATCATCCGATCTCATGAAAGTGCGTATCTATAGCACGAATGATATTTCTCGTATCATTTATACGCCAAAACGAATTTTTGCGTACATATGATACGCAGTTTATGGCGTGTAATACGCACGCCCTCCTCACCCCTAATCCTACCCAAGGGGTTTACAGTGCGTATCATTTGAACGCAAAAACTCTTTTTGGCGTATAATACGAGAAATATCATTCGTGCTATAGATACGCACTTTCATGAGATCGTGTTGGAGCTGATCTGATTCTCTCGTGAGAAAAGTGCGTGGAACAGATTCTGACTCCTCATTAAAACACAAAAAGCTGTTTGCGCCTTCGATTTTAGTTCGTTTGACATACTTTAACATAGCAATGGCATAAAACATAATGTAAGAAACATGTTATGTTGTTATGAGAAATCTAAAATATTTTCAGTATATTAATGAATGAGAAATAAATATATTAAATAAGCAAACTCGAAAGGTTTAGTTTAAACATTTGTAGATTACCGCGTCAATGCTGGGGATCAGAAGAAAAACAAATGAACTGTTCTTACCTTGAAGCGCATCACTCAGACTAGAGTGAGAAATAAGACAGACTATCGCTACCTCTATAAAGAACATGTTTTTAAACGAGAGCGCGTGAAACATGTTTGCCATTCAGTTCCAGCGCGCGCTCTATTGTGTTTCACTGATGAAACCTGAAAGTATCTCTGAATGTCGAGCGCTTTATTTCTGCAGAAAGATCTTTATTGGTCGTGAAAGTTGGGCATAAGGCGGAGTGTATTAACACTATTGGCCAACAGATTAAAGGGAAGTGATAAATCCAACAGGCTTTGTAACTTAGGCTAGTCATGATATTAAAAATACTTCATTTGAACTTCATTTAATTAGCTTTTTATTGTCTTTTACCATTTCATTGATAACAAAAACGTGTTATGCATTAGGCTTATGAATACAGCTGTGATTTAGGCTAAAATTGTGTTTTCCTGTACTTTCACTAAAAGTGCATGTAAACTAAAAACATCAATGTTTTGCCTGAAAAGGACAAATCGATATGGTTGATCCTAAAACATTTACCAAATCTGATTGCTTCAGAGAAAATTGTAAACTTTCCCGAGGTTAAAATCAATGTGAAATAAATTCGCTGAAGTAGCGGGAGAAGCGCGTGTAGAAAGGAGAGCAGAGTGAAGCCCGTTATTTGTTCAATCTAATGTTCATCTGAACATCTCAACTGGGAAGTCAAGGCACTGAACATGCTTTATGTTTGACCCAAAGCAATGATTTGGTACTGGCACTGATATTATGGGCAGTGCGAGCCTACATTACGTCAACATTTCAGCAGTGCAGCTTTAATTAAGATTCTTGAAGGACAAAAACATCAGAAAGAAAGCTAGAGATAATGTTCAGTGCAATACCCTTGATTACGCCTGTCTCCTGTTTAGTCCAAAAATCTTCTGATTCCTATTTAGCGCCCTAATCAGAGAACTCTAAGCAAACAATAAGCACACTTCCCTGCTTTAACGTGGTTTCCCGGAACTAATAGTATTGTTGTGTTTTTGAACATGGGAATTTCTACCAGTGTGTGGGAGGAAGAGCCTTCATCCAGTGCAGATATCAAATATCATATCATATCAAAGCAACTAAACAGGTTAATTGCAACATTCAACGTTTAATATTATTTTATGCATTAATACTAGCAAGTGATTTCCTATAACTTTGATATTTTTGTGTCTCTTGTATGCTCTTTTTCTTCGTGTGTTATGAAGTTATTTCAACTCATAGCAACATTTAAGTTTATTTATTTATGTCCATTTATGCTTCATGTCTGGGATCAAATGTTGGAATTTGTTTTCCAATAATGATGGGCTGTTTATTGTACATGATCCCAGACAGACTGTTTTATATACTGTTTCCCTGGAACAACCAAGAGTTTAGTGTCTTTCTCAAAAACACAATTGTGAAAACACATACGTCTGTATGAGATCATTTAAGGCCAAAAGAACAACGTTAAGTTCAGAGTTCAGTGCAAGTGCACTTTAGTCAAATGAAAGGTTTTACTTTAAAGTACATTGTACTTTACTTTACTTTACTTGTACACATTGTTTTAATAATCTTTTGTTGAGCTTTAAAGAAGTACACTTTTTTTGATGTGTTGACCAACTTACTAAAGCACATGTAAAGTATTTGAATTCAATTTTAACTCGTGTTATTTGATATTGTATTTAAAGTTAATATTTAATACATTAATAATATGAGTTAAATTAAAAGAATTCCAACTTTTTAAATGTGTTTTTAAAATTACAAGTATATTAAAAATATTACATTTTAATAGAAATTACCTTAGTTCACCATAAGTGCTTGACAGTATCAGTAACTGTTTTAAATACAATATGACTAATATTAACAATATGCATATTAATATGTATTTAAGTTCTACTTAAGTGGGTGAAAAAGCACTATCATGTTCAGCTAATTGCATTTAATATAAATATAATCTATAATACATTTTAATTTAATTGTAATTATCATGCGATTAAGTGTCCAGAAACATTATTGTAAGTTTATGCACTTGAAGTTTTATTTATAGTTTTTCCTTTGCGTTAAAGGTACTTGCGATGTGCTTTTGCAGCGTTGAGCATTGTAGCCAATCACAGACATGTCTGTTGAACGCATCGGCCAATCAGAGACGTTTAAATGAGTCGCTGAGCTGAAGATGTGTTTTGCGCGAGCTCACCGAGTTCAACACTTTCGCAAACCTGTCATTATTATTGGCAATAAACTTAAGATACAAATAAGAGATTCACTGCAATATATTTGATATTATTGATGCTGCTCTGATGCGCTCCATTACGCACCGCTCTGTTTGTTGTTAGGAAGACTAAAAGTTCAGCGGTCTAGTAGGCGCGTTTCCATTACAGATGTGCGCAAAACTTTCTAAATATCTATAAAAAAAAAAAACTATTGCGAAATGACAGCGTTTCCATTAACCGATGTTATGCGACTAAAACGTAATTTTTTTCTCGCGCGATAAGTAATTCCAAAAATCATGCCAACAGGCGTTGGTAGGTTTATATACAGTGAGGAAAATAAGTATTTGAACACCCTGCTATTTTGCAAGTTCTCCCACTTGGAAATCATGGAGGGGTCTGAAATTTATCATACAAATAAATAATAAAAAAATCATATATTGTGATTTCTGGATTTTTTTTTTTTTAGATTATGTCTCTCACAGTGGACATGCACCTACGATGACAATTTCAGACCCCTCCATGATTTCCAAGTGGGAGAACTTAAAAAATAGCAGGGTGTTCAAATACTTATTTTCCTCACTGTATATCACAGCCACCGCACTAGACATTATTATTATTAAAGGAAAGAGACGTAGGCGTGTTATCCAAGCATTAAATGCAGGGTAGGCAGGTTTTTTCTAAAAAAACTTTTTCCCAAATTTGTTTAAACTCTTTATATACCAATACATAATTAAAATGTAAGTACTCTGAGAAGGAGAGTATAAAAATCGAGTGTCAGTAGTCCTCTCAGGGCTGCAATAAACACAGCTACTTATTTCCATTCGGAACGAATGAAATGATTGGCTGGGCGACTGTCACTCTCCCTCGCTACCATGGCTACCATCCCTGCTGCTACAGGAGCCGCCCACATGCGCACTCGTTTGACTCGAGGAGGGGAAGAGGCACGGAAGCTAGGAAGAATCACAATTATGGCAGAGAAAGAGCAGTCAAAATTCCCAGTACCTGCATATACAGTCAGCGAAGGCAAACAAGGCAAAAAAAAGGAAGACAGTATTCGAAAAGACTATGACCAAAAAGTCTTTGGATAAAGCAAGAAGTCAGATGAGAATCAATATAGTGTAGTCCTCATCAGAGCCAACAGTGCTTTCATCGTGGAAGCTCTTACATTCAAAACACCATATATGTTATGAATCTTACACGAAATTCACCTTCATCACAGTGTAACGATACTTGGTTACTCACGTAACCTCGGTTCTCTCTAGAGAGGGAACGAGTATTGCGTAAGCTTGCTTACGCTGTGGGAAAAGTCTTCTTTTCTCGAGATACTGAAGCCAAAAATTATCCTTAATTTCATATTTTGTCAACGCAGTGCAGCTGCGGGCAGCTGAGCTAGAGCGGCATACTGCACGCTCATTGGCTGCCGCGCGGCAACTGCTTAAGCCTACCAGTGAGCCTGGCGTGACGTCATGCCCAATGAGGGCGCACGCGCCCTCGCGCGTCACAGCCCGCCTGAATGGGCGGCGTCAGAGCGTATATAAGGAATTATTCTCTGTTTTCTGTCGAATGAAGCGACACGAGCTATAGGCTTTAAGCACGGCAGGGAACGCAATACTCGTTCCCTCTCTAGAGAGAACCGAGGTTACGTGAGTAACCAAGTATCGTTCTCTTACGAGAGGTTCTCTCGTATTGCGTAAGCTTGCTTACGCTGCGGGAACCCCTTGTCCACGCCGTGCGTGCCTAACGATCACATATGACTCTTTATGAAAAGCATAGAGGTGAAATGACAGGTGGCCAGCGGTGCGGGCCAACACATGTTCATAAGCACACCTAGGGAACACAAGAACGGCACGGCCGGTCTATGCATACTGATACCCTGAGCGTGCAGCTCAACAGACAAGCTAATCGATAATACAGCCTGCGCACATGAGCAGGACATGAACACGACTAGACTGACAGAAGTTTAGCCTGCAGGGCGGGAACTTCCAGGTTATAAAACCTAACAAATGTAGAGGGGGACGCCCAGCCCGCCGCCATACAAATGTCATGAATGGAAATCCCGCTAGACCATGCCCACGATGAGGCCATGCCTCTGGTGGAATGAGCCCGTATGCCCAACGGACATTGCAGGTCTTTTGACGCATATGCTGCTGCAATAGCATCCACTATCCATCTGGATAGCGTCTGTTTCGAGGCGGCGCGACCCTAAGCGCGCCCTCCAAACGAGACGAAAAGCTGCTCTGAGAGCCTGAAGGCTGCAGAGCGCATGACATAACACCTTAACGTCCTGACCGGGCAAAGGCGGTTAACACCCTCCTCACTGCCGGATGACGGCAGGGCCGATAGGGTAATGACTTGAGCCCTAAAGGGAGTACCTAACACTTTGGGGACATAACCGTGCTTCGGTTTGAGAATGGCTAACGAGTCGTTAGGTCCAAATTCGAGGCACGACACGCTGACGGACAGCGCATGCAAATCACCCACTCGTTTGACTGAAGCCAGAGCTAGCAGAAAAATGGTTTTAAGCGTCAAGTATTTCAACTCCACAGAGTCCAAAGGCTCGAAGGGATGCACTTTTAGGGACTCTAGGACCAGAGACAGGTCCCAAATAGGGACTGACGGGGGCCGAGGAGGGTTCATCCTCCTGGCCCCGCGCAGAAAGCGGGTAATGAGTTCGTTCCTGCCCAGTGAGCGGCCGCGCGCCGAATCGGCGAACGCTGCTATGGCCGCGACGTAAACCTTGAGCGTGGAGGGGGACCTGCCCGCGTCCAACATCTCTTGGAGAAAGTTTAATACCTGTGGGACTCCACAGGACTGAGCATTAGAACCCTTTTCCACACACCATTTGCTAAACACCGACCATTTAGACGCATAGAGCCGCCTCGTCGAGGGGGCTCTGGACTGCGTGATCGTGTTAATTACCCCTTCTGGCAGATCAACGAATATCCGTTGATTTCCCACGCATGCAGAGACCAGTGCTCTGGATGGGGATGCAGAATCGATCCTCGGGCTTGAGAGAGAAGATCTCTCCTCACCGGAATCGGCCATGGGGCTGTGTCTGCCAGTCTCATTAGCTCGGGGAACCACGGTTGGTTTTCCCAGCGCGGCGCTATGAGGAGCACTGCGCAGTCCGCCTCCCTGATCCTCGCTAGCACTTGAGGCAGCATCGAGATCGGGGGGAACGCATACAGCGGAACGCTGGGCCAGGTCTGGGCCAGCGCGTCCTCGTGTTTTGAGAAAAACCTCTGGCACTGAGCGTTCTCGCTCGCGGCGAAGAGGTCGATCTCCGCTTCGCCGAAACGACGCCAAAGCGTTTGGACCGTCTGGCGGTGTAGAGACCATTCCCCTGGGGGAACGTTGTCCCTGGACAGTCTGTCCGGGCCGTCGTTCAGACGACCGGGTACATGAGCTGCCCTTAGGGAGCGCAGCGGGCCCTGAGCCCAGGATAGGAGGCGCTCTGTGAGAGCGCGCAGGGTTCTGGATCTGATTCCACCCTGGCGGTTCACGTAAGACACCACTGACATGTTGTCCGAGCGAACTAGCACATGGTGTCCCCGTAGAAGCGGTAGAAAGTGCTTCAGCGCATGAACACTGGGACGTGGGCATGTTTACTACACTCATAACACTGACGGCGTGAGCCGAATGACCAGATTTTACACTCTTTATTTGATTTATCTGGGTCGCCGTAAAAACGGCGTTTGTGTGCAGGCGAGAGAGTTGAGAAACTGGCTCGTTGGCTGCGGTGGACACTACTGCAGTAGCCTTTATCAAGGGGACTGGCAGAGGGATACAAGTTAGCTTTGACGGCGGTCCGGCCGCGGCGGGACTCAACCGTCTTTTCCTCTCGACGAGTGCTAGGAGGACTTCGCAGGCTCGGGTTTCAGCGAAACTCTAGGCCGGGGACCCCGCGGGGGTGGCGGCCTGTGCTGGCTGGTGGAGCGGGACCTGGGTCGGCTGCGCTGGCGCAGCTGCGAAGCTGGAGGTCGAGACGGGCGCTGCGTGGAGCTGCGTGCAGGAGGCTGACTGTTAGAGCGGCCTGCAGCGGAGCTCGAGCGGCGGGGCAGAAAGAGGTTCATGGCCTGTGACGTCTTCTGTACTTCAGAGAAGCGGTCCACGAGGCCACTCACCGCAGGGCCGAAGAGACCGGTGGGTGAGAGCGGGGCGTTGAGAAACACGGACCGCTCTTGTTCCCTCATGTCGGCTAGCGTTAGCCAGAGGTGGCGCTCTAAGACGGTCAGCGAAGCCATGGAACGTCCGATAGCTTGGGCCGCTGTCTTCGTCGTGCGAAGGGAGAGGTCCGTCGCACTGCGCAGGTCGGTCAAGGCAGACTTATCCAGTTCTCCCTCGTCGAGCTGGCGGAGGAGGTCGGCTTGGAGAACTTGAAGGACCGCCATTGTGTGCAGGGCTGAGGCGGCTTGCCCAGCGGCGGAGAAAGCGCGGCTGGCAAACGCCGAAGTAGTCCTGCAGGCCTTAGACGGGAGGGCAGTCTTTGAGCGCCATCTCGCGGATGGGGGGCAAAGATGCGCTGCAACCGCCTGTTCGACCGGTGGGATCCGGTCATACTCTTTCTCCGTGGCTCCGTCCACGCGGGAGAGAGCTGATGAGGCCGGAGAGCGGAGTCTGGCCGAAACTGGAGCGTTCCACGATTTAGCAAGCTCCTCGTGAAGCTCCGGTAGAAAAGGCGCTGGTCTGGACGCTGGAGCTTGTCGACTGGCGGGCAGGAAGCATCCGTCGAGCCTGTTGGGCGGGGGCACCGCTGGCGGAGACCATTCGAGGCCCAGGTGCTCGACTGCCACAGTGAGGAGGCGGAGAAGCTCGGCGTCCGCACTGGCGTGAGTCCTGCTGGACGCTCTGGTGGAGGAGGCGGAGCGGACAGAACCGGACCATCCCTCGCTGTCCGACGCCATTAACGAGCACGTGTCCAGTAGCGCGTTGTCATCCGCTTCATCCCCTGAGGCGACGGCATCGAGGGCGAGAGCCGTCGGCTGCGCGTCGGGAAGCGGGGGCGGAGAAGGAGAGAGCGAGGCTCGCGGGAGAGGCTCCGGCGAGGCCCTGGCTCGAGTCTCGGGCTCCGGTGGTCGTTGAGAGCGGCGTTTCTTCTTTCGCGGCCCGACGACGGTTGGAGCAGGCTCCGTGAAGAGGGCGAGTCGAGCCCGCAGGGTCGACATCGGCAGCTCTTCACAGAAGGTGCAGCCGCCCGTGGAAAGTGCGACGGCTGCGTGGTCCCGGCCCAGGCAGAGAGCGCAGATAAGATGGCGGTCTCTGTCGCTGAGCGCAGAGCGGCATGAGCCGCACGTGGTGCGAGGCATTTGCAACAACGCCTCTGCTCTTTTAGATAGTGCTGCGGAAGCAAAACACACACACAAGAGCTTTTGCAATGAAAGGATATCGCCGGATAGCTGAGCTGGCACGGCAGGCTGAAGGCGGCGAAGATTCGTCCGGCTTCCTCAGGCTGTCCTAAGCTGGCTCGTTAGCTGTTCCTTGCAGGACAACGGCGACGGCTTCCTCTCAGAGTTCAGCGATGCGAGTGCTTCGCTGAAAAGACAGAAATCAGAGAATATAGCCTACGAGCCTTCCTTATATACGCTCTGACGCCGCCCATTCAGGCGGGCTGTGACGCGCGAGGGCGCGACGTCACGCCGTCACGCCAGGCTCACTGGTAGGCTTAAGCAGTTGCCGCGCGGCAGCCAATGAGCGTGCAGTATGCCGCTCTAGCTCAGCTGCCCGCAGCTGCACTGCGTTGACAAAATATGAAATTAAGGATAATTTTTGGCTTCAGTATCTCGAGAAAAGAAGACTTTTCCCACAGCGTAAGCAAGCTCACGCAATACGAGAGAACCTCTTGTAAGAGAACTGATGGTAATGGGAAAACGTGTATCAATACAACCTATTTTTAGCTTTGCCTTATGTTACTAGCTCGTTACCGAATCAAACTCAATATATTTTAAACTTTACCAGAATCGATATGCTAGCTTGATAGTGAGTACTAACAGTCATGTTAGTTGTTTATATTCATAATGATAAAGTTAGGTATTTTATTACATGTAGGGCTGGGAATCGATACATTTTTTTAACTAATTAATTGCATTTCCCCCAAGCTTGTAATCATCAATATTTCAACTTAGAATCACCTAATTAAATTAAACAACACAGGAAAAAAAAAGGAACAGAAAATAGCCCTATATTAAAATAATATTAAACATCAATATCAATATATTATTCTTTTTCAATAATCAATCAACATAATCAATTTAACAGATTTTTTTAAATATTTTTTTTTACTAATTATCAAAATAAAATATAGTCCTACAAGGCTATTATTACCAGAGCATGTGATCAGAGCAGGTAATTTTACCATTGTAGCCCAGCATGACTATACCAGCTCAGTAGGGCTATTGCAAACAGAAGTCTAGGCCTACTACAGAGAAATTTCACATTATTTGAGCGGACTTTGCTTTTCCAGTGCGTGATCGGTACATGATTCGAGCGTTTGGGCCGTTAACGACAGAGCAGAACATTGAGCAGAGAGCGCAGTGCGCCGACACACACACACCGAATGGAGAGCGTGGCGCACGGAGCGGAAAAGACCCGCTGATGAAAGCTGTGCGAGAATGAAACCTGATCGCCGAACATGGAGGGGCGGGACGGCATATTTTCGGCCTTTTCAATAGCAGCCGCAAAAGGAAGTCATTAAAACGAAGCAAAAAAAAGTGCTGCGTTAATTGGGTTATTTATTTTTTTAACGCGTTAAACATCTCAAATTAATTGCAAAGATTAACGTGTTAATTCCCCCAGCCCTAATTACATGTGATTCTGACATGATGTCACTACATGCACTGCGCTCCTCTCTGCTCGGCGCTGGCAAACGCGTCCTCCAGCTGAGCACTCGGCATCGTGCGTTCATGTGTTTTGGGGGCGTGGCTTTGGAAGGAACCCAGAAGGGAGGGGGTGGGAGTGAATGGAATAAGTAGCTGTGTTTATTGCAGCCCTGTGAGAACTACAGACACTCGATTGTTATACTCTCTTTTTCAGAGTACTTACATTTTAATTATATATTGGTATATAAAGACAGTTTAAACAAATTTGGTGAAAAGTTTTTAGAAAAAACCTGTCTACCCTGCCTTTAATGGCAAGGAAAGACCCTTATACTGTGTATGAGGTGTTTCTCACTAAATTTCTGCTCCGAGGTCTTGATTGTAGCATTTCTTTGTGGTTTAGAATCCAGTATTCCTATAATTATTTTGTCTTTTATGCATTTAATAAAGAACTCTGTCTCATATTCTGTACAAACACACAGCGCCTTCTAAGTCAGGTGACCTGTAAATGCGCAAAAACTGTTTCCATTGCAGTTTTGCGAAATATTTCTTTTTCGAATTGCCTGAAAAAACCCCTCATGCGAGCGTAAAAACTTTTTTGCAATAAATGGTAGTTTTTGCGAAATTGACGTGTTTCCATTGAGTGTATTTTCAATTCGCAATTTAAATTTGCGCAATTTAAAGGATAATGGAAACGCGGGTCAAAATGATTAAAGAAGTGAACGAATGCTTGGTAAAATGTAAGTAGATAACCATTTAATATTTGACTGTTTTACAATAGAAATGTTCAACTACCGACAGTATCCGGTGACGCAAATTACTCAACCTTTTTAATTTATTTATGAAATTTTGCCTTTTTGAATTGAAAATATGCTATAATTTCCTTGATTCATTTAGAGAGAATGCATGCATAATTAAAAATAAAATATTATTTGTAAATAGTTACAATTATTAATTAATTAATTCCTTTAAATAAAAATACCCAATTTTTGTTTGGGCTAAAGCCCCGAATATGCACTGAACTTAGAACCGCCCCTGGATCAGCAGAAGGGAGGATTTCATAACCGAGAGATCTTTGCAAAATCACTGACACAGTAGGCTATTGTCCTTAAATTTGAACATCCTTGTGAAAAATAGAATTGCTCTTAATAGTTTTGAATTTGCATTTATATTGTACTTCAAGTCTTAAAAGTATATTTTAAAAAACTATACTTGCAGATAATATAATATGAATGAAATAAAAGACCACTTAATTGACACTTTATAAATGTGCACTTTGTAATAGTCTAATTAAAAGTTTTACTTTAAATTACGTTTCTGCTCTTTGATAATTAGAACCAACCAGTTTATTGATGTAAGTAAAAATATTTTAACTCATCGAGAGAGTTGAGAATGCAAACGCCACGTTCTCTCATGGGAACAATGGCCGCCTCCACAACTTTCGTGAAGACACGGGGCGACAGGGCCAGCCCGAAGGGTAGGACCTTGTACTGATATGCTCGTCCCTCGAATGCAAACCGAACAAACGGTCTGTGTCGAGGAAGAAACGAGACATGAAAGTACGCGTTCTTCAGGTCGATCGCTGCAAACCAATCCCGGGGGCGGATGCATTTGAAGACGCGTTTCTGCGTGAGCATTTTGAACGGGAGCTTGTGCAGGGCCCGATTCAAAACTTGCAGGTTTAGGATTGGCCATAACCCACCGCCTTTCTTGGGTACAATGAAGTAAGGGCTGTAGAACCCAGATCTCATCTCGGCTGGAGGGACCGGCTTGATCGCGTCCTTCGCCAGCAGGACGTCAATCTCTTTCCTCAAGACAGGGGCATCGACGCTCCGCACTTGGGTGTACTTGGGAGGCCGGAGGGCAAACTGAATTGCATAGCCGAGCCGGATGGTACGGGTGAGACAGCAGGACCTTCTCGGAAGCGCCAGCCAGGCTTCGAGAGACCGTACCAACGAGCCCACCCGGACCACCGGCGTACCCGCGGAGGGGCAGTGAGGTGGAAGGCACCGGGCTTCGGAGGCATTGCTGCGGCCGAGAGCGGGGTCTGGGAGTGCGGGGCAACACCTACCTGCTTCCACCGGGGGGCAGACGGCAGGGAAGGCCCAGAGGCGTTCGGCTGCGGGCTGCCCCGAGGCGAAGGAAGGAGGGAAAACGAGGAGCGAGGCCCGGGGGCGTTGAGTCCTGGTTTCCGCACCTCCTTGCCCAGCGGGAGACGAGAGTGACGAGGCTGTAGCGCCGTCTGCGATCTGAGCCCTGGGGCGAGGGCAATGAGAGCAGCAAGGCAACGTGGCGGCGCACACTGTCATTCTGACCCTCTTGGACGGGAGAGACTGGGAGTGGCGAGGCAATTGAGCGTCGTCCTTAACTGCCAGTCATGATCGTTTTCTTACCCAGCGAGAGTCGAGAGCGACGAGGCTGTAGCAGCGTCACTGCCATCTGAGCGCTGGGGCGAGGGGAATGAGAGCGGCGAGGCAACGTGGCGGCGTGCACTGTCATTCTGGCCCTTTTGGACGGGGGAGACTGGGAACTGATTTTCGGTACCGCTGACTGGTTGACCAGCAGAGGAACAGAAACAAGAATCTCCACCCGGCCCTCCTCCGGGGGAAGGAGTGGTGTCGACACACACTCCTGAAGAGCAGACGTCACATCCTCTGGGTCGCCCGTCTCAGGGTCGCTTCCCTCCCTCTTGCTGGGGGGGGTAGACGAACTCCGAGTGGGCTGATTTGTTTTTTTTTGTTTTTTTTTTAGGTGCTTCTGGACCACCAGTGTGGACATCGTCTGACCGAGGGCCAGCACTATGACTTAGTCACGGTCAGTTACTATGCGCAGCTCCACCTTGACTCAGAACTACCCTTGTGCACTGAGGTGGTCTGCAATTAACAAAGCCGCCTCACCACCAAGGGTAGTGAGAGAGGAAAAACTTTTCTGCAGAATTTGGCATGTTTGGCCAAATGCTTCCATTCTGCCAAAGTTTTTCACACACATCCGGGCAGGCACAGACAAGGCAGTTAAGTGTCGCACAGCGCCCCCAGAGTAGCCCGGGAAAGTGTGTCTGTCAAGTCTGAATCTGATTCAGCATGAGTACACACACCATTATAGTGGGAACTCAGCATCAACTTCATTTCCAGAGTATAACAGCCCTCTCTCCGATGTAGCAATCAACATCTGATCCTCCCCTGGAGCCCCGAATGACATGAGAAGGACCAGAATGCGAAGCTGCCAGGCATGCAAGACAGTGAACGTGGCCATCGCTGACACACGGCACGCTGAGCGCTCAAGCCTTCATGAAAAAGGCAAGACGAACAACGTGCCAACGTGGTCATGCTCTCATGAGAGAGCATAAACCACCCACAAACGCAGTCTCAGCATGTTTGCGATGCGTGGTAAGTGGTACGCTAACACTGTAATCCTCAGATCACCAATGCTATTAGCCAAAGTAGCTCTTTTCTGGGACACCAGAAGAGAAACTAAATCGGGGAATAAGCAAAGGACTCCACCTCGTTGAGGCACACGAGTCTCGACCGCGCATCTAGAGCGCCGAACGACGCGCGCTGGGTTGCCGTGACAACCCGTGCTGTCAGCCGGCAGCTTGACGGCACACGGCACGCTGAGCGGCTCAAGCCTTTACTAGAAAGGAGAGACGAACAACGTGCCGACGTGGTCATGCTCTCATGAGAGAACACGAACCACCCACGAACGCAGTCTCAACACGCTTATTAGCCCAGGCATATGAAACAGTGATCGTGGCCTTCAAATGAGGACAGGAAACGACCGCATCCAGAAACACACGGGTGAAACGTCATCCTGAAAAGGAAGCGATCTTCACTCGTGTTACTCTTTCAGAAAACGCTCTCTTAGTGTGCTGAAGCACGCAGGGATCAACGCGGCAACACAGCAGGGAAACTGGAAGCCCACTGTGTGCACTCAACCAGCTGTGACAACAGCTCTTTGAAAGAAGTAGATCGCTCGTGAAGTGACAGTTGATATCCAGGAGATCGCGAAGAACACTGCCACGCCGTAACACCAACACAGAGAGGTCTCGAAACAGCAGACTCGTTGAGCTCACGGAAAACACTATCCAAACGCTCATTCACTCAGAGGACACAACCGATCAGCTCCGAAACTGAAAGCGTTTGTATATGCGCTTGCTTCCGCCTTTATACCCGCACTGGTAGGCGGGCCGCAGAATGCAAATCTTGCATGCCAATGTTCATTGGCTCGTTTTAATTCACTCGAAGACAATTGGTCTCCCTAGCGTGATCCCAATTCGTTGGAAACTCCTCCGACGAGACGTAGGAGTTCCCGAACGAAAGGGAACCTGTATAAGTACACATAAATCTCGGAAATGGTATGTCAATTTGTAGTTGCCAAACAGTAACCATAAAACCGTTAACATTTATTGAAAAAGAGGTGGAAATAATAATAATAAAAAAACTTTTACATCGAGAAGCTATAGTGGATACATCGGTTGAAATCCATGTTTCCTCTGGGTCTTAACAAAGACTGACCTTTTGTGTTTTCTCTGTTATAGAAACACACTGTAAACACAATATATATATATAAAGTAGGATCTGATTTATAAGTGTATCTTTATTTTTTTAAGAATCATGTTGCACTGAGACTGTAATGCGATTGGATGGCAATACTGATTAATGAACAACATTTGTTGCCTGATGTGCCAAATCACCTTCCATTTTTATCTTCATTTGTTGGTTGTGGGAGTAATTTGTTTTGTTAATAAAATGTATGTTTTGAGTATTTTTATATGTTTTTGTCATGTACAGACTCAGACTGAAATGACCAGGAAACAAGGTGAAACTCAAACAAGGTGTTTATTAAGAGTTTTGGGCAGGAACACTCGGGAGGAATTAAGGGAAGAAGTTCTTCCCTCCCTTCAACTTCTTTCCTCCCTGCAATTTCTTCCAAGAAGTTGCAGGGAGGGAAGTTTAAAAAAAACGGTCCCACTTTATATTAAGTGGCTTCAACTACTATGTACTAACATTGAAATTAATAATTTGATACAATGGACTTATTGTGTACACACATGTTTTTACATTGTACTTATATTTAAAAAAATACCTGCATGTAATTACAGCTGTAATTAATTTATGTAACTACATTTGAAATAACACTGTTGACCTTCCCTTACACCTTAACCCACCCTTAAACCTGCCCATACCACCACACCTCTCCCTAACCTTAAATAGCAGCAAAAGTGTTTTACAATACAACACGAACACAGTACATTGTACTTATTTATCTATGTAAGTACATAGTACTTAAAGCCACTTAATATAAAGTGGGACCAAAAAACCTTTAAATAATGTTCTAATAATAAGTTTAATTACATTTAGGCTATATTTTAGTTTACCATCTTTCAAAGACAACAGAATTATGAAATTACATATAAAGATGTATGTATCAAAAAAGCACTTTTAAGGTCTCAATTTAATTTAATATAAACTATAATACATTTACATTGAATTATAAATAAATAAATAACATGCAGTTGACTATATTCTAATTGAAAGCCATAAACTACTTTATTTCATATTTGTGTTGTATACCCTATCAGAACAAAAATTCATAATGCAAACAAGTATGCAGAGCATTTTCATTATTGCCTATATAGTGCACATTAACATAAACTGTGTTCTTCTGCAGTCAAAGTTAAACTAGTTTACAAAATGTCTATCATAAACTACCTGAATAAAATCTGCATTAGTGTACTTGGGTGGAGTATGCTTCTTGCTCAAGTCTTTTCAGGGTTAAAACTCAAGCCAGATGAAGCAGCAGACCCAGATAGTGGTGTCACTTAGCTGTTTTGATCTTGTCACTTGCCTTAAAGTATATTAAAGTACATTAAAGGACATTTGATCTCATCACAAGCCTGTTCAGACATTCACACAGTTGTGTTGGGTGTACCACACATGAGAGGGCCCGTTTCCAAGGCCTTTCTCCTTCTTGCCACAGCTGAAACCTCTTTTTTTTTTTGTTCCCTAACTGGATTGATGCAGCACAGCATGACAGTCTAAATCTGCCCTTCTTGACCTCATTTTGGCATCTTGTCCTGAAACTGACTTGTGCATGTGTGAAGTTCACCAAGCATGACCTTCAAACATGAAGAATCAGGTGATAACAAAAAGTGACAAAACAGACACCCAAGCAACTAATTTTTGTCTTACTTCCCTTATAAGTAGAATTAACTGACAAAGGGAGTTTTTTAAAAAAAGTTTTTTTTATTCTCATGTACAGCACTTTGGGACCCACTGTGGTTTTTGAAAGTGCTCTAGAAATAAAGTTAAGTTGAGAAAACAGGAAGCTGCAAGCACGTATGACTTTCTGTATGCTACAGCAAACATATTTATGCAAGGTAAAAGAAAAAGAAAACAGAACACATTAAACTACCTACCATTTATGAACATGACTAGAACATGAAAATGTAGGTGACATTTGTAAACTGTTTGGTATTCTCATACAGCCTTGTCTTCTCTTGTGAAAAAGAAGTACACTTTAGAATACTTTAAAAAGAGCTACTTATGGAAATGACTAAACATAATGTTTTCAGATGCTTTATTGCATGTTAATTAAATGAAAATGTATTATGGTTTACATCTATGCAGTTAGCTAAATTTGATAGTGCTTTTTGACCCTCTTAAGTAGGACTTAGTTCACACAAAAAATGAAAATTATCCCATAATTTACTCACCCTCAAGCCATGTGCATATGACTTTCTTGTTTCAGCCAAACACAATTGGAGTTATATTAAAAAAATATCCTGGCTCTTCCAAGCTTTATAGTGGGAGTAGTGAGGGCCTGAGATTGTGAAGCCCAAAAAAAGCATCCATCCATCATAAAAGTAATCCATACGGCTACAGGGGGTTAATAAAGTGACCTTTTGAAGTGAAGCCATGCATTTTTGTAAGAAAAAAAATATCCATATTTACAACTTTATAAACTATAAACACCACACTCTTAACCCGAATTAGTTGACTTTACTCGCAAATCGCGTGGAAACCCGTTGCCCTATACCACTTTAGTTTTTACACAAGCTGAAACTAAACATGTTGAGTTGTATTAACATGGAACCCTAACTTTTTACACAAGCTGAAACTAAACATGTTGAGTGGTATTAACATTCACATCAATCATATGGAAAGACCCAGACAATAAAAGATTAAACAGATGAAATGAGGTGCTGATGACTTATAATCTTTATAGATGACTACATCAATATGCAGTCATAGTAACTGGATCACTATACTCTTGGCTTTTTTGCTATAACAATTGTGCCTTTTAAACACACAGGCAAAGCAGCCAGAGAAAAACTGATGTTCAATTGTCAAGGGCAAGAGCCCAACTAAAGCCAACACTTATCACCATTATGGTGACTACAAATTAACCCTCAGAGAGTCTTCGGTCACTTCTGAATTTTGAAGTTTTGAATTTTAAAAAATCACAGCTTCATCGGAAGGTTATGATACTTGGTGACTTTTATGGCATTAGGTATGTGTATGCAAAAAAAAATTGAGGTCATGATCCGAGCATGCTAAGTGGTCGTAAAAAAAATAGTCACACTCAGTGCCTTCGGTCAAAAATGACCGACCCATAGGAAATGAATGGGAAATTTACAAAAACACAAAAATTCTCTGAATTTTTGTCTGTACAATCTACAAATCGGCCACGATTCTAAAAAAAAGTACACCGCAGTAAAGGGGTGACACTCTACAGTGCAAAAAATTCACACCCACCCACACACACACACACACACATAGAAACACACTTTTATACACATACACACCAATAAATTCAGATTACAAAAATCTGTTTTGAATTTTTAAAAATCACAGCTTCATTGGAATGTTACGAAACTTGGTGACTTTTTAGGTATGTGAACACAGAAAAAAATTGAGGTCATGATCCGAGCATGCTAAGTGGTCGTAAAAAAAATAGTCACACTCATGGTCTTCGGTCAAAAATGACCCCCATAGGAAATGAATGGGAAATTGACAAAAACACAAAAATTCGCTACAAATCGGCCACGATGCAGAAAAAAAGTGCTCAGCAATGAAGGGGTGAAACTCTAAAACATCAAGAGTGAAAAACATAACATAATTAATAATTATAATTAATATATATATATATATATATATATATATATATATATATATATATATATATATATATATATATATAATTAATATAATAATTATTAAAATTATTAAAATAATAATTAATAAAATGTTATAAACCTTGGCAAAAATTATTATTTGACAATTTCTAAAAAAATACAATCTATCCACATCTTAAAAGTAAGTAATTTGGTCCAAAAACAACTAGAATTCACAAGCATCTCCATTTAGAGCTATTACAGGCATCTAGTGGTAAACCCATGCAATAATATGATTTATTTAATTTTATGTTTAATAAATTGATTTATTTTTTTTCTGAAAGCCTAGTCTCTATTTTAACCGAAAATACCGCATAGAAAAAAATAAATAAAAATAATAATCATTTAAAAAAAAAAAATTATTTTCAATGGCAAAAAATGGACTATAAATATTGCATAAATATTAATAAGTTCAATCAAATTGTCTCAAAATACTAAATTAAAAAGAATAAATATTATAGAACAAAAATAAATTGCATTGGTTTTTACTGGGATGGAGGAAGTTTCATTTTTAGGTGTCCGGTCACTTCTGACCGGGAAGGCACTGAGTGTGACTGCTAAACAAAGACTCTCTGAGGGTTAAACAATAATTCACCAACATCTAAACCTCTGTTAATTCTCAATACCGTCTGCTTCTCAATACTCAATACAATTCTCAATACTCATCCCGCCAGGTGTAGAGCACCTTGGACGCACGTTAGACGCGGGTCTTTTCACGTGACCAGGTAGGTTTTTGATTTGGCCCCTCCCCTTATGAAACTAAACATACCAAGTTATCTCTGCTAAACCTGATTAGTGCAATGCATCTTTCAGTTAAATAGTACAAACAACTAATGTTGTTTAGTAATGATAGCAGGTTTTTACTAAACATAAAATAATAAGTAATGATCACTCGTAAGTTTAATTAGAAACAAAATCTGGGTTTACAGTGCAGTAACGGCCGTTTACGAGTCTAAATCTGGTGGAAAAGTGACCTTTGACCCGACGCATGATGTAGGACGTTGGAGTAGCGTAAGCTTAGTTGAGAGTAGACACTTCTAGCGGTTCAAACAAATGGGCTGGGCAACAAAATCAAGCACCGACATTCCAGTTAAGAAATTCTCACTTTAAACTTCCAATTCGTGACTGATGTTTTGTTTTGCTCTATCTTCTACGCTTCCGTGTTGGTCAATACGTCATGCGTCGGGTCAGAGGTCACTCTTCCATCGGAACCCGACTCGTGTACAGCCATTACCGGAAGCCAGTGCTTATAGTTTATGAAGTTATAAATATGGATATTTTTCTTACAAAAAAGCATCACTTCACTTCAGAAGGACTTTATTAACCCCCTGGAGCCAGATTCACTTAAGTGTTTTTTTTCCCCAGTAATATTAGCCTATATTATCTGCAAGTACAGTTTAATAAACGGTTTAAATACGGTTAGTTTTGAAGTACGTTGTGAGCACATTCAATATGTGCACTTATTCACAAGCGATGTTAATAATTTAGCATATCGTTGTGCTTTCATTGTAATAGTAATAAATTACATGTTTGATTTTAAGGACATTTTTATTTATGCACGGTAAACAATTTTGGTACAGTGTTGGGTCACAAAACCATAGCTTCATCTTTAGCATCAGCATCCAGCTTGATTCTGATCTGGAGAGTATGTTATAATAGTTTGTCTTACTGACATTCAAAAAAAGAAATCAGTCAAAAGTCCAAATTAGGTCAGTTGTATCATTTGTAAGCGAGCTGGACAAAGCAAAAATGACTTGTTCCAAATGAAGCACATGCATAAGGTCTGTGGGTGTACACTGTGTTCTCGTTGTCTCACCACAAAGGCACGCTGAGTACAGAAAGTACAGAAGGAAGTCACACGTATGCATGTACACGTTTACACATGTTGTCAACATGCAGCATCACCTATTTATGTAACCAAATAACCCACAAAGAATCATAAATTACTATTATGAGTCTTACTAATAGAGAAACTCTACAATTCTTGCTTGTTAAAGCCGCCTGCAGTACGTGTGTTTATGTTTGTGCAATGCATGGCATACCGAGACATTTTCAGGATCCTCCACGTTAAGCTTGCTGACAGGGTGAAGGGCTGTGAAATATATGGTGCTGCTCAAAGTTATAAGTTCACAGACCCCGGCCTTCACACTGACACACGATCCCTCCATGCAGCACAAACAACAGGCTGCTTTAAATAAAAAAATACTAATATTATATCCCGTGTACTACAGTTTTGTTGAATGTGCATTTATCACCGTCAGGACTGCAGGCATTTAAAGGAACACTCCACCGTTTTTTGAAATAGGGCTTATTCACCTTCTTTCCTAGATTTAGATAGGTGGGCAAATGCATTTTGTCTTAATGCATGCATTGTTTTAGTTTGACAGGGTCGGCGCTATCTTAGCTTAATGAATGGAATCCTTTGTTGCCAGCTAGCATGTCCTGAGTAAAAGTGATAAAAAAAAAACAACAACACCTAATTACTTCTTGTGGCCTGCGTATTCACAACGAGTACAAATAGCGATGCAGATTAACACTAGGCGATTTCCTATAGGCAGATATTGACTTGGGACTATATTAGGGCAAAGCACAGGTGAAGCACTGCTACTTGGGCGCAGAGATATCACACAACACATGAAACGGGATTTATCACTTACGCTAGATAACGTTACAGAAAGCACCATCACTTCAAAATAATTATATTTGAAACTAGACTTCTGAGTAATACTGAAGATATTGCTATAAACTGAATATAAATCATCCAAGTGAGGATGCTGCACACTGGTGGTGGTTGAGGAGAGATCCCCTGATATGATTGTAAAGCGCTTTAGGTGTACAGTAGTGCATATGAAAGCGTTATATAAATGCCTCATTCATTCAAATGCCTCATTTATTCACTGATGATGCACTTTGTTGACAAATGCCAGAAATAAAGTCAAACTGGTTAGTAATAAGTGAAGCTGGTAATGCTGTTTGTGGAGTTGTTTAATCCTCTTCTGCTGAGATCTGGAGAGATTTAATGTCTTCTTTTCTCTTCAGTTGATTTCATCTAAGGCTGTGACTGGAAGTCAGTTGTAGTTCTTGTGTTTCTGCTCATCTCTTTTTACTGTTCTCTTTTTTCCTTCAGTGATTCTGTTTAACAGGCTTGTTGAGGCTGATATCTCTTTAATATACACAGATTTTATGGCCTAAATAAGGACCAGTTCTGATTAATTTGCTTGTGGCATTGCTATGGCCTACTTGTGGTCCAGATCTGGCAAACAGGAACGGAGTGTCAAAGTGCTTCATTACATGTATTACGAGGGTCAGATCATCACTCCACGAGTGTCAGATGTGGGCATAATGGGCCAACTGGGCTTTTGCTATATACCTCTTTTTATCAGAACAGTAACAACAGAATCGCTTTTCAAAGCAAAACCTAAAACCTATGTCTCTCTGGGAAGGTTTATGACTCCTGAGTCTAAATGGAGCTGATGTAAGCATCTAAATACATGCTTTTTCTTGTATGGCGGATGTAAAGCATGCTGTTGAATGTTTATCTGTTTTGGTCTTTTATCAGAACCTTTTACTTAATGTTGTTCAGCACAATGGTGGACGAGGATATATCCTTCCATATCCAGATCTAGTTATCTATGATCAGATCTTTTTTCTTTTGCATAAAAGTGCTTTAATAACAGAAAGAAACAGAAGAGCATCTTCTGAATAATTTGTGAAAACTGCAAAATAATCATTCCTATTGTTCTGCAAATCTTTTTGAAAGTTGTTTTCTCTGACTATCGAACACATGCATGCTGTATTCATATGAGCTGAGAGAAATCTTCAAACCTAAACATCATGTTGCACAGTCCAATTAACACACACTCAAGACTTGTTTATTTCTTATATTGCACATTTAACAACTCATTATCCAGAGGCACATTTATGCATGTATCAGACACTTTAATCAAAAAGACTTACATTGCATTCAATCTATAGATTTGATCCCTGGGAATCAAATCCATGACTTTGGGTTTGCTCACACCATGATGATGATTATCCAGGTTACAGGATACCTGTATCACTATAGTGTTCCTGTAGCTCAGCTAATCATGATGCAGCATAATAAAGAAAATGTTACGAGTAAAAAAAAAAAAAATCACACATAAAAAAAAAAGTGTAACACTTTCTTTTAGGCCCTATTTGCAGCTGCTAGTAACATGCATTTTAAATGAGATTGTTTGTGATCTGTCTTTTGTTCAGATCACAATATCTTGATGTGATCTTGATGTTTTGAAATGTTTAAGAAACTCACTCGCTGAACTGGGGATCTGTAAACCTGTGCAATCACTCCAACTTCACTCCATTAGCATCATTTCTCTTCCAACCTAGGAAAGATACAGCAGATTATACACTATACAAACTTCATCTCGAGCACATAAATATGTTCTTGGAAATGTTTATGCCAAGTTTGTCAGGGTTGGGTGTGATGGAAGAAGCGATGACTCAATCACAGTAATGAAGAGCTTTTATTAATAATAAAAAATAAAACAAGACACTTCACTTCACTTCACTTCACAGGAACATACAAGGGTAGAAATACGATGACGAACCAGAAAAGGACTGCAAACACAAGGAGAATAAATAGAGAGCAAACAAAGCAGGTAATGAGGGAGGACAGGTGGAGAAAATTAATCAATAATCAGGTAACAAGATGGGCAGGGCTAGACAAACAGGAGAGGACAAGAAACAAGGAAACATACAAGAAATGTGCTCACAACAAACATGACTAAAACAAGCACATGGCCAATACAACAAATCATAAGCCATGTGTTCACACTAAACACTCATCCTGTCCTCACAACAGAGGACAAACACGTGGAGCATGAGTGTCCGAATCCCGACAGAACCGAAACCAAACTAGACTGAAGTGCCGGGATCCAAACCTCACACTCCGCACATGAAACAAGGTTTCAATGATGTCACATTTGTTTGATAGAAAGTATGGAAAATGTTACCTTGTAGTCTGTGTTATCATATTAAATTAAAATAGTGAAAATAATCAATCACCATCATAAACTTTAACCCGCTTTCACATTGTTCACATATTTCTACGTCATACTATACTATCAAACTGTTAATTATTATTATTTTTAAATATCTTTTAAAAAGGATATTTTAAAAACAAGAGATTTAAAGCAATGATCATGTTGAATAATTATAAAACTCACCATTTTTTTTGTAGATGAAGTACCAGAACAAGAGAACTAGAGCTAGAAGAACTACAGCTGCTCCAATTACTGCTATAGCAAGACATTGAGATTCTGTTTCCCTGTCAAAATATCTTCCATCTGCAGAATGAAGAAAAAATAATGCTTCATAAATGCTTTTAAACTGTTGAACAGAGTTTAACCTTAATTGTCTGGGCAATTACACTACATTATTTTAAAAGTGCTCTAAGCGATGTCACATGTTTTTTAAGCATGAAAGAGAAGCATGAAGAGGGAAGTTAGCTAGAGGAGAGATGTCCTAGACAATGACAACGACTAACGCTAGAATTATATTCTCTTGAATTTTGATATGGCCGACACACGACCAAAGAGAAGAGGGAAAAGGAGAAGGAACGCAAGTCCCGAATTTACATCGGAAAAGCCTGTTTCAGGAAGCACGGAAGGGAGGGGGAGGGGACGGGATGAGGAGGAGGGAGGGTCGAGCTAGTACTTCGAACGTCAACAAGAAGTGACGTCACCCAACATCGCTTAGAGCGCCTTTAAGGGCTCATGAAATGGAAAATCTAAATGTCCTTGATATTTACACATAGAAGACGTTACTCTACAATAAAAACATACTGCAAGTATCACACCTCACAACCCAAGTTTTCTGTCCTTCTGAAACATCAGGATATCCTTCCAAAAGTTGGAAATATTTGCAAATATTTGGAATTTTTAATGCATGCTAACTTCATAAGCTAAACTCCAGAAACATAATAATAAGAAAATACATTTCATGGCCCCTTTAATTACATTAAAAACATCAACATTACTCCACTTTCCACAGATACTGGTTTGTATTCAATCTTCATGATATAGGCTAATTGTAGATGCAGAATTAGTGCATAATGGATATTTAAATCATAATCACAACTAAATGTATGTTGATATTTACTCCACACTGTTAAAACCGGTCGTGATTGAGTCAGACTGCTGTGAGTGAGCAGACAGTCGTAAGATCCTTCATTGTTCTTGTCGATCTTCACACTGATTCTCATCTGAAAGGTTTCATCAGCATTTGGTCTGATTCCAGAAGATGTTTGATCCTCAAGAATGTGTTTGTTCCTTCTAATGTTCATCTGAACATCTCTGGAGTAGAAACCAGTGGCCAGACACGTCAGAACCAGTTTACTTTCATCATCAGAAAGTTTCGGCACAAAAGCGTGAACATCTGGTGGAGCTGAAGCAGAAAATAATAATGCAATTAACATTTTTGAATTTTGTTTTCTCTCTCCTGTTTCTGAGCTGAGAAGAAATTAGGGTTTTGTTCCACAGAGGATGGCAAGTCATATGGGTTTCGAAAGACATAATGAGAATGAGTCTTTTCAATTTTCTCTTTAATGAAATCTGCTAACTGGTGGATCTAATACTTTAGTAAGCTGACAGTAATCCAATGTGAAAATCAATCTCCTGCTATCCAGATGAACATCCACTGATTTGAGAGACACATCTACAACTGAACTCTGTTACGCCACACTGGATCTGCACTAATAAACATGAAGCGTCAGACTTTCTGATGCAAACACACAATTACATATATAAGTGTAGAGAAATCCCTGCATGTATGAAAAAAACTTTTTTTAAAACAGTTTAAATGTTCTTCTCAGTGGTATTTATTTGTCACTGATGATAAATTGCCTCTGTATCGGGAAACAATTAGAAACAACTTCCTGAAGTTATTTATTCAAACACACATTTTGGTTTTTCAATTTTAATGGGGACTTTTCATAGCCATAATGATTTTTTATACTGTACAAACTGTATTTTCTCTCCCCTTACACTAAACCCTACCCTACACACACACACACACACACACACACTAACCCTATCCCTAAACATACCCATCACACACACACACTAACCCAACCCCTAAAACTACCCATCACACAAAACTTGCTGCATTATTACATTTTCAAAAAATCTCATTCTGTATGATTTATAAGCTGTTTTCCTCACGGGGACCAAAAAACATTATATATTTTATATGTATATATATGTGTAGGGAACAGTAGGGCCACAGAGAGAGAGAGAGAGAGAGAGAGAGAGAGAGAGAGAGAGAGAGAGAGAGAGAGAGAGAGAGAGAGAGAGAGGAGCTATTTAAAGATTTGATCAGAACTTACTCTGTTTTGTGTTGTGAAACGCTGAGATCCAGTCAGTGCAGGTCTTGAGGAAATGTTTGATGAACTGGTTGTGTCCAGTTTGACGATCCCATTTCTCTTTAGTTTCTTTGGCTTTGGGTTTTTTTTCAATCCACTGCATAGTTTCATAATTAAAGGATATAAGATCTTCTCCATCAAATCCATATTCATCAAAGACAGTCAGATTCACTGATCCATCAGGAAGTTTCTCCAGTTCACAGCCAATTATTCTCTGAAGAACATGATCTACAATCACAGAACAACACTCATGAGAAACTCACAGTAAATATAATGTCTGATAATTAATAAGAGTAAAGCATGAATCTCACCAGAACACTGTGAGTCTGTGCAGTTTGACAGAGTCCTGATCTGATGTATGAACCAGTCTCTAGAATCAGGAGGATCTTCAGGAGCTTCAGTCCAGTCTTTATCAGTCAGAATCCAGACTCGTTCTTCATTACTGAAGTGTTTGATCCGTCTGTCATCATAAACACACACAGCACTGAACTCTGGGAATGAGTCTGATTTGGTCAGGACTGTAAACTTGTAGTGGAGGAAGTGTTTCTCTGAGGAACATATGAAACACAAACAACAATGGAAAAATGATACGTAAGCAACTAAAATGTATTTATTCAGAACAAAGACAGCAAAGCTGACCAAAGTGCTGAGCAAAGTAGGATTACAACACAATAAAAGACAACACAACACAATATGCAAAACGTTATAGGTGAAATTATGTATGCTAAAAAACACAACATCTTAAATATAACCTAAAAACAAACTCAAGTTGTTGATGTAACTGGTATCTGTCGAACAGAAGGAAGTGCTGTATACGGACATAAAAAAAGCTTTTTTTCTTACCTTGCTGTGCATCGCTTAGAAAAGAGCAAAACAATAAAAAACTAAATAAAATCATTCTTAAGTGTGTGTTCACTACTCACTGCTCCTAATGTGTGCGCTCTAACTTGGATGTGTTAAACGCAGAGGACAAACTCTGGCTTACTATACTTCACCTTCATCATGTCATTTGTGTCTGTGTACAGAAGATGTTTATATTCTGTGCGTTCAGGAAATGAGGAAATGAGGAAATGAGAAAACACTCGCTTGATGGAATCACAAAGCGTGTCTGTCTGCATTCCTGAGCTCATGTCAAGTCAAGCTCCATTTCAAAGCAGCTTCATAATATTAAACACAATCTAATTGTTATCTTATACAATACAGTATAATAAGTGTCATCATGTTCTCTTATACGCATCTAATAAGACAATAGTGTCATCATTCACACAGTTCAGTTCAGCTCAATGACTGTCAACTTCAACGAGTGGCCAGAATGTGGAGAACAACATGAAGGCATGAGATGCAATAGGATCTTGCTCAAGTACTGAAGAGCTACAGCATTTACGGCTTTATAAGAAATCAGCACAATATATATATATTTTTTTCAATGTTTAATAAGTAAATGCAGAATGGAGCAAAAACTTCTGCTTCATTTTGGACCAGCTATTCATATAAGTCTTCTACAGTCATGACAGGTTAATGCGATGAACAGACTGAAACTGAATTCAAACTGCACATATTCAAAGATGGTACAAATTTGTTTGCTTAAAAAATAGGAGGATCCCCCCCACCCCTCCCCCCTCCCCCCCACACACACACTCCTTTTTCCCATTCACAGTAGAACCAGCAGGAACACGACTTAAAAAGGCAAACAGAGTCAGATTTGATTTCATGTTGATGTAAAGCACTTTGAACAAGTGAGTCAACAATATTCAGCTTCTGTGTGGTCTATGAAAACACAATAACATTCAGCTCACAAATAATCCATGATTTTATTTGTTTTTAAACAAATTTACTCAACAATTATACATTGTATAAAAACCTGTTATAAATGTCAGTTTCAGATTCCTGAACTTGGATATTTTTGATGTGCTGAAGAATTAGATCCTCATTAACTGATAATCATCTAATGAATCAATAGAGACTCTCTCATAGGTTTCTGCTTAATGTGTGTAAAAGGCTTTACCTGAGAGTGTGAAATACAGCAGAATTAATATTTCATCTGTTTAATGCAGATTATCTTTGAGTCGCATTCTCTTTGGTTATTTCATATCCACGTTTTTAAAAAACGCTCTGATGGATCTGATCATATCTTCTGAGCTCTGCACAGATTTAATGTTTGATTAATAAAAGATGCATCAAAGAAAAAACTCTAAAGCCTTAATTTTTTTTAATTCATATTTCTATTCATTCCTAACAAAAAAAACAAACAAAAAAAACTGTAAAGCTTCTTATTCTTACTAGTTTTTGCTGTTGTTGTTGAAATAATATTTAATCTCCTTTGACTATCGAACACATGCTGTATTCATATGAGCTGAGAGAAATGTATGACATCAGTCAAACCTAAACATGTTTCACCATGTCCAATAAACACACACTCACAGTTACTCAAGACTCATTTATTTCTCAGTATTTAACACATGCTGTCCAAAGAAGCACATTTACAGTAGCATCTGTCACACACTTCAGAGTCTTACACTCCATAAAGCATCTGGACATTTGATCAACACATGTTCCCTGGGAATCAACCCGTGACCTGATTATGATTAGTCCAATTACAGGAAAACTATGAGGAACGCCAGGAATATCTGTATCTCTATAGTGTCCCTGTAGCCAATCATGTCACAGCATAATGAAGTTAATATTACAAACACACACAAAGTCCCCTGACAGGATTTAAAACACAGAATAATAAAGTAAATATTACAAACACACACAAAGTCTCCTGACAGGATTTAAAACACAGAATAATAAAGTAAATATTACAAACACACACAAAGTCTCCTGACAGGATTTAAAACACAGAATAATAAAGTAAATATTACAAACACACACAAAGTCTCCTGACAGGATTTATCTTTTGAAAGAAAGGATCTTGGTCATTACACAAATTCAGCCTGAAGAGTTTAACCATGACCGCTGAAAGTTACATAATCACAATAATAACTCTTACAGTAAATTATGTATTGCACTAATAACCAGAGAAGAGGGATTGATCATAATAATTCAGGAAATACCTGTAAAATAACTGTGTTTACGCTTTATTTAAATTAGGATATTTTACTTTAATTTCAAGATTTTTGTCTGGCAGTCATTTTATAGGTTTATCATTTAACTGTTTTGTTACTGTTAATTAAAGATTTTTTTTGTAAGTTTACGTATGTTATTTAAGAAAACAGAAGAAATAGTGAATAAAAAAAGACAGTAATATTTCTGTATAAAAATGTGAATTACTGTAATTTGTCATAAATGTCATATTATTTCAATAAACAGTCGAGTTGTTAATTTAGAGATATTGTTTGAAGTTTTACAGTTTTGAGTATAATTTAAAATAGAAGAAAATGACCTTCAAAGAAATCTGTTGTTTTCTGTAAAATTAGTTGTTGTTTTTTACAGTGTGGGATTATGCCTTTCCAATCTCCTAGACCACATAGAAACATTGCAAAATCAACCTTTTATGATTTATGCTATTTTTAGAACAAAAACTTTATAAACAAATGATACACATAATGAAACAACATAATAAAAATGTATAATCTTGTGACATTATATACAAAAAAAAGAAAGTAAAATATAATGGCAGGAAGTATTCGGGGAATATAACCGCGCTCTTGTGGGTCACTCTTGGGCCGGTCAACCTCCTTCTTAGTTTCATCATTTCGTATCCGATTCCCCCTCCTGAAACAACAACAGAGAATCATGTTACATGTAATACACACATATAATATGTTCTCGATCTTTTGAAATATTCAAGAAATTTTAAAATGTTCCTTTTTTATCTAAACATAAAGGAACATAAAAAGTGACCGTCATGATTAAGTATTCGTACTAAAAGTTGTCACCAATTAGAAATGGATGAATGAACAAAAATTAAAGCCTTAAACTACATTTCTTGCCGAACATAAGAATACTGTATTTTCAGAATCAACCAAATTGAAAAACGTTTAATTTGTCTTGGTTTATTTTCTATCAGGGCGCGGATACAGTCAAACTATCCAGCTCAAAAAATATCTTTAAGACAAGAATATTTAAAAACAACAGATTTAAAACTGTCACAATCATGTTGAATATGTTGAACTCACCGTCTGACACTTTCTTTTTGTTGATCCACCAACAAATGAGAACTAGAAGTAGAAGAAGAAATGCTGCCGCTCCTCCTGTTATATAAAGCCAGAAACGTTCTGTTTCACAGTCAAAACATCCTCCATCTGCAGAATGAAGAATATATATAATTATATAGAACCAGAAACATTATGAATGCTTATCACCTGTTGAACTGAATCGAGGCACTTCAACTGTATTTGTTTGTGACCTGAATCTATTCCAGCATCATCATGTTCTCCTGATACAATATGACTGATGCAGAAGCACCATTACTGTATAAAGATCATTCATATTCACTCAAGACTGTAATTATGATCATATTTACCCCAGTCTACTGTAACTGGTTCTGTCAGGCTGCTGTGAGTGACCAGACAGTCGTAAGATCCTTCATGGTTTCTGTCGATCTTCACACTGATTCTCATCTGAAAGGTTTCATCCTCATTTGGTCTGATTCCAGAAGATGTTTGATCCTCAAGATTAATTCTGTTCAATCTAATGTTCATCTGAACATCTCTGGGGTAGAAACCAGTGGCCAGACAGCTCAGAACCAGTTTACTTTCATCATCAGGAGATTTACTCACAGAGACATGAACATCTGGAGAACCTGGAGAAGAAAGAAGAATAAAATCATGATGAAACTGATTCTGCCTCGATGGTTTCTGTGTGGTGAAAAAAAAATTACATTCTTCATTTTATCAATAAAATTCATCATTATAAATCCATCTTTTGTGTTCCACATAAGGGAAACAACAAGGGTAACAAAATGATGACAAGCTGAATTAGCCTTTCAACCAAAGGTTTGTCTTTATAATTCTCTATTTAAGTCTTAACATTAACTGATAAACATCAACTCCTGTAGACCAGATGAACATGATCTGCGGCATCAAGAACATTTCCTTAAGGATCTTCAACTCATAAACTCATATAGACTCAGACACACACACACACACACACACACACATTTAATTAAACTGATCTGATCAGAACTTACTCTTATTTGTGTTGTGAAATGCTGAGATCCAGTCAGTGCAGGTCTTGAGGAAATACTGCAGGAACTGGTTGCGTCCAGTTTTACGATCCCATTTCTCTTTAGTTTCTTTGGCTTTGGGGCTTTTATCAATCCACTGCATAGTGTCATAATTAAAGGATATAAAATCTTCTCCATCAAATCCATATTCATCAAAGACAGTCAGATTCACTGATCCATCAGGAAGTTTCTCCAGTTCACAGCCAATTATTCTCTGAAGAACATGATCTACAATCACAGAACAGAGATACTTTAGAGATACTGTATGGATTACTCAGATAGCAGCCTCCACTCCGAATGAACCAATCAGGAGCAGGGAAGTGAGATTTCAGTACAACACTGGTGCGACTAACACCGCGTCTACAAAGAATATAAAAGGTCCAAGATCTCAAGGACACTAATTACAATAATGGTGACTTCAAAGCAATTACAGTGTTAACAATACATTTCCTACAGTAATTTGTTGTAAAATACTCTTTAATCCTGTAAATTTTTAAATTTTTACAGTGTACATCGAGATTCAGTGTTAAAATATGGATTACAATATAAAATATATTATTATGTAATTAAACTGTAGATAAATATATACAATTTAACATAACATGATAATTAATAAGAGTAAAGCATGAATCTCACCAGAACACAGTGAGTCTGTGCAGTTTGACAGAGTCCTGATCTGATGTATGAACCAGTCTCTAGAATCAGGAGGATCTTCAGGAGCTTCAGTCCAGTCTTTATCAGTCAGAATCCAGACTCGTTCTTCATTACTGAAGTGTTTGATCCGTCTGTCATCATAAACACACACAGCACTGAACTCTGGGAATGAGTCTGATTTGGTCAGGACTGTAAACTTGTAGTGGAGGAAGTGTTTCTCTGAGGAACATACAGTATAAAAAAACAAGCTATGAAAACATATATTGACAAATGGTGGATAAAACTAACTTATTAAACAGGGCTGCCAACTCTCACGCAATTAACCTTTTTCACCCTTTTCATTAATCATTTTTCAACCCATTCCATTAATCCATTTCTCACGCCGACAGACTAGACAGAGTTACTTTTAATATGAAAAAAAAATTCTCAGCTCAGATTCTGTCCATTTTATTACGAAATTTAGACAATAAATACTGTTTTGGCGCTTGTAAATGTGACGTGACAGATCGCTGTAGCGCCCATAGATATCATATAATAAAGGCTAGATGTCTCGTCCGCGCTGCTGGCCAATGGAGGTCGACGTCTGCACATGGCGACCATCTTGCTACAGGGAGCTCGCTCACTCGTTTAATGGTGCATGCACTTTTAAATAACCATAACTTGCTAAATTTTCTACCGATTTTCAAACGGTTTGGTTTGTTATAAACGTCAGAGATGTAGTTATGACACTGCATAAATATGAATAATTATAACAATGGACTTCCATATGAAAGAATTATAGCCACGTTAATAACGTTTGTAAGAAACCAAACTGTTTGTAAATCCGTCAAGGTTTCAGCGAGATAAGAGGATTTGTGTGCGTGCTGATCACTCACCTTAATTCACAGCTTCCCTGTGATAAGATGGCCGCCGGTGATGGCGGAAGTGACTCCGCCTTAAAGGGATAGTTCACCCAGAAATGAAAATTATATCATTGTTTACTCACCCTCAAGTTGTTCCACACCTGTATGAGTTTCTTTGTTCTGCTGAACACAAAGGAAGATATTTGGAAGAATGTTTGTAACCAAACAGATCTCGGTCCCCATTGACTTCCATAATAGGAAAAAAATATACTATGGAAGTCAATGGGGACCGAGATCTGTTTGGTTACAAACATTCTTCCAAATATCTTCCTTTGTGTTCAGCAGAACAAAGAAACTCATACAGGTTTGGAACAACTTGAGGGTGAGTAAACAATGATAGAATTTTAATTTTTGGGTGAACTATCCCTTTAAAGGTAGGGTAGGTAGGATTTTTCTAAAAAAAACTTTTTCCTAAATTTATTTAAACTGTCTTTACTGTATATACCAATGCATAATTGAAATGTAAGTACTCTGAAAAAGAGAGTATAAACATCGAGTGTCTCTAGTCCTCTCAGGGCGCAATAAACACAGCTACTTTTTTCCATTCGGGACGAATTAAATGATTGGCTGGGCGACTGTCACTCTCCCTCGCTACCATGGCAACCACCCCTGCCGCTACAGGAGCCGCCCACATGCGCACGCACCCGTTTGACTCGAGGAGGCGACGAGTCACGAGGCACGGAAGCACGGAATCACGGAATCACAATTATGGCAGAGAAAGAGCAGTCAAAATTCCCAGTACCTGCATATACAGTCAGCGAAGGCCAACAGAGCCAACAGTGCTTTCATCGTGGAAGCTCTTACATGCAAAACACCGTATATGTTATGAATCTTACACGAAATTCACCTTCATCACAGTGTAACTGATGGTAATGGGAAAACGTGTATCAATGCAACCTGTTGTTAGCTTTGCCTTATGTTACTAGCTCGTTACTGAATCAAACTCAATATATTTTTAACTTTACCAGTATATGCTAGCTTGATAGTGATTACTAACAGCCATGTTAGTTGTTTATATTCATAATGATAAAGTTAGTTATTTTATTACATGATGTGATTCTAACATGATGTCACTCATGCACTCGGCATCGTGCGTTCATGTGTTTTGGGGGCGGAAGGGAGGGGGTGGGAGTGAATGGAATAATTAGCTGTGTTTATTGCAGCCCTGAGAGGACTACAAACACTCAATTTTTATACTCTCTTTTTCAGAGTACTTACATTTTAATTATGTATTGTTATTTAAAGACAGTTTAAACAAATTTGGGAAAAAAAGTTTTTTTTTAGAAAAAACCTACCTACCCTGCCTTTAAGACATCTAGCCTTAAATGGATATCTATGGTATCGCCCAGTTCAAGTGGCACGTAAACAGATCATCTGTTACTTTTTATTTAAAGATACAGTAGAACTTATTGAACGGTATATGTGCCTCATACATAATATCGATCAATCAGTGTTTTTCAAATGCGGAAAGAGGTCAATAAAATAACAGGAGAATGTTACATTTACCTCAGGAAAGCCATTTAATGACCATATTGGGTTAGTTGACTAGAAAAAATAGCTATAAAGAGGAGTATTTTGCTAAATATGTGCAATATATTACATATTTATTATATTTTTACTTGTGTCATTACATAATTGTTATTATAATGAAAACCGCATTATATTTTAACCTTTAATAATACCAGCTGATAGGTCTCTCTGTGTGTTTACAGCATTATGTTAGATATTTTTTTTTTTTGGAGAAAAATGAACATGTAGGCTATCTACTGTACCTAATATTTATCCAAATGAGTCAATATTGAATCAAGATGGTAATTATATCCAAAGTATTGAATTGAAATCGATAAATTTGTGTTAAGAAGTAATACAAACAGTAGCCTATACCAGTCATTGTACCATGAAACATTGTAACATGTTGTCACTAAACTTAATACAATTCTGTTTAGTTACCAAATCTTTTGACAATCACAATTACACTTAATGTGATGCAAGTGTGATGTACCCCCCCCCCCCCCCCCCCCAGCTCTGAAACCTGAAAACATAGGCTACTATACTATAAAGTACACTGTAAAACTGTATTTTATTTTACATTATATTTTATACTACTCATAGTATGTTTGTAAGTTACTGCAATTTATAGGTCGCATCTAGTCTAACGTTACTGAAACTAATAAACCGTGTTCTTACCTTGCAGCCCATCGCTAAATAAAGAGTGAAACAATACAAAAATAAACAAAAACATTCTTATGTCTACAGAACATTTAAAAAGTAGAGCAATCAACCATTTTCGCCCATTATATTTCAGACGAGCGTCTTGAACAGATTAAACACTGAAGTGAAAGTTTATCTCGTCTCTTCCGGGTTGTATTGAGCGTCAGGTGTATCAGCTCACTGTCGCCCCTCACTGGCTGCTGGAGGAACCACACTTTCGTTTTCACTCCCGACGTCACGTGTTGTGGAAAAATCCAGCCGTAATAAATCATTTAATTCATTGTTAACAGTATTATCTTTTTAAAAACTATCTTAAAACACAATTTTCACAGTTTTAACTGTTAACATTATACAACAAAACATTATATCACGGTCCAAACAGGACAATCAATCAATAAGTAAATGAATAAATAAATGTTACTCCATAAATAGTCCCTATGACATTCTGTGCCATAAGGTCTTGTTAAGTCATTTGAAAAATGTATGAGCGGACGGAAATTTAATGAAATTATTACTGAAATTTGCACAAATTGTAAAAAACAAACAAAAAAACATGCATATAGAACTGGACACGCCTCTTCGCGAGTCTCATCCAATCAGAGTTTACCTCGTCAGACGGGCATCCGTCAGGTCACACAAATACAAATGAGTGATACATTTCTGTTATTTTCACTTTTTGATGTAGTTTTATCATCACTATTGTGTTGATGGTGAAGCTTCTCTAAATATTCCATGTGATTGAAATATAATTAATTTATGACAAAACAGTTGAAAAACTGTCAAAATTGATTTCATGTTGATTTAAAGCACTAAGAAGCAGCGAGTCAGATATTAAGTTTCAGTGTGTATATGGTCTATAAAAATACAAACACTTTCACTTCACAAATAATCAATGTGTTTTATGACTTAATTTATAGTTTTTAAACAATTTAAAAAAAAGTTATTTTTATTTAGTAAATGTTGCTGAATGCTGAACGAAGAATTAGATCCTTCAACTCTTTAACAAAGTTGAATTGAATGAAATCTAAATCTAAATGAATCAATATCAGTCTCTGATAAAGACACATGTAAAAGTCATCAGACGATATTTTCACAGTAGTTTATTAGTTTTTCTCGATTGTTTACACACATTTTCTGAAAGCATGCCTCATATTCTCAGAACTCTACACAAAAATCCAAAAACACACACACAATGGGCAAAACCCCTCAATTATCCTGCAAAATGAAACTTTGCATTCAAAACAATGTTATTTCTTCTCAAAATGGTATTTTGTTTTCGAATGACACACACAAACCATCATATGAATAGACATTTATAAGAACCAGTTGAACACTGATGTGCTCAATGTAAAACACTATGATGAATGGAAAACACTTCTTCTCCATTCATCATAATGACTTAGGCCTTTTTTTTGTTCAGTGTTACACTTACTACAGAGTAAACAGTACATACATAAGTGTGTTGTAAAATATTTGAGAATATTGTTTTTATACTCAGAACACACAAATGCACGGTAACAAATATATTTTATTTTTCTCACAAAAACAATGTACACAGTGTACATCCCAACCAACACAAAGTTGCACATACAGTGGTATACATACAGAACAACAGAAGAATTGACTGTATACAGTTACAGTAAAAAAAAAAAAAAAAATCCAATGTTGGCATCCATTGCTCCATTGAAGAGCTCACCTGTTGCCCTTTTATGCTAAAGCTCTGATTGCTAATTATAAAACTGTGTGACGGGTGTTTGCCCGTGTGATGAGTCAGTGTGCATATCTGAATGGCAGTGTGTTCCTTGTGAAAACAAGAGATTTTCTGCATGAAAATTGTGCCAAAAGCAGAGAATTGTGTGTAGTGTTTTGAAAAAAGTGTGTTTTAGATCTGCAATTTGAGTGTAAAGCAGGAATTGTGCTTGTAGTTTAGCAGAATTGGTTCAGGCGGTTGGTGAATGTGTTACATGTTGTGGTCATTGTGTCTCAAGTACCAGAATTTGTGTGTAAACAATTGAGAAAAACTGTAAGATGTGTGTGACCATCATATGACAGTAAAAGAGCACACACAAACCTTATTCTAATATGGAAAGTGTATTGTAATGGTAAAGAGTGCTGGTCGTGACAGGAGGGCCTCCACTCAAGGAGACAATATGATGAACACGTCTAAGAATGTCCCACATATGGTTGAAATACCATCATTGGCCTAGAAAGATAACATTCTGGGAGTCAAGACTATAAAGGAGAAAGGATGCCCTCCCTTCACTGTCACACTCTGCAGCCACTCTGTGTGACTGTACGACTGCTGGCCTTTTCTTGCAAGAAAATACACCTCATCAAAGACTATTGGAAATGTTTGTCTTTTATTCAGTGATAGAATTTTGTTTGCCACCACACACCACATAAAAACCTCTTGACAGTGTTTTCTTTTACATAAAGGTTTCTTATAAAAACCTCTTTACAGTGTTTTCCATATACAACACTTTTCTCTCATAAGGCATGGTTAATGTAAAACACTTTTCCTTACACAAAGCTGTGATTATAGTTAATATAAGCCTGTTTATATGAGGCATTAAAGGGATAGTTCGCCCAAAAATGATATTAAACCCATGATTTACTCACCCTCAAGCCGTTCGAGATGCATATGTCAATCATTTTTCAGACGAACACATTTTTATTTTAGTTATTTTAGAAAATGTCTTAGATCTTTCAGTGGTTATAATGTGAAGTTATGGGGTCCAGCTGCTTTAAGTTCCAAAAATGTGCATGAATCCTTCACAAAAGTAATCCATCCGGCTCCAGGGGGATAAACGAAGGCCTTCTGAGGGTAATCCGTGCAGTTTTGTCGTAAAAATATGCATATTTAAAACTTTATAAATGAAAATAACTGGCTTCCGGTGGCAGTCGGCGCGCGTTCACAGAGATGGATGCTGGCGTATGACGTGTAGGAAGCGTCGTGACGTAGAACGAACGTGACAGCGCAGCCAGAGAGCAGAGGAAAACAAAACTCTACGTTCGTTCTACGTCACGACGCTTCCTACGCTACGTCCTACGTCATACGCCAGCATCCATCTCCGTGAATGCGTGAATGCCCAGAGCCGTTTATTAGGCGCTATGAATGTCTATCAAATGCGCCTGTACGTAGCTCATAGCCAATCGCTTCAATTAAACCAGATGACGTATGTAGAGCGACAGAAATTCGACGAGGAAAAAGACGATGGGTCAAAGATTTATTTGTACACGATGGCGTTTAGCGAATATTATCGTTTGTGCAAGATAAACATGAGGGTAGAAGGTAACGTCGAGTCTGATGCCATGTTGGATCCTAGGATATAAACAAACTGCTTCGGTGTCATCATCGTCTTGCTGCTCCCTCCCCGTTCTATGATTGGTTCCCTTTTTCAGGGGAAAATCTGGTCCATGGTGTCCAGACTGCCTAGCAGCGTGAATAAAATCGCGCTGCGAGCAAGGCAGTATGGGGAAACCCAGGCTACCCGACAGTATTAAATGTAATACTAATTATGATGTATTGAGTTTTATGTTAAATCTGTTAATAATTCACTGTTATTTTGGCTTCTGTGTAACACTGTGACACTGATCTGTGTTTAACTGGTTTGAACAAGCATTTCAAATGTGTTTTCTGTTTCACTTTTGATCTGATCACAGAAAACAGAAGCGTTTTAAACTCTCAGATGTTTCACTAAAACACCAATTCACAATTCACTGTCCATTTGGCTGGAACTACTAGAGAACTGAATTTCATGTAACATATATTACGTGATCTCGACCCTTTGAAATGTTTCAAGAGACTCTCAAATGTGAAAAGCAGCATCATATTTCTACCGAGCATAAAGAACAACATAAACAATAACTGTCAAAATGAATTGTTAATAAAGCAGAGTTGAACCAGATTAGAAAATGCTGACGAAAAAAAAAAAATCAAGAACAGAAAACAAAATGCACTTTTTGCAGAAAAGAACTGGAAAAGTATAATACAGGGTCCATTCAAAATGAACAAAAAAATTAATAAAAACATTTCATTAATGCCTGTGAATCTGTTCAAGTCCCAGTCGTAGATCCATCAGTATTGAGCTCATGATTGAATCGCATCAGCTGAACTGGTCATCTCTCTCTAATCCAAATACTTTCTCACCTTACCTATAAGATACAGAATACAATAGATATTATGTTCTTGTAAACATATAAATATGTTTATATTTATTCATACTTCACATTTCAAAATGATCAAAATCTCTATCACCATTCACATATTTCTACTGTTGTATACTTGCAAACTTTTCATTTCTAGTTCATACATTTTAAAAATGTCTTTAAATAAAGGAAATTTAAAATAAAATAAAACTTCGATCATGCTGGATATTTATAACTCACCATTTGACCTTCTCTCTTCTTTTATTCCTCCTGCTATTTCCAGGCCACTGCTGCTATTCCTCCTGCTATTCTTCCTGCTATTACTCCTGCTATTACTCCTGCTATTACTCCTGCTATTACTCCTATTCCTCCTAATATTACTCCTGCTATTCCTCCTGCTATTACTGGTATTATTACTCCTGCTATTCCTCCTCCTATTCCTCCTGCTATTAGTCCTCCTGCTATTACTCCTCCTTTTCCTTCTGCTATTCCTGCTGCTATTACTCCTGCTATTACTGATGCTATTCCTCCTGCTATTACTGCTATTATTACTGCTGCTATTCCTCCTCCTATTCCTCCTGCTATTACTGCTATTATTCCTCCTGCTATTACTGCTATTATTCCTCCTGCTATTACTGCTATTATTCCTCCTGCTATTACTGCTATTACTACTGCTATTACTCCTGCTATTACTAATGCTATTACTCCTGCTATAACTCCTGCTATTACTCCTGCTATTACTCCTGCTATTACTAATGCTATTACTCCTATTCCTCCTGCTATTACTCCTCCTATTCCTCCTGCTATTCTTCCTGCTATTACTCCTGCTATTACTGCTATAACAGGCCATCGAGATTCTGGATAACATTTGGAACATTTTCCATCTGCAGAGTGAAAAAAATAACATAAAATAAATAAAAACAAACTCATTGTAATTATTTTTAAATAAATGTTTTATATCAACATCATAAACTGTTAAACCAAATTGAGACACTGTAATAGTTTGTGAGTGGCAACTTTAATCTATTTCAGCATTATTCTCCTTGCGAGTGACTGTATTTATGATCATATTTACCCCAGTCTACAGTAACTGGTTCTGTCAGACTGCTGTGAGTGACCAGACAGTCATAAGATCCTTCATGGTTTCTGTCGATCTTCACACTGATTCTCATCTGAAAGGTTTCATCATCATTTGGTCTGATTCCAGAAGATGTTTGATCCTCAATATTAATTCTGTTCAATCTAATGTTCATCTGAACATCTCTGGGGTAGAAACCAGTGGCCAGACAGACCAGAACCAGCTTACTTTCATCATTAGGAGATTTACTCACAGAGACATGAACATCTGGAGAACCTGGAGTAGAAAGACAAATAAAATCATAATGAAGTCTCGATGGTTTCTGTGTGGTGAAAAGAAATTGCATTCTTCATTTTATCAATAAAATTCATCATTATAAATTCATTTTTTGTCTTCCACATAAGAGTACACTCTAAAAAATAATTATGTGGCTTAGTAAATATTACAGAAATATTTTACTTTAACTTAATAAAATCTCTGAATATCATTTACTTGATTGTTTGAGTTAAACATACCAAAATAATTGAGTAAAAATCCAACAGTTAATGTTATCTAAAATTTACAGATATATTTAAGTTTTTTTTTTTCAATAAAATGATTTAGTATTTGACTAACCAATTATTTCTTTATAATACACTTAAAGCCACACCGCGGACTTTGTGACCTAAAGAGTTGACGCATACGAGTTATTTTAAATGATTCCTCAGGCCAATATACAGCGTTTGACACTATTAATGCTCCGAGCGGGGCTGCCCTCTTGAAATACCGCCTATGTAAGTTTGGAGAAGACGGACCGTCGTTGGCCAGGTCATGTGACCTGGAGAACGTATCGCTTTACGGCCATCACGTGACCATAGGCTCTGATATACTCATGGAGCAGACTTTTGCGACAGTGCTGCGGCGCTTGTGGCCTCTAGGGGCGCTAGACGTGAAAGTTACAGGTCTAGCGCCCCTAGCGCCCGCAAAAGTTCCGCGGTGTGGCTTTAATATATTTGTAATATAAATTTCTATAAAAATATTTGAGAATGTTGAATTAAACTGATCTGTTTCAAGAAACAAAAATATTACTTAATTCAATATTATTAAAGGGGACCTATTATGCAAAATTCACTTTTGCATGCTGTTTGGACATAAATGTGTGTTGGCAGTGTGTGTACACAACCACCCAATAGTGATAAAAATCCACTCGCTCCTTTTTTATTAATCCCCATAAATCATAAGCAGTGTCTCCTAACGTTTTCAGAATGCGTCAGAGCTGCCAACCAGTGGTGTAGTCTAGTTTTTTGTAGTGAGTATATTGTTAATTTTCAAATAATAATAATAATAAATAATAATAATAATAATAATAATTAAAACATTTGTGAATAACAAGTTAGCCACCCTCTTAAGTGTAACAAAATGGTTTCTGTGTTGTCAGACAATTCATTTAATTCTCCTGTTATGTTGGAATTCTGTGCACTCCCTTTATGATCCGCATTGGATTTAATAAAATTCCTCAAAAATCACGCTATGAAAAACAACAAAGATTCATGTTCAGACTGTAAACTTTTAATGTGAACATTTGTCAAATATTCCAAATATATACAGTGCTATGCATAATTTTAGACACCCATACTAAAGTTGACTAAAAAGAGGAATAAAAAATCATCTTTTGGAAACTGAACTTAATACCTTAATTTTAAAAAATTAGGAAAAATCCAACCTTTAAGGACACCAATTTTCTTTGTGAATGAATAATGTATCGTAAATAAATAAATGTTCTTCCTTAAAATACAGGGTGCATAAGTTTGGACACCCCTATGTTAAATTCCCATAGAGGCAGGCAGATTTTTATTTTTAAGTATTTTTTTTTTTTTTTTTTTAGGATACTATGCATCCTGATAAAGGTCTTTGGAATTAAAATAGCCCCACATCATCACATAGCCTTCACCATACCTAGAGATTGGCATGGTTTTATTTCAGTTAGCCTAAAAGCTAGTTTGATTTGCATTGAGAGATGATCTTATGGAAAGTACCCCATGCCAATCTCTAGGTATGGTGAAGGCTATGTGATGATGTGGGGCTATTTTAATTCCAAAGGCCAAGGGAACTTTAGCAGGATGCATAGTATCCTTAAAAAAAATAAAATAAAAAAAAATAAAATCTGCCTGCCTCTATGGGAATTTAACATAGGGGTGTCCAAACTTATGCACCCTGTATTTTAAGGAAGAACATTTATTTATTTACAATACATTATTCATTCACAAAGAAAATTGGTGTCCTTAAAGGTTGGATTTTTCCTAATTTTTTAAATTAAGGCATTAAGTTCAATTTCCAAAAGATGATTTTTTATTCCTCTTTTTAGTCAACTTTAGCATGGGTGTCTAAACTTATGCATAGCACTGTATATATATTATATATATAAGATATTTAATGAACTGTTTTTTTAACCTTTTTTTTAAAAGTAGTTGGAAAAAAAACAGTATGCTGACTTGTTTTGCATGTACATTTTTTTTAAAAACTTTTTTTAAGAACAAATTAATTAAGCAAATAAATGTAGCTGTATAATAAAACATAAACTAAACTCATTAAAAATAATCTCATTTCGTAAATTCATATGTATTTCTTGCACTTCACACACATGGTGCTGGTTTTGCTGTCACGCTTGGATGGGCACACCTCACATCTCTTCTGTTTTTCCCTATCATCTGTGTTCACTCCATTTTCTGTGGGTGCAAGAAATTCATATGTAGAAAAGCACACACTTGCTGTGTGCTCATCATGTCAGAAGTAACTTCTTTACTTTATGAAATGAGTTTACAAAACTAAATATTTTCATTCTGTTCTCATTTTCAGCTCCATTTAATTGTTCATTTATGATGTTCTGAGCAAAGCAAAAAAAAAAAAAAAAAAAAACAAACGTTTAAAAACATTTTCATTAAATCATATCTTCATACATATATTTATTGGAACATATGACAAAAGTTGATTTTAAAAGTTTACAGTTTATACCTGAATCTTTGTTGTTTTTCATAGTGTTATTTTTGAGGAATTGTATTGAATCCAATGCGGGTCAAATTGACCCGGAACATCACTAATGTAATAGTAATTTTGTTTGTATATGTCAAAAAACACCAGCATGTTGAAACTTTGCATGCAAGTTCATGATGATAAATGAGAGAGTGTCACAAAATATCAAGAAAAAAAAAGGGTTAACCAGTATTTCCAACAACTATAAAATCTAAACAGGTCAATTTGACCCACAACATAACACAAGGGTTAAAAGTATAGGAAGAGCGGAAACAGACAATACTTTGTGTGATTTCATAACATCAAAGCATAAAGCACATAAGATCCCACCTGTATTTTGTCTGATAACATTATTTGTACTCTAGGTCATAAAGTACTCACTGCTTTTCCTGGTCTAGATTAGTTAGGCTATTTTAGGCAGTCAGCAGTGAATGCAAGGACACTGAAGACTTTGATTGTTTTTTTTGCAAAGTGGTTGTAATAGTGTCTATAAAACAGTCTTTGACAATTATTTGAGCTTTTTCTGTACTTGAGTAAATCAATCAAAATTAAATATCTTGCTGTCTGTTTTTGTGTGCATGTCTGCAGACCTACATTGTCACCGAGCAACTTTATCGGTAAGTTATATTAACACTTGAAATTTTGTATCATATTTTGTATCATTAATGTAAAGAGGTTGATTGCATAAATTGACTGGTTTCATATTGATTGTTTTATCTGTGCCGACAGGACCAACTAACTCCAAATATTGAAGTCCCACCTTTCTGTGGTAATCACGCATTTCACAAGCATGAAGTAGTGAGTCTGAAGCATAATGAAGCCATTTTAATGGTCAAATGATTCAATGGAGTGGAAGTGCAAGTTGTGTGCTGTCACCTCAGACCCCCCCGGGCCAATTTATTTGTGCACTACCGTTTACAGCATAGTCATTATTCAAGAGTTAGCCCTTTGCCATGTCTCCACAACTCTTATATTTGTACATTTCCGTCATTTAATGCATTGAAAATTAATTTATCACGTATCCACAAAGACACATGCAGAACTGGTGCAGGAGAAAGAGCACAATTGAGACAAACATTTTTCAACTGTCCATTGTGTGACTTCAAACAGCCTTTCTCAGAGGTGACACTTTTCAGTCATTTAAGGGGACATTTAAAAAAACATGAGAATGTACCGTGCCCATTTAAGGACTGCAACTACCGCACAAATGTTTATTCATCATTTAATGCACACAAAAGTAGGACACATGAAGGCAGTTCAAACTTTTGTGATGACATTGTAGCCTCAGAAAATGATGGTGCACCAGTCATTAACACTGATGTCCTTGAGGACGAGGATCCTGCTCAGTGTGACCATGCAGGCACATCTGCTTTTCCTGAGTCTGACAGTTGTGACACCAGCCAGTTAATGGCCCAGTTACACCATAATTTTTCCTCCTTGTTCTTGAAGATGCAAACTGTTCTACATGTTTCTGACATGGCCTCTCAAGAAATAGTTGATCACCTGACTCAGATATTTTCCCTGTCTCAACCGCTTGTCAAAGATAATATAAAAGAGACACTACAGAGGCATCATGTCTCTCCTACTGAAGCAATCGTGAATGATTTGGTGAATGCTGTAATGGACACAAATATTTTTGTTAGTGCCACAGCTAAAGGTGAGGAGTTGTCCTCAACTAAACGAAGAAAAACATTTGTTGAGAAAAACTACCCCGTCGTAATGCCAGTGCAGTATGAATTAGAGCCTGGATGCACAGTGGTTTATGTCCCTGTGCTCGAGATGATCCAGAAAATGTTCAAACATACTGACATCCTTGACAGAATCAGAGAAACCAAGAGCTCAGAAAAAGGCCATTACATGAGCCATCAAGATGGCTCATATTTCCAAGAGAATGATTTGTTGTCATCTTCAGAGATATCACTGCCACTGATTTTGTACATTGATGACCTTGAAATTGCAAATCCACTAGGCACTTCAAGGAAAATCCATAAACTCTGTTCAGTGTACTGGGTGGTTGCTGATTTGCCAGTTAAATACCGATCAGCGCTGCATGTGATTCAGCTAGTAGCACTATGCAAGGTAGCTGATCTTAAGAGATGTGGCTATCAAGGAGTACTTGGTCCTTTGCTACGGGACCTTCACATTCTTGAAGAAGATGGCATATTCATTGAGTGCCTTGGTCAGTCAGTCCCTGGTACTGTTTTATGTGTTGTGGCTGATAATCTGGCAGCCCACTCATTGGCAGGCTTTATGCAATCCTTTAAAGCAGGATATATTTGTAGATTCTGCAAGGCTACACGAGAACAAACTCAGTCTATCGAAGTCAAAGATGGTGAATTTAGTCCAAGGACTAAAGCCAGTCATGACTGTGATGTGCAGGATGTTACGCAAGAGGTTGTTCAAAGCCAATTTGGCGTCAAAGGGGACTGTATCTTGAGAGAGAAGTTGCAGTATTTTCATACCATCACTGGTTTCCCACCTGATGTCCTGCATGATCTTTTTGAGGGTATTGTACCTGTTGAGTTGGCCCTATGTATTAAGGAGATGATTCGGCTCAAATATTTTAATCTCGAGTATTTGAACTGTAAAATTGTGTCATTCCCATACCAACACACAGACAAGATTGATAAACCACGGCCTATTTCCACAAACTTTGCTGCAAAGAGGACAATTGGTGGCAATGGCCACGAAAATTGCACATTGTTGAGACTACTCCCGTTGATGATTGGCAATACAGTCCCTGAGGGAGATGGTGCTTGGACTGTATTGATGGATTTGAAAAATGTTGTGGAGCTTGTGCTGTCCCCAACATTTGATGATGCATCTATCCAGTATTTGCAGACAAAGATACAGGATCACAGATGCATGCTTCAGGAGGTTTTCCCAGAGTTCACACTGCTCCCGAAACATCATTATGTTGAACACTACCCAGATCTCATACAGTGTTTTGGGCCTCTTGTCAATTTGTGGACTATGCGGTTTGAGGGCAAACACCGCTTTTTCAAGCGTGTAGTACATGACACACAAAACTTTAAGAATGTTTTGAAAACGCTAGCGACTAGGCATCAGCACATGATGGCCTACTATCTCAGTGCACCATCATTCTTCAAACCACATCAGCAGACATCAAATGTCTCCTCTGTCTTGGTTTCAGAGCTTCCTGAGGTTGCAAAAGAACACATTAAGCAAAAAACAGACAGCAACATGGTTTACAGCTCATCAAAAATCATTATTGATGGTACTGATTATGATGTTGGGATGTTTGTATCTGTGGGGCAGGAAGGGGGACTGCCTCAGTTTAGCAAAATACAGCAGATCCTCCTTGTTAACAATGATGTCACTTTTCTTTGCCAAGGACACACATCACAGTACATTGAACACCTGAGATCATATGAACTTTACCCAGGCAATGTAACTATCCACAGTGTATCAGACCTCAATGACAACTCACCCCTCTCTGCATACAGTGTAGAAGGAAAATTGCTGTTGACGCCCAAACGATTCATAGTGTTGCACTGAAAGTACATTTAAATCTTGTGATTTAAAAAAATGCTAGCTAGATCTTAAATCATATTTTAAGACGAGGGTAAACTTTGTTACATTTTTGTATGCACTACTAAATCTGCTTATTTTTCCATGTCAATCTTCATACATAGATTTGTCCCTCAGAAAGATGACAGCAGCCCCAAAATTTCTGCTGCGTGTTTATGTTACCACAGATGTTGCTATAAAGGTAACTTTGACTGAGCGACCAGAGTCGGTGAAAGAACTAATCAACATACTGCGAGAAAAAGCCAAGCCAAGACTGGACTTTGAGTTTACCTTGCATTATGAGGATCCTGACTTTGGTGGACAACTCAGCTGTCTAGTTGATATTCAAGAGTTACCAGAGAAGGCAACATTGAAAATTATCAGATCAGAAAGTGATATCAGCTCAAGTGCATCTTCTGATACAGACATCCTTCCTTTTGTACCTATAAGCCAGCGTCAGAAGTCCTGGCCTGACGTCTTCCCTGTGCCAACTTTTTCTTATGAAGTGGAGCATGTGCTTGAAGAGGGAAACAATGCCTTTGCAACTTCTGGAAAGAGACTGAAATTAACCAGATCCCAAAAGCACAATATCTTGGAGAACATGGCTACAGTGATGTACAACTTTAAATGATGTTTTATAAACAAAGTTCGGGAGGAGCACGTTCAAATAATCAATCCAATCTACTCGTCATCAAACAATTATGTCTACCCTAATCAGCATGACAAGAAGTATATATATATCCACTCTGTCAACTCACCTAATATTCCTTGACAGTTTTCCAGCATTTGGTCCCGCCCATTTGTCGTAATGTCAGAGATCGAAGTCGAACTCTTCCCGTCTGATGACGATGCCCTCGCTGCCCAGGATCCATCGCAGTTTCCCAGCACTGCAACGAGCTCCCAGGCTCAACAGGACACCGCAGCTGAACCACCAGCTACACCGCGAGGCCGCCGGCCTAGCCGAGCTGCTTCCCGTACCCCGAGGCGTCGTGGCTTGCCCTCACCTCCACCATCAAGATTGCCACCACCATCTCCAGCTTCATCCTACACTTCAGCACAACCGACCATTCCGGCAATAGAAAAATGGACAGTATTAGGACTGAGGCAAGCGCTAATCAGCGCTGATGTTCATTTTTCCAGGAGAATGAATAAAGCACAACTGTACAACCTGTATGTTTCACTCCAGTCTGCTTTTCCGTCTCCAAAATCCACTCCATCTGCAAAATCCGGAAAAAAGGCACGTTCCCGGAAAACTCCTACTCCCTCTCGCGCAGGGCCTAGTTTTCCGCGAGCGTCAGGCCGCAGCAGGCCTTCTGCTAGCCTGAGCCGCGCCCCAGATTCAGCCGCCGCTGTCAGGCCCCAGTCTCCTCTCCGCTCCGCCGAGCTACAGACCGCAGCTTTCTCCAGCACCGCGCCCCCCGTCTCAACGCCATTTCTAAACGAGACAGGCGGCAGCGTGAGTATGCTTCCACCAATGGCGCAGGCTCAACTACCATATAATTTTCCTGTCTCTTTTTCCAACCCGTTCCCCTGTCCGTGGCCTGCAGCCCCACCTCCAGACTCTAGCGCGAGGCTGCCTCAGCTAGAGTCGCAGGCCCAGACACCATTTCTAGCTCCCCAGCTCCCTTCCTTTCCCACGTTTTCTGTTCCTCCACAAGCTCCAGGGGTCGACCCAAGTGTGAGGTTGCCTCCACAAACGGCCCCGGCCCCAGGGTTTTTTCCTCCTAACACTTTTTCTCAAAATCGTTCTCCTTTCACTTTGTTTTCCGCAACGCCGATGCCCATCCCGCCGAACGCTACAGCTATGGAACCGCCCCGTCGCCAGTAACATCAGAGCTCAGATCCTCACAGGTGCGGGCATTGATTTATCTTCCCTTCTCTCTTTACTTCCTCCCTCTGTGTCAAACCGTCAAATCGACTGCGGCGATTTTGAAGTCACCCTCAAAAACCCAGTTAATAATTCATCCCGCATTCTTTCGTTCTCTGAATTTGCTATTGCTTTCAGCCGTTATAGCAAAATAATTTGTGCCGCACTACCCCACAGGAGAAGAGAGTTAAACGATTATCTCGCGATAATCGCGGAACTCGCGCTATCATACGGAGGAACCCATTTTTACACTTACCATAAATTGTTCTCTGCAAAGTGTGCCGTCCGAATAGCCCAGTGGAACCAGTGCCCTTACTGGGGCGCTCTAGACACAGAGCTACACAATAGAGTGTTCCTAGACTGCCGTAACATATCCTGCGCGGTTTGCAGATCCGTTTCTCACTCCACCACAGCTTGTCCCTTGATTAACCCTCCTCCCCGCCCAGATCCATCACCAGCTGAAAAATCAACCAGTTACGTCCCACGGCCAGCAAACGTCAATTTCAACGACTCCGATTCCAAAAGAAGAAATTTCTCATCCAACAATCAAGTTTGCAATAACTTCAACTCAGGACGTTGCACACGTCAACGCTGCCGTTATTTGCATGTTTGCAGCTATTGTGGCGGCGCTCATGCCCGCACTATATGCCCTGTTAAAAGGTCTGTAAATAAAGATTAAAAAAATTACTTGTCGACTCCTGTGAATATTTCTCGTCTGTCTTCTGAATTGTCTCACCACCCCAACACTGATTTTACCAACTATTTACTGTCAGGTCTCGAGCACGGTTTCAAACCCGGTGTTGAAAGCCTCCCCACTCAAAGTATCATATGCAATAATCTCCAGTCCGCTCTCGCTGAACCCGACGCAGTCGACATCCTGATTAAAAAAGAAATCGAATCAGGCTTTATGATTGGTCCTTTCAACAATCCTCCTTTCGAGTGTTTCCGCATCAGCCCCATTGGGGTGGCTACCAGGAAATTTTCAGGCAAAAAACGCTTAATAATCGATCTCTCAGCCCCACACAATTCCCCGTTTCCAAGCATAAACAGCCTTATTTCCCAGGAACAATTTTCTCTTAATTACCACACCACTGACCAAGCTATAACCTTGATTAAAGACGCAGGTTACGGCGCTTGGCTTGCTAAAGTCGACATCACCTCTGCTTTTAAAGTGATGCCCATTCACCCAGATTCATGGCATTTGTTCGGTGTATGCTGGCAAGAGAAATTTTACTTCGCTGTCCGTTTAACTTTTGGCTGCAAAAGCAGCCCCAAGATTTTCGACATGCTATCAGAAGCAATTTGTTGGATTCTTTCCAATAACTACTCAATACCCTACTTAATTCACCTATTAGATGATTTCCTAATCATCTCACCACCTGACCTTGTCCCAGCCGTGCATCTTCTCACAGTCCAAAAAGTCTTCGCTGAGCTCGGGATTCCAATCGCCCAAGATAAAACTCTGGGTCCAGCCACATCCATCGAATTTCTGGGCATTAATTTGGACTCAGTTAACTTCCAGGCCTCACTACCCAAGGAAAAAATCGACAGGATTATTCTGGTCGCATCCGCCCTCCTAGAAAATCCACATTGTTCCAAACGAGAGCTACTTTCTCTACTCGGCCACCTAAACTTTGCGATGCGCATCATCCCGCAAGGCCGCCCTTTCATCTCACATCTCCTCTTCCTCGCATCATCAGTGCACGTGCTAGAGGACCAAATCTCCCTAACTACTTCATGTTGCAATGAGCTCAGTTTATGGATAACTTTCCTTAAACAATGGAACGGCCTGTCTTTTTTCTATAATGATCTGATTTCTCTCCCTGAGGATATCCAATTGTTTACTGACGCAGCTCCCTCCATTGGTTTCGGAGGGTATTACCAAGGCCGTTGGTTCGCGTCTACATGGCCCGCCCAGCTGTTAGACTCACCGCAGTCACTAACATCCTCAGCGCTGTTCGAGTTGTATCCTCTAGTGGTTGCAGCTTTCCTGTGGGGGAAAGAATGGTCAACTAACAGCATAATGGTGCACTGCGACAACGAAGCAACTGTGCATTGCATCAATAAAGGCCGCTCAAATTCCCCCGCACTAATGCCTCTCCTAAGACGCCTCATTTGGATCGCAGCTTGCGATCAATTCATTTTAACTGCCAAACATGTTCCAGGTTCCAGAAATCAAATAGCTGACTCTCTCTCTCGTTTTGCTTTCCAGAAATTCAGGCTGCTGGCACCAGATGCGGACCCATTTCCAACCCCAGTACCTCACTATTCAGAGCTGATATTCCCATGAACCACCCATTAAAACCACTTCTCGATGCCTCTCTTAATTCCATTCTTCAAGCCGTTTCAACCAGCACCCTCCACTCCTACTTAACCGCATGGAAGTGTTTTCAGTCTTTTCACTTCATATACAAGCTGCCTTTTCTAAATTTTTCTCTGCTCACCATCACTTCATTCATATCTCGACAGCATCAAGAACCTCAAAGCCGGCTCCATCAAGGGTTATCTAAGCGGAATCCAATTCTTCCACAAACTCCTTTTTGGTTCACCCTCCACAGAGATAGCAAATTCTCAGACATCAATGCTCATCAAAGGTATTCAAAAAACCCAACCCACCCGCCCAGATGCCAGGAAACCTATGACGTTAGACATACTCACTAAATGCATCTCCACCCTCCGCAGAGGTTACCATTCCACCAACACAGCCCGCACACTGGACGCAATGTTCATTTTGGCTTTTTTCGGCTTTCTAAGATGCTCAGAACTCACCATAACTTCCAGCTTCAACCCAAAAATCCACCCCACAACAACAGATCTATCAGTGCTAGACAACGAAACCATCTCCTACTTCATTAAGCAAAGTAAGACAGATCAAACCAGGAAAGGCCATTTCATATATATTTTCAATCTCTCATCACCAATCCAACCATACCAAACTCTCTCAGCCTACTTGCTTTTCAGGAATTCACAGTCTAAATCCCCTTCTGACCCACTTTTCGCAGACGACTCCAACCGCCCTGTTACACGCTTCTGGTTCCAAAAACACCTTAAATCCGTTTTGCTCCTTTCAGGCATCCCAGCAGACCACTTTTCCAGCCATTCTTTTCGCATAGGCGCAGCAACAACAGCTGCTCAAAAAGGCCTCTCTCAGCAGCAGATCCAATCACTTGGCCGTTGGTCATCGGAAGCCTTCAAAAGTTACATCCGCTCAAACCGCTTCCACATCAAAGAAGCCCAACGAACCCTCATCAGCTAATTTCTTTTTACAACTCCTCATTCACGTTGAAGCAAGTCATTCCCAACACCACAGCAGCATCATCTTCCTCCATTGGGAGCCTATGTTTTCCACCCAACTGGCTCTAGTTAGTTAAAAGCAAGTTAATCAAGTCTACCTCAGCTAATCTACTCCACTCCCGCAGAAGTTCTGTCACTCCGTCCAAACTTATTCCACTTCTGCAACAGTGTCTTCTACTCCACTCCCGCAGGAGCTCCATTACTCCATCTAAAATTGCTCCACTGCTGCAGCAGTGTCATCTACTCCGCTCCCACAGGAGCTCAGTTTCTATGTCCAAAATTGGTTTAGATATTTAAAAAGCAAGTCGAAGCAAGTTTGGTCCACTGCCGCAGCAGTGTCATCTACTCCGCTCCCGCAGGAGCTCCATTACTCCATCTAAACTTGCTCCACTGCCGCAGCAGTGTCATCTACTCCGCTCCCGCAGGAGCTCCATTACTCCATCTAAACTTTCTCCACTGCCACAGCAGTGTCATCTACTCCGCTCCCGCAGGAGCTCCATTACTCCATCTAAACTTGCTCCACTGCCGCAGCAGTGTCATCTTCTCCGCTCCCGCAGGAGCTCCATTACTCCATCTAAACTTGCTCCACTGCCGCAGCAGTGTCATCTACTCCGCTCCCGCAGGAGCTCCATTACTCCATCCAAACTTGCTCCACTGCCGCAGCAGGGTCATCTACTCCGCTCCCGCAGGAGCTCAGTTCCATGTCCAAAATTGGTTCAGATATTTAAAAAGCAAGTCGAAGCAAGTTTGGTCCACTGCCGCAGCAGTGTCATCTACTCCGCTCCCGCAGGAGCTCCATTACTCCATCTAAAACTCGCTCCACTGCCGCAGCAGTGTCATCTACTCCGCTCCCGCAGGAGCTCCATTACTCCATCTAAAACTGGCTCCACTGCCGCAGCAGTGTCATCTACTCCACTCCCGCAGGAGCTCCATTACTTGATCTAAACTTGCTCCACTGCCGCAGCAGTGTCATCTACTCCACTCCCGCAGGAGCTCCATTACTCCATCCAAACTTGCTCCACTGCCGCAGCAGGGTCATCTACTCCGCTCCCGCAGGAGCTCAGTTCCATGTCCAAAATTGGTTCAGATATTTAAAAAGCAAGTCGAAGCAAGTTTGGTCCACTGCCGCAGCAGTGTCATCTACTCCGCTCCCGCAGGAGCTCCATTACTCCATCTAAAACTCGCTCCACTGCCGCAGCAGTGTCATCTACTCCGCTCCCGCAGGAGCTCCATTACTCCATCTAAAACTCGCTCCACTGCCGCAGCAGTGTCATCTACTCCACTCCCGCAGGAGCTCCATTACTTGATCTAAACTTGCTCCACTGCCGCAGCAGTGTCATCTTCTCCGCTCCCGCAGGAGCTCCATTACTCCATCTAAAACTCGCTCCACTGCCGCAGCAGTGTCATCTACTCCACTCCCGCAGGAGCTCCATTACTTGATCTAAACTTGCTCCACTGCCGCAGCAGTGTCATCTACTCTGCTCCCGCAGGAGCTTAGTTCCGTGTCCAAATAATTTGGATATTTTAAAGCTTTGAAGCAAGTTTGGTCTACTGCAGCAGCAACATCTCCTCTCTACCGCAGGAGTTCCGTTCCCCGTAGCAGTGTTTACTTTTCCATCCTTTTGCTACCAGCTAGTTGGATAGCAAGCCAAATAAATTTGATCCACTGCCGCAGCAGTGTCAATTCTAGAGCTAGTTCTCCATCAACTTGCTTTCACTGCAGTGGTTATTCCATTCTCCTCCGCTTCCGCAGAAGTACATCACATATGACCATCCCCAGCCTACTACCTTAGAGGTGCACCCATCCTACGCCATGTTAGCTTTGCACTCTGCAAGTTTTGGGGGGGTCACCAACATCATGGCGGCTGTCCGGCATTTATTTGCAGCTTTTGGGGGGAGTACTCTGGGTTTGGGCCGAATACCGAGCCCGGAGCCCTCTCCTCGGACAGCACGCCAAATACGCATTTATTCTATCTGACTTATTTGTAAGTGTGAACTAGTGAAATGATGTTTTATAAACAAAGTTCGGGAGGAGCACGTTCAAATAATCAATCCAATCTACTCGTCATCAAACAATTATGTCTACCCTAATCAGCATGACAAGAAGTATATATATATATCCACTCTGTCAACTCACCTAATATTCCTTGACAATTTTCCAGCATCCCTCCACCACCCCGACTCCTCACTCTTGGCTCAATCTTTTACAGCCAGGAATACGGGGGGAGTACTCTGGGTTCGGGCCGAATACCGAGCGGACAGCACGCCAAATACGCATTTATTCTATCTGACTTATTTGTAAGTGTGAACTAGTGAAACCTTACCCAAGTGACAATGATGTGGGTATGGCAGCTGAAGCTCTTCCTTGTCTTAAAGAGCCTGGAAGTGTGAGTGGATGGTATGGATGGAAAATGAGCCTGAAATTTAAGATGGGGGATTATCGTGGCAAGCTGTCAAGATCTGGATGTTTGGAGGTGTCCATCAACGCAGGTAAAAGGAGCAAAAATAACCCTGACAAAGATCACCCACACTCCAACATAAAAAGAGCCAGACGAGCTGAAGTGAACTTCCTTCCAAACTTTCCCAAGGGAGAAAGTCAGGCCAGTTTGGAAGAAATGAGACTGCAGATTATAGACGAAGTTCAGAAGAGTCCGCAAAACCTACGCTTGATAGAAATGCTAATGCAGAAGACCTTTTCCCTTCATCGCCAGGAGATAGTTCAAGAAAACCCACAGGTGAAGGAGTTCTTGGAAAAATGGCCGGCTCTTCGGATTGAATCACAGGTAAAACAGACTCGCTTCTCTTTTCTGCCACTTTTTACACATTTATGACAAATTTTGAACATGTATCACGTTCAAATGGAACAGTAAATGCCACTATTCACTGTGGGTAAGAACTATCAGTTTGCATGTGACCATGTTGCTCAACACTGTGGCATGTGGAATCACAAATGTATTTTCTGTTGCAAATCAAGTATTTGTTTTTTTAATATAATTATTTTTGGTTTTGTAGCTTTGTGCGGAGTTCCAACGGATCACAAATGTCAACCTACGGAACCAGTTCTATGCTGTACTTGACGAACATGCGCCTGGACTGGTGGCCTTGTATAGCAGACAGTGTCTTTATAGATGAAAATTATGTAGTAGTGTGCATCATATTGAATGGGTTTTCTTTTCTAATATTTTGTCCACTGCATTAACATACAAGAAAAGGGCAAAATATAAGGAACACCATTCAATATAGCTCACCCCACTATGCCACCACCACGTATTACTAACTCAGTAATAAATAAAAACCTTTCTGACAATGTCAACTAAAACTGAAAATTTATAAAATTCATAAACGTATAATTTAAGTAAGCTTTTGTATTAGATTAAATTGGGTTACACACATGCACCTGAAGTGGCCAGTGAGTGTACATGCAGTTGTTGTTTCTTCAAGTTAAAGTCCAACTTACATTTAAATTGACCCTATTTACTTTTTTTAGTGCATATTACTAGACTTCTGGTGAAAAATGTATCCTTTTAAGTTACTGTCCCGTCCTCGATATGTTAACTTAATATCCTGACGGCCAGCAAACCGCTGAAACGCGCATGAAGTGCGTGAGTATTTACTTCCCAACTACGGATCGCGTAATAGGACATTTAGCACAGCGCGATCTTAAAGTGACCATGACCTAAATACAAACACATATGAAAAGCATATTTCTAGAACACATTAGAATAGCCTACTGAAATGCTGACTAAAAGTAAAGCAAGTTTATCTTCTGTAACTATATAGACTTAATGCTACATTTTCTTACTGATAACAAAACAGTTACTACACAAAAAAAATGTGTTTGCCGTGGTAATCTTTAATCAAAATCTGTAAAGTTACTTCCTGTCTGGAAAGGTGTTCCAACTTGGGTTGAAAATGTTAAACCACTGGCCTCAAACTGTTAGTCTGCTATGAGATGGAGAGGAGTGCTAGAGTAAATCCCTGCCCTCTGTTCAATATTCCCTTTCACTGGGAAATCCGTCACAACACAGGAGAAAAGTCGTTTGCAGCTTCCGGTTCACAAGGACTTTAACCTAACATTTGCACTCTCTGTGTCTTTCAGGTGGTGTCGTCAGATGAGCCAGGCATCATTGAAACTCCTGTTGCTCTTATCACAACAATCCCAGAAGAGACTGCAGATCCAGTGCATTTCAGTCCTACAAGCATCTCTATTGTTGTGGAAGACGATGTTGTGATGAGTGATATCCCTAACTTGGCTGATGCATTTGCATTGTTGCTTGGGTTGATGTATGCATTACATCTGGACTATCCCAAGAAACTCATTAACACTTTTACATTCATCCAGAAAATCATAATGGGTCTTGATGTAAACCACTTAAACCCTGCCTACTGAGTCTCAAAAATGACCTGTTAATGAAATAGTAGGCTAACTTAAGAGTTGTTTACAAGAAAATACACTTGTATTTTCTTGCCTACATGTTGTGTTTTTGGGGTTCCCAGTATGGTCACTTTATAGTTTGTTGTTGAACAAACAATATAGTTTGTTGTTGTTGTTAGTCAAAGCATTTGGAACTGTTTACATTTGGCGGTTTATGTCTTGCCTACAAAATCTAACGTAGCTGCTGTTGTTTATAATTATTGGTTGTACACCAACTTGGTGCTCTAAATCCTAAAATGATGTGAGATGTGCCTTTTTTATTTTTTGTTTTTATAGGTTTTTACTAACAGGACAGATTCGATGTATTGGATTTGTGTTTTGATACGTTTTATTTATTTATTTACTTTTTTTTATTCTCTATTTTTTTACTTATTCCATTTGCACTTTGATGGCTGTTACTAATGCTGTTCTAAAAAATGTACGCCATGCGTTTTACATTAAGCATTTTAAGATCCTCAGTTCCTAATTATATTGTTTAAAACACGGAGTCATTTCAGAGGTAATTTTACTAGTAATTTCTGACATGTTTGTATTAAACAATTTAAAGACTGAATAAAAAGAAAAAAGAAAATGTAAAGCTGAAGTATTTTTTTTGTACCATAGTTTTAACTTGCTTGTGGGTTATAAAGTATATTTTTTTGAGTTAATATATTTCTATTTAAGTTCCATTAGATCAAAATAATTAAGTATGAAAAAATTAAAACATTTTGAGTGTTAATCAATATTTTTAAGCACGGTGCACTTAAAAAAAAATTAAAAATTAAATCAAATTTTTTAAGTTTGATTAGATTGTAACTTTTTAAAAAATAGAACTTAAAAAAATTAAGTTAGTTACCTCAAAAGTTATTATGTAATTGGTTTCTACAAAAGTTTTGAGTACTATGACCTTATTGGGGTTTACAGTGTACTGTACACGTTTTGAACACTTCACTGTTATACTTGTGCTGGGATCGTCTGTTTGTTTGTAGTGTTTGTGTCTTGTTGTATTTATATATTTGTTTATTTGTGTCTATGGATTGAGTTTTTTGTTTTTGTATATTATATGTTGTATGTTGTTATTGGGCCCCCTATTAAAAGCTTTTAATAGCTTCTTTGGGGTTTCCCCCTTTTCACACAATAATCATCCTATAACTAGAACTACTGTAATTTTGTATTTGTCTTTAAAATTATGACGTGTGTGAAATAAATAAATAAATTCTGACTTTATATCATGCAATTCTGACTTTATAACACACAATTCTAACTTTATATCACACAATTCTGACTTTATAACACACAATTCTAACGTTATATCACACAATTCTGACTTTATATCACACAATTCTGACTTTATAACACACAATTCTGACTTTATATCACACAATTCTGACTTTATATCACGCAATTCTGACTTTATAACACACAATTCTGACTTTATATCACGCAATTCTGACTTTATAACTCACAATTCTGACTTTATATCACACAATTCTGACTTTATATCACGCAATTCTGATTTATAACACAATTCTGACTTTATATCATGCAATTCTGACTTTATATCACGCAATTCTGACTTTATAACACAATTCTGACTTTATATCACGCAATTCTGACTTTATATATCACAATTCTGACTTTATAACACACAATTCTGACTTTATATCACGTAATTCTGACTTTATATCACACAATTCTGACTTTATATCACACAATTCTGACTTTATATCACACAATTCTGACTTTATATCACACAATTCTGACTTTATATCACACAGTTCTGACTTTCTATCACACAATTCTGACTTTATATCACACAATTCTGACTTTATAACACAATTCTGACTTTATATCACACAATTCTGACTTTATATCACACAATTCTGACTTTATATCACACAATTCTGACTTTATATCACACAATTCTGACTTTATAACACAATTCTGACTTTATATCACGCAATTCTGACTTTATATCACACAATTCTGACTTTATATCACACAATTCTGACTTTATATCACAAAATTCTGACTTTTTATCACACAGTTTTGACTTTATATCACGCAATTCTGACTTTATAACACAATTCTGACTTTATAACTCGCAATTCTGACTTTATATCACGCAATTCTGACTTTATAACTCGCAATTGCGACTTTATATCTCTCAATTCTAACTTTATACCACACAATTCTGACTTTATATCTCGCAATTCTGACTTTATATCTCGCAATTCTGACTTTATATCACGCAATTCTGACTTTATATCTTGCAATTCTGACTTATTTCTCGCAAATGTGATTTTATATCTCGTTATTCTGACTTTATACAGTAAAACGCAATTGGGAATTTATATCTGTCAATTCTGACTTTATATCTTGCAATTCTGACTTTTTAACACAAAATTGCGACTTTATATGACGCAATTCTGACTTTATATCTCTCAATTCTGAGAAATAAAGTCAGAATTGCAAGATGTAAACTTGCAAATGTGAGATAAAAAGTTGCAATTATCTTTTAAAATGTTTAATCTGTCGATTTTTTTTTTTTTTTTTTTTAATTAGGCTATGCTTATGTGAAAATGCGTATCTGGTGCACGTTCCCAAAGGCACGCGAAACTGAAAGCACATGCATTGCAGAGTTTTACTTCATTTATGTGGACAGAGTCGCTCAGAGACGCGGGAAACACGTGATCATGAGCTGATCTGGTGAGAAAAGTGTGTGCGTGGATGCTGACCACTCATTAAAACACAAAAAGCCTGTTTGCGCTTTCGATTTTAGTTCGTTTGACATACTTTAACAGAGTAATGGCATAAAACATAATGTTAGAGACATGTTATGTTGTTATGAGAAATCTAAAATATTTTCAGTATAATGAATGAGAAATAAATATATTAAAGTCCCCGTGAACCGGAAGTTGCAAACGACTTTTCTCCAGTGTTGTGACGTGTTTCCCAGTGAAACGGAATATAGAACAGAGGGCAGGGCTTTACTCTAGCGCTCCTCCTCTCCATCTCTGCTCATAGCCATAGATATCATATATAAACGCTAGATGTCTTATGGCACATTCACTTCCGGCATCGCCGTTCGGCCATCTTGTGTCAGTGCTCTGTGAATTAAGGTGAATGATCAGCACGCACACAAATCCTCTTATCTCGCTGAAATATTGACGGATTTACAAACGGTTTGGTTTCTTACAAACGTTATTAACGTGGCTATAATTCCGAATGCTTAAACATGTATGTTATAATTTTTCATATGTATGCAGTTTATGTATGTAGTGTCATAACTACATCTCTGACGTTCATAACAAACCAAACCGTTTGAAAATCGGTAGAAAATTGAGCAAGTTATGGTTATTTAAACGTATATGCACCATTAAACGAGAGAGCGAGTCCACTGTCGCAAGATGGCCGCCGTGTGCGGACATCGATATCCATTGGCCAGCAGCGCGCACGAGACATCTAGCGTTTATATATGATATCTATGCTCATAGCAGACTAACGGTTTGAGGGGAGTGGTTAAGCGTTTCCAACCCAAGTCCTCAAACCAAGCGTGCCGCACAAGCCCTGAAAAGTGAAGCCAAAACGTCTCGATCGCCCCCCGGTGGCTGGTCCTAGTATAGGTCATAAGCCCCGCCTCCCCGTGTTATTCAACGGGACGTGAGACCAACTAAACAATTAAATTACACTTCAAATATCTTTTTTCCAAAGGAGGTTTCTTTCATTTGCTGTCATTTTTATCACGCTGATGTAAGTTCAAGTGTCTGTTTCAAAAATAAGTTGGTTTTTAGTTAGTTACGTGATGCGGTGGTGTAACGTCATGATTGACAGCTGTGATTGACAGGTTCTCGAGCGAAGTAGTCACTGAAGCACCAACGGACATTTTTTTCGGGATCTTCGGAAGACTGAGGAGATTGTATTTACTTTATTTTAACAAGCCTCTTGTCGTACTGCGATCAATTTTTAAAAAAGTGTGCAGAATCCACTCTCCCTGAGTGCGTTCTGCGAGAGTGAGGGCGGAGCGTTGATTTCGCAGCTTTACTTCCTGCTCGCTACTGCGCAGGTCTGGTCCCGAGATCGCTACTGCGCAGACTCAAGATCCAATATGTCAGCGCCATATCGGGACTCTGGCGGCTTCAGTTCTCATCAATGGAAGAGAGCGAAGGGGCGTCGTCCATCTTTTTTTACAGTCTGTGCCTCAAACCTATGTCATCAGGGAAGGTCCTCCAATGCAGAGGGGAGGGGCATTTTCAGATTTTGATTAAAGATTACGAAGCCAAAAAAAATTTTTGTGTGGATTGACTTGCATGGATGAATTGTTCACCACAAAACGATCAATTTAGGCAAACAAAGTAAGTATGGTCAATTTTGATTTCATGGGGACTTTAAATAGGGCAAAATCGAAAGGTTTAGTTTAAACATTTGTAGATAACTGCGTCTCTGCTGGGGATCAGAAGAAAAACAAATGAACTGTTCTTACCTTGAAGCGCATCACTCAGACTAGAGTGAGAAATAAGACAGACTATCGCTACCTCTATAAAGAACATGTTTTTAAACGAGAGCGCGTGAAACATGTTTGCCATTCAATTCCAGCGCGCGCTCTATTGTGTTTCACTGATGAAATCTGGAAGTGTCTCTGAATGTCGAGCGCTTTATTTCTGCAGAAATATCTTTATTGGTCGTGAAAGTTGGGCATAAGGCGGAGTGTATTAACACTATTGGCCAACAGATTAAAGGGAAGTGATAAATCCAACAGGCTCTGCAACTTGTAGGTTAGTCATGATATTAAAAATACTACATTTGAACTTCATTAGCTTTTTATTGTCTTACCATTTCATTGATAACAAAAACGTGTTTAGCAGTAAGCTTATGAATACAGCTGTGATTTAGGCTAAAATTGTGTTTTCCTCTACTTTCACTAAAAGTGCATGTAAACTAAAAACATCAATGTTTTGCCTGTAAGGACAAATCGATATGGCTGATCATAAAACATTTACCAGAATTATGAAAAGGTATCTTGCTGTTTGTAGATGAATTACTGTTTAACCTTTTCGTGTCATTAAGCAGTTCAGCAAACACACTATTTTATCCAATAACACATTTATTTATTTGTCAAGGGCTTATGCTCACAAGTCATTTTTCCCAATTAATAAAGTTATTTTCCAGCTAAAGTTCACATGTGCATTTAGAATTGGTTCTATAGTTATGTGCATTTGAATATATGTGCGCAGGTTTGGAATTCCCTACAGACCAAGCCTAAACAAAGTACTGGTGTTTCCTTATAAATTTTGATAGAGAATTTTATTTTATTTTGTCACTTCGGGGTAGGAACGCGAAACGAAATTTCCCGACAACGCATTATCTGTAGAGTGGTAAAGGGATCCTCCATAGGGAGAGACTAGTTGGCACTTCAGCACTGCGTTGTCATCGGGTCCAGGCGAAGGTCCTTCGTCAGATCTGGATACGGCCTGGATCCGGCAGGCTGCGGGAAAACCTCGGGATAAACACAGACACTAAAATTAGCGTAGATGCCATTCTTCTCATGATGTAACGAGTACATCAGGATTTATGGGAAGTGTTCCCGGTTCCGGCTGACCTAATCTATGCAGCCTAACATTGAATTATAGAAGTCTATAATGTATTATGTGAATGCTAGGTCAAAGAGATGTGTCTTTAGTCTAGCTTTGAACTGACAGAGTGTGTCTGCTTCCCTGACAATGGTAGGAAGACTGTTCCAGAGTTTTGGTGCTAAATAGGAGAAGGATCTGCCGCCAGCAGTCGATTTTGATATTCTTGGTATTATCAACTGGCCGGAATTTTGAGATCGCAATAGACTGATAGAGACAGAGCGCAACGCGTCATAAGCTGAAGACAAGGGGGAAAACAATCAAACCGTCTCCATTGACTGCCTCTAGAAAAATGCCTAAAAGCTGCTATGTGACAAGGTGTACAGCAAACAAGCTAAAAAACCCAGAAATAAGTTTTCATAAGCTAAGCTGTCGACCCCAAAAAACGAGCGTTTGAGGAGATAAAAGTGGATACAGGCTGGAACGAATGGGTAAATTGTGGGATCCTGACACTCAGTATGCACTAAAAATACACTATGTGTGCAGTAAGTTAAACATTTGGTCACTGGTGAGTCAAATATCCAAATGTTAGTTTTATATATTATATTTCTGTAAGATAAACTATCCTGTGTTGCCGATTACGGTCTTTTCCAGTGGCGTTAGTTCTCAGAGTAATGAGACACATGACGCTCTGTCTCAACTGCCTGTATCCACTTTTATGTCCTAAACACTCGTTTTTTTGGGGTCGAGAGCTAATAAAAACTTATTTCTGGGTTGTTTAGCTTGTTTTAGCTCACACCCACATTATCTATATTCACATATTATCAGTTTGTGTTTCTGTGTGGACATTTTATGGACTAAGTTCATAGTGAAGGACTCTTTGGAGCTGTTGTTTGGTGATTGTGGTGTAGGCCTATTGTTGATTTCTGGTGTGGTTGTATTTTTCATTTAAAAACAATGTTGGTATGCATTTGTTTTGAACTGTTGTTTGGCAAATATACTTGTATGTGGTTCCCCCTTATTTCTGTGTTTCAATTTGTCTTTAATTTGAATTGTTACAACAGAAAGCTGGAAATTTCCATCAATGGTGGGGAGAGTCATGAACAAAATATTATAATAATAGATTAACACAAATTAAAGAGGTTATATGTGAGTTGGTATAAGTAATAGAATATAATAGAGATAATAGAATTGAGACAAGCATTAATATAGTTAATTTGACAGATAAACCTCACATAAAAAGATCTAGTTAGTTCTTTCTATCTCTCCATCCAGGCATTAATGCTGTACCTCAGATCAGTTGATTTCACTGGTTTGTCCAGAACGTTCACTCTTCATGGACACACAGCTGGACTCTGAGTTTCATCTCTGACTGCTGAATCGACTTATAATAGAATACAGTTAATCATTCATATACAAGATTTAATGTGGGGTTGGCAATAGATTAAAGACAGCATATGAGAATCTGTATTCTGCCATTCTAAATGAAAATTAAAACATAATTAACCATTTTATTACTGAAAGGTGTCCATAGATTATGAATTCAAATTTAAAAAATAGATTTTCATTTTACATTTAAAAGTGGCGATGTATCATTGCTTTTAAATAAAAAATAAATGAAAGACAATAGATGATTTAATTGTGAATGTTACTATAATCAAAGGCATTTGAATATGTTTTATGGGCTGAATTACTCAAATTAAGTCAATGAATAAATATTATATATGGAGATGTTTGTAGTAGAGCGATTAAGTCACCTTTATTTATACAGCGCTTTTTACAATACAGATGTTTTCAAAGCAGCTTTACAGTGATAACAGGAAAATAATCCAACAGAGTCTGTTCCTGCTGTACAAAAGATCTAGTAGAAAATAGTGTCATAGTCCATCTTAAGTAAGTTCACTGTTGATTAATTTCTGTTGTAAAAAAAAGTTATTACTTTAGTTCATTTATCTATACAGCCGCTCTGGAGAAAACCGTGATGTCATCGTCCAGCTCAGTTAATTTCTCATATAATGGTGTCAATGCAGATCAATAATATTGTTGAATATTAAGTGTCTCCAACTAAGCAAGCCAGAGGCGACAGTGGCAGGAACTCAAACTCCATCAGTGACAGAATGGAGAAGAAAACCTTGGCAGAAACCAGACTCAGTCGCTCAGTTCTCCTCTGACCAACGAACGAACAGTGTGTGATTATGATTCAGGCATTACAGGTCAGAGGTCAGATTGGATCTGAATATTCAGAATATTTATCCAGTTTCATCTGGTTGAAGGTTTCCTTGTTTGACTTTGGATGAAGGATTGGATCATTCTGTAAAGTTACACACACATGTGTGTGTGATGATCACTGTGGGTTTGTGTCTGTTGATTCTGTTGAATGTGATTGTGTCTGTAGTGGCTCTTTATTCTCCATCAGCTGATCCAGAGAAGGTCAGACTAACATCTAAACCTGAAACTAAAACACAGACAGTCGAATGTTATCAAGTTTAGAACAACTAAAAGAAATTACTTGGATGAGAGATAGATTATAATATAATACTGTGATACACGATTGTTAAAGCTGTTTTTAAACATTCAGATTTTGCTTCTATGAATGAATGATGACCCTTGACCCTTATCTATAATCGTGCATAACTGTCCTCTTTCTGTTTTATTTACAGTATGATAAAAAAAACTAGTGATAAATATTTACAATTATCTTGTATTGCAATTGACATGCTCTCAAAATACATCATTTAGCAATAATAATAATAATACATTTATTTTTTATAGCGCTTTTCTAGACACTCAAAGACGCTTTACAGTTAATTGGTTTATATTGAAAACAAAAAACAAACAAGGTATGAAGACAGGGTTACATAGATAACACAACATAGATAACACACACAAAAAAAACATAGGTACAAGGACAAGCAGAGGCAAAGCAAGAGAGGAGGTAATGAAAGAGATGAAGATGAAGAACTGGGAAAGTCTGTTAACAGGAAAAAGCAAGCTCAAAGAGGTGAGTTTTGAGGGCCTGTTTGAAGGATGTTAAGGTGCTTGACTGTTTGATGTGGTCGGGGAGGGCGTTCCAGAGGGTAGGCGCAGCAGCGGAGAAGGCTCTGTCTCCCCAGGTCCGGCGCTTAGTTCTGATGGTCTTGAGTGTGTCAGCACCAACGGACCTGAGGAGTCGGGCGTGAGTGTGGCTGGTTAGTAGGACGGAGAGGTATGGAGGGGCGAGGTTGTTAAGTGCTTTGTATGTGAGGAGAAGTATTTTGAAGTTGATCCTGTGTTTGACTGGGAGCCAGTGGAGGTTGTAGAGGACAGGGGTGATTTTACACGGCGGCGGGTGGAGGCGAGAAGGCGGGCAGCTGAGTTCTGTACATATTGAAGTTTATCGATGATTTTGTTTGGTAGTTCGTAAAGAATGCTGTTGCAGTAGTCCAATCTGGAGGTGATGAGTGTTTTAGCTGCAATGGTAGACAGAGAGGGACGGAGCAGTGCATTGTTGCGAAGGTGAAAGAAGGCAATTTTGGTGACGTGGTTGACATGCGGTACAAAGGAGAGGGTAGGATCGAAGATGGTTCCAAGGTTGCGGATGCAGGTGGAAGTGGTGACATTGGAGCCATCGATGTTGAGGGAAAAGGTCTGGGCATGTCGGGTGAGGGAGTTAGGACCAATTATGAGAATCTCTGATTTATTGCAGTTGAGTTGGAGAAAGTTTTCTTGCATCTATGATTAATGTCAGTGAGGCAGGTTGTAAGGGTTGAGTGGGTGGAGGCTGTGATGGTCTTTGAGGAGAGATAGTGTTGGGTGTCATCAGCATAGCAGTGGAAGTGGAGGCCATGTTGGCGGAGGATCTGTCCAAGGGGGAGCATGTACAGGATGAAGAGGAGGGGGCCAAGAACTGAACCCTGGGGGACACCATGAGTGACTGGAGTGATAGAAGATGTGCAGTTGTTTATAGAGATATAATGGTGTCTATCAGAAAGATAGGAGGTGAACCAGGTTAGGACGGAGCCAGTTATTCCAATTTGGTGCTGAAGGCGTGAAAGGAGGATGGAGTGTTTGATGGTGTCAAAGGCTGCACTGAGGTCTAGGAGGATGAGGATGGTGAGGAGACCAGAGTCGGCAACAAGCAGAATGCCATTGGTGATTTTGAGGAGAGCAGTTCCGGTGCTGTGTTTAGAGCGGAAGCCAGATTGGAATGGTTCATATAGATTATTGGAGTTGAGGTGTGTTTGAAGTTGAGTAGCAACGTGCTGTTGTTCCAGGATTTTGGACAGAAATGGGAGGTTTGAGATGGGACGGTAACTGTTGGGAATATCTAGGTCCAAACCAGGTTTTTTCAATATGTGGGTGATGGCAGCAAACTTGAGAGGTGAGGGGACAATATCAGAGGCCAGAGAGGAGTTGATTATGTTGGTGATGAGGGGGGAAAGTGAGGGGAGGCAACCTTGGTAAGAAATGTGGGCATAGGATCAAGCGGAGAGGTTGAGGGCTTCATGCTGGAGATTATGGTAGATACTTCTGGGTGGGTGGTGGAGGTCCAGGTGTTGGGTAGGGGGTGCTATGGGCTAGTTGATTATGGATGTTGTCGATCTTGGTTTTGAAGAAGGAAAAGAACAAATCACACTTAGAGGTGGTGAAGGAGTTGGAGATTGTGTCCATAGGTTTCAGAAGTTTGTTGATTGTGGAGAAGAGGGTCTTGGGACTGTTGGAGCCGGATTGGATGACAGAGGAGTAGTGGGAGGAGCGGGCAGAGTTGAGGGCGTCTTTGTATTGTTGTCTATTGAAGTTTGTAGGCTTCCAGGTGGACAGTAAGACCGGTTTTATTGGCGAGTCGTTCCAGTTGTCGGCATTTGGCTTTGAGGAGGCAGAGTTGGTTAGTGTACCAAGGGGCGGAGTGTGTGAAGGAGACAGATTTGGTTTTAACCCTCTGAGGTCGGCAAACGCGCGGGCGATTTTCTCCACATTGTAGCACTATAAACTTAAATTACTCCATCATTTATGGTCATACAGAAAAAAGAAATATAAAAAAAGAATCTGTGATATTTCTACTTTTGTATGTGTCCACTTACAATCAAATCAAAACATTGTGCTTTTGTAAAATAAAGAAAATAAACAGGGTGTGCGTTCTGCCTCTCCGTCGCGGTGAACTTTTTTTTTCTTTTTTTCTTGAGCACGTCTATTAACTGAAACAAAACAAGTGAATACTTGTCACACATTTATGAGCCATACATCTTTATAAACATTTAAGTGTGTACTTTTAAATGATCAGATTCAAACTGTAAAGAAATATTCTCTGTTTAAGTAATTTGTATAAAACCAACAAGATGTCCAGCTTCTCAAACGCTTCCTAATTATTTTTAACTTGACCACGCCCACTCGCGCAAAAGAGATTCACATGCAAATCTCCACATGGAACGCGATCACGCTTATTACCTCAAAAACAAAACACCAAAACACTTCACAAGTCTCTGCTTTTAGATGGGCCTGAGCTTACATTGGATTTACCTCAGAAGAAGAAGAACGCGATTTGAAGACAAGAAAGATGTAAGGTAAGAAATTCTTACATATTAGTTTGTTATTGTTGCATAAATGTCAGACCCCAGAGGGTTAAGGGGGGCGATGGTATTGAGACAGGATGAGAGTACATCATTGTAGGCATTGATGAGGACAATTGGGGACGTGTTGAGAGGGTCAATGGATTTTGCAATGGTGGTTGTCAATAATGAGGAGAAAGATGTGGTGTCGATGGATTTGAGGTTCCTGAATGTTATTGTGCGTTTTTGCTTGGTTTTGGTGCCAGACAGTTTGAATGATAAATGCTCAAATGAAGCAGGAGTGGGAATGGGTACTGTGGTCGTTTTGATATCATGTTTGTGTATTATTGCAATTCCGCCGCCGCGCCCCTCATGTCGTGGTTTGTCTATGTATGTAAATCCAGTTTGTGTAGTTTGGTTGAAAGAGAAGTATTCAAGTGGTTTTTGACAAGTTTCGGTTAAGCAGAGGAAATCCAGATTATTGTCCAAAATAAATTTGTTGCTAAGAGAGCGGGTGTTAAAAAGGGCTAATCTGAGGAGTGGTTGGTTTTGTATAGTCTGATCGGATTTGACTAGTGTTTGTAGGCAGGCGGAGCGCACGTGCTGTTTGTTGTGATGACGTAAGCAGGAAGCAACAGGGCGAGCATTGGACCAGATGGACGGAATGTTGTGGTTGAACCAGGGGGCGACGTACTGTAGAAGACCGAGCTTTTTGATGATGGAAATACAGAATGGAGATATAGGGGTATTCAGCTTGTATAGTTGTAATATAGAGTATGTAAATGACATAATTAGCTGGGAAGGGTGAAGACTACAGTCACACGTTAGCTGATGGGAAAGTTTCGACATGACAGGTCAGTCGGCAAAACTGACTGAAAGCCATGGTGGACGAAGCTTGGTGAACGTGGATGATGAGCAGAAGAGACAGAGGTCGACAGTGTCAGCCACTGTCAAGTAGCCGAAGCTGCCGAAGCCAAAACTATCATTCGGTAGCTAGCCGCCTACTGACTTGGTAGCGGCTAGCAGATGCTAACTGGAGGCAGCAGTCCCAGGCAACGAAGCCTAACTGCACCTGGACAGCAGCAGACTGTCCAGGGGTCTACCTTGCAGTAGCAGTGCTGGAGAAGAAGTTGAAGTGGTGAGGAAATCCAGGTTGTCAGCATCAGGCAGACAGCGGGCAATTTAAAATGGCAACGGATAGCTGAGCCAGCTAGCGTTTCCCGTTGAGAAGGGCAAAACGTTTGTGGAGTTAACCAGAGATGAGCTGCCGGTGGCAGTGATATTACCGCAGAGAAATCCGGATGGCAGCAACGCGAGAGCTGGTGGTGTTGGTCAAGGGTAGAAGCCGTCGAAGCCGCCGTAGGATGAAAGTGATGGCAGGTAAGTTGACATCCAAATGGATATAATCCATGTACAGATAGAGAGGTACAGGATTACAGTTGACAATCGTGGTCAGTAGAGTTGAAACGATAATGTCAGTTAGCAGAGGGATAGACTTTGGATGGAGAAGCGGCGAACAAACAATGCCAGCGTCCTCTCACATCCAGTCCATTTTAGTAAGTAAGATGAATACTTTTTATTATCAATAAAAAGATAATAATAAAAGCAAAATATTGAATTGTTTGAAATAAAAAGAAACTTGAAGATATTTAATTGTTGCTACTGTATAAACTATTATAAAAAAATTAAAAAAAATGAATCAAACTCTTATTAAACATGTTTATAGTGTGTAATTCACCATCACAAGGAAAGTAAACTAAGAAGAAATTAAATTAACTTTAAATTAAAATATGAACAGTTTTAAGCATCACTACTCACAGAAACGTCTCCAGTTTATAATGTGGATCCACCATCAGATTCAGAGCAGCTTCACATCTGAGTCTCTTAGATTATTCACAGTCAGATCCAGATATCTCAGGTGTGAGGGGTTTGATCTCAGAGCTGAAGTCAGAGCAGCACAACCTTCATCTGTAACACCACAATCACTCAACCTGTAGAGAACAATGACACTCTTCAGTCTCTCAGTTCAGGATCTACAGCTCAGATAAGCAGAACTTCACAATCAGAAAGAGAGAGCATTAATTATTTTTTTATGCAAGTACCCCAAAATCATCAACATATCTGTATATGAACACGGCTGTCGCATCTTTACATCATCCAGTCATGTTTAATCTATCATTAATATTGTAAAATTATGTCAGACACATTGGAAAGAATCTAATGAAAATAAAAGCAACATTCCCATTAGTAATTTCACAGTAGATTTTTTGTGTATGGCAATCATTATTTACCATTAAAAAAAGAGGACTATGTTGGGACATTTTTTACAATCTTTTTTTTGCCAGAATATATTTATTAAGTTTTATGCATACACAAACACAAGCCAAACAACCACAATGCCTATCAGAAAAACATCTCTTTACAAAGCAACAATCTATAAATATTTATCACTTATCTTTAAAATAAAAATATAAAATAAAATACATGAATTTTACAAATGTAGCGAGTATTTAACTCGTCTTGTAGGGGGAATTTTATTAGTGCTGCCACGGAAGACTGAATAACGTAAAGATCTTAGTCCCCGCTTTCAGTGCTTTTAATCTCATTACACACTAATTGTATGTAAGTTGTGTCCTACTCTATTAAAATGTACAGACCGACGAGGGTAGGCTTCAGTATGAGTAAACGTAACAAGATGGCTTCCTGAAGGAATATTAAATGTATCAGACAGTTTAATATACTCCTCCCTCCCCTGGTCTAATAAAGTAGCTGAGATGCCCCTACTCCTTGACAGCTCTAAACAAAAAGGTACAATGCAGGTAAGTACGAAAATTAAACAATATTTATTCTCTGTGTACTTTTCTTTCTAGTAATCAGGTGTTAATTCAGGGTTGATAATCACAAAATAAAAGAAAATAAATAAAATGTATGGTCTTTGTGTTTTCTTTTAAACTTACTACAACACAACCACTTTCAATGTAAAAGCTCTAAACCATTCAGTTGTACAATGGTAAATCTCACTTCAAAATAAAATAAAATAAAAAACACTTGTCACTTTTGTAAACACCAGTTAGGATGAGTTCACAGTTTTCAAATGATCAACTTCGAATGATCAAACAATCACATTTGGAAAAACAACATCAACAATGGTACAATGAAATTTCACATCTGGAAGAACACTTACGTGAAACGTCCCTTTATGTGTTCACTCAGTTCATTTGAGTTCTGTAGTTCAACTGAACTCTCACCGTTCAGTGTTCCTCAGATCAAAAATATCAAAAAGGAATCAATTGAAAAGTTGTCTTGACGTAGCGTGCGTTGAAATTAACTTGAGGTTTTCGTAGAAATATCACTCAAGCTTAATGAAATGTCCAACAAAAAAATAATAAATCAAAATGAGTCGAAAAGTAAGTGAATCAAATGGAGATGATTCAAAAATGAGATATCAACTAGAATGTATCAAACTGGGATAAACCAACGGAGATGTGTCAAACTGAGATGTCGTTGGATGGCAGGGTAATACAAAATAGTCTTAAACTTAAATCTTCTAAAAAAAAATATGTTCAGCGCCAACTGCAAGCATCGATTCCCATCTCACGTGCGATGACACGTGCCGAACACTCAAATACACGTGACCAGTCTGGTTGAAACGTTAATTCGTAAGAGTGCTTTTCGAACAAGATGGAAGAAGTCAAAAGCTCAACAAAAATGTGAAAAATCTCTTCAATCGTCCCCAACCAGGCTAAATTTGTACTTTAAATGCACTCACAGTTCTCGTAGCCTTCACAAAACATTACTGCGTCACTCCAGCAGTCCAATGCAATGCGATTCATGGATCAAAACTACACAAAAACTACGAAATGCGGAACAAAAATCACTTTATATCGTCCTGTATCCGACTAAAGCCCTGATTATCTTCCATTTAAGTCACTTTATCGGACGAGCTTCTCAAAACACGACACAACACTCACTTTCTCTTCTCCGTGCGTCTCTTATATGCCGCGCTCTTCTTCTCTCTCTTTTTTCACGCACCCTCCACACAGGAAACCAAACCGCCCGTCAAAATAAAAGTCCGCCAAAAAATTATAATATAATTAATAATAAAATAATAACTTAGATAATATATACACCTGTTACATTTCCCCCCTGCTAAACCCTGCCACTCCATCGACATCTCCAAACAGACCAGTTCCTGGTTAAACAAACAAAACACAAGAGCAGTTAAATTGGATTCAATGACACATTTTCAATTTTTGCTTAGACATCCTCTTTAGACGGAACACATTCTTTGACATTTTCTTTACACATATATTGGCACTTTAAACCCAAATTACATAATGTAATCATCCTTATATCTTACAGGCAATCTACCCTGGGTTTCTCTCTTCGAACGTCTGAGATTAGGTACCCCACTAGTGTCAGCTTCTGAAATGTCAGAGTCTTCAGATTCCCCATCTTGACCTGTGACTACTCTCTCACTCCCAGCTACATTACCCTCCTCACATACCACTCCACCCTCGACTTCCCCAGGTAAGCAGGTGTTTGGTAAGTGTGTAGTATATGGAATGTAAACAATGTCTTGTGAGTCTAAGTCTGACACTTCTTTTTCCCTTCTTGCATGCGTAACCTGCCTTGTGGGTGAGGGAAAAGTACAGTGTCTCAATTGATCCCTGTGAACGACCTTTGTGGAACCTCCCTGCTCAGGACGTACAGTAAAGACTGGTAAACCTGCGTGATTTTGTTGCACTACCAAATACGGTACAGACTCCCACTTATCTTGGATTTTGTTTCGCCCCCTAAACTTGTGGTTACGCAACAATACTCTGTCACCAGGTCTAATGAGCGCTCCTGAAGCCTTGCGGTCATAGACCCTCTTCCTTCTCCTGGAAGCTTCTTGAGCAGTTACCTTCGCTGTCTCCACTGCAGTTCTCAGGCGTTCATGGTGATTCTTTACCCACTCATCCAGATCATCCGCCTCATCATCAGTTAGGTCTTTTCCTCCTAGGACATCCATGGGCAGCCTTGCGTCTCGTCCAAACATTAAATAAAATGGGGAGTAACCGGTCGATGAATGAACGTGGCTATTGTAGGCCATCACAAGTTCAGGCAGGTAAGTTTTCCAATCCTTCTTCTTTTCCGCAGGTAATGTTCGCAGCATGTCGTGCATAGTGCGATTGAACCTTTCGCACTGCGCGTTCCCTTGCGGATGATAAGGACTGGTGCGGCTCTTGCTGATCCCATACAATTTACAGAGTTCCTTTATAACGCTGGCCTCGAAACATCTGCCTTGATCCGAGTGCAATCGGGCAGGACACCCATAGCAAACAAACCAGTGTCGTACAAGGGCTTTGGCGGTGGTAAGTGCTGTCTGATTTTTCGTCGGGACTGCCACAGTAAATCTTGTAAACATGTCTGTAAGCACTAGAACATTCTCGTAACCTCCTGCTGATCTCTCAAGCACGGTGTAATCCATGGCAAGAACTTCTAGAGGTGCGGTTACGTTGGTGCAGGTCATAGGAGCACGAATCCTGGGGAATACATCCTTAGCTAGGGTACATCTTCGACACTGGGTTACCCATGTTTGTACGTCATTGGCCATTGAGGGCCAATAATAACTCTGTCGCATTTGCTCTAATGTACTCCTGCTGCCAAAATGTCCTCCATGTTCATGGACTCCCTTATACACTTTCTCCCATAAAGACTCAGGCACTACCAACTGCCAAATCTCTTCCCCGTCTCTTGGGTCTGTAATTACTCGGAACAGCACTTCATGTTTTAATTTCAAACGCTCCAATTGTCTAGCTAGCTTCTTTTGCTGGGTTTCCATATCCCGGAAACTACGTGTCATTATCCTCCTGTTCTCAAATACAGCGTTGTACACAGGTGCTATACAAGGATCCTTTCTCTGTTGCTCTTTGATGGATGACCAGCTATAACCATCAACACCCTTTCTTATGGCTGCTTGTTTGGCAACTCGGACAACAGACTTGTCAACCCTTTCTTCTTTACCAGGCCACAGGCATGCTCGTACCTCGTCTGATGTCAACCGAATGAAGTCTTTTCCAGTGTCATCCTCCTCGGGTTCCATACCCCAGGGAATCCTAGAAAGAACGTCAGCATTGATGTTCTGTCTGCCAGGCTTGTAACAAACCTCAAAGTTGAACTCCGCTAACTGTGCAGACCAACGCTGTTCCACTGCTCCGAGATTGGCTGTCTCCAGGTAGCGAAGAGGGTTGTGGTCAGTAATAACCTGAAATTTTGCAAATATTAGGTATTCCTTAAATTTCTCAGTTACTGCCCATTTAAGGGCAAGTAACTCCAACTTGAAGGCACTGTAATACTTGTCATTTCTTTCAGATCCCTTTAGACCTCTGCTCGCGTAGGCAATGACACGTTCAACGCCCCCCTGCTTTTGACTGAGTATTGCTCCAAGTCCGTTGAGGCTCCCATCTGTTGTGAGTATGAACGGACACTGGAAATCAGGGTAAGCCAGAATCGGAGGTGACATGAGACAACTCTTCAGCTTGCTGAATGCAGACTGACACTCATCACTCCAGACAAACGCTTCTGCTGACTTGCCTTTGTTACCTTTTCCCACCAGGGCATGTAGGGGCTTTGCCAGCTGTGCGAATCTTGGAACAAAACGACGATAATAACTCATAAATCCCAGCAGCTGTCTAACCTCCCTAACGTTCGCCGGTGAAGGCCACGCATCCAAGCACTGAACCTTGTCCTTGTCTACCTGAACTCCCTTTGACGAAATTATGTGTCCCAGGAACCGGACCTCTGGCCTCAGGAGGAAACATTTACTCGGTTTCAGCTTCAGTCCATGCTGACGCAACCTTGAGAAAACAAGCTCCAACTTCTCACAATGACTCTTGAAATCCACAGAGAACACAATAATATCGTCAAGATAGATCAAGAGAATGTCAAAAGCCAGATCACCTAATGCTGCAGTCATCAATCGCTGAAAGGTGGCCGGAGCGTTGCATAAACCAAACGGCATCCGTGTCCACTCAAACAACCCGAACGGAGTTGTGACAGCAGTCTTCTCCCGATCTGATTCAGTCACCGCCACTTGAAAATAACCTGCTGTGAGATCCAGTGTGGAAAACAACTGTGCATTCCCCAAAGCATCCAAGGATTCCTCCACGCGTGGAAGGGGGTAGGCATCCTTGAATGTGACTTGGTTGAGTCTCCTGTAGTCGCAGCAGAAACGAACACCTCCGTCTTTCTTTATCACAATGACTGCAGGTGAGGCCCACGGACTGCGACTCTCATTCAGTACACCTTGACTGACAAGATCCTGCACATGTCTCTTAAACTCTTGGAAAACGTGAGGTGGGACTCTTCGATGGCGTTGTTTTATTGGCTGTGCATCTCCGGTAGGTATGCTATGTGTCACTGTTGTTGTGTATCCATAGTTTGTGTCACTCTTGGAGAAAACATCACTGTAACGTGTCAGCAGAGCATTTAACTCCTCTCGTTGCATCTCAGACAATCCGTCCTGATTCATCTGAACAGGAATTGACAGTTGTTCAGGCTGGCTCTCAATCTTAATGCTGCACTGTACATGGTGTTTAACACGTAGCTCATCATCATCCTCTTCGAATTCCACAATTTGCTTTGGGACTACTTTTTGAGGCTTAGACACAACTGCAATCCTGGACCTCGGCATCAACCTGACGGTTTCTTGACATAGATTTAACACTCGCACCGGAACTTTACCCTTTTCTGGGCTTGCAAGCACATTGGCTACTAACAATCCTTTTGGAAGGGTGACAGAACCTGTGGACTCCACCAACACTTGATGCTTCACTTGATGAGGTATACTGCAGTGGCCTTCCACAATCTTCTCACTTAAGGGTGGGATTATCACAACTTGCTTCCCAGACACCTTAACAAATCCTATCCTTCCTTCTGGGCCCAAGAGTCCTTCATCTTTTTTTACTTTTGCTATGACTCGTCTGACGTTAGCATCTGCACGTTGGCTCACTTTGCTCTCCTTATCCAAATCCTTTCCAGACAGTACAAGGTTTTTCAATTCACTAAGCACATTCATCCCCACGATTCCAGCCAATCCCTTCATCTCCTTCACGTCGGGGTTTGAGTCTGTGAGCACAAAAACACACTTCCCTGGAAGCAGAGTTCCCATGCACTCTATATCTGCCTGTAGACATCCAAGAACAGGAATGTCTAGTCCATTTGCAGCAGTGAGGCGCACCCAGTTAGCAGAAGACAGCTGTATCTCTTGTCCTCCGAAATTATGTTTAAAGTGAGACTCTGAGATGGTGGTGACCTCTGAACCGGTGTCCAACAGACATTTGGTGGGCACCCCTGCTATTTTTACATCCACTGTCAAACAGTCTCCAAAAGCACTATCCCTAAGTGTTTCTGGTGCTATATCTGCATTCCAGTCAGCTGTATGGCTCCGGATTACTGAAGGACCACTGGTGCTTGCCAAGTCACCCGATGAAGCTCCTCTTAACACCTCAGATACTTCCGCCATTTGTGACGACGCAGTGCCCCGGTTACCCAGCTCTTTAAGCTGCCTACAACGTCGACTCGTGTGACCTGGTTCACCACATGTGTAACAGATATATTGCCCTTCACTGTTTTTCAGTGGCTGTCTTCTCATAACACCCGGCTGGGGATCAACTCTCCCTTGACTATGGACAATTCTGTACAATTCTTCCTGCCGTGCAGCTATCTTCTCTATTGCCTCGTGCAACTTTTCTAATGTCAATGAGGATGGATTGTCACCAGTCGCAACTGTAGTGTGAGCTGCCACTCTCGCACGCACAGGGGTCTTCAAGTTACCTTCAGGCTGTGCTTCCTCTTCCTCAGACCATGTGATGGCGTCCTGCATTAGCTGTGCAAAAGTCAAGCTTCGCTCCTCCTTGACCCTTCGTTTCATCTCTCTTCTTAGGAAATCATCCCTCAGTCCAAGGACTAACTGCTCTTTCAAAACACTCTCTTCATCTGAAACTCGTCTGGGCTCTCTGCGTTTCACCTTGTGGAGCTTTTCTCGTAAATCGTAAGCATAGGCGCGTATGGTCTCACCAGGTGCTTGCTTTCGATCATAAAAATCTTTCAACCTCGTGCCAATAGGTACCTTGTCTCCATAGGTTTCCTGGAGCAGCTGGAAGATGGACTCCACACTGTTATCCACTTCTTCCATCATGAACTTCACAGTATCTTTAGCTTCTCCCTTTAAGTGCTGCTTTATCAGCTCCACCTGATCCTCTTCTGGCACCTTCATGACTCGAAAGGCTGATTTCATAGAGACAATCCACTCTTCCACACTTCCTTCTCCGGGTTTTGTGGTGCCAGTGAAATCGGTAAGTTTATGATCTCTTGGGATATAGATCGTTGCTGGGGGTGCACGAGTGGCTGCTTGCTGCTCCATTACTGCTCTGGCCAATGACAGGGCTTCTCGCTGCTCCGTTCTGGCATGATCCAATGCCCCAGCTTGCTCCGCTAACCTCCTCTGCATTTCAGCGAACTCCTTCTTCAATTCTTCCAGTTCTGCCATTTTTCTTCTTGCTCACAGACCTGGGACAGAATAGTGCAACAACAACAAAACTAGGCTAAGTATGATCCTGTTCGTGACGCCACTTATGTAGCGAGTATTTAACTCGTCTTGTAGGGGGAATTTTATTAGTGCTGCCACGGAAGACTGAATAACGTAAAGATCTTAGTCCCCGCTTTCAGTGCTTTTAATCTCATTACACACTAATTGTATGTAAGTTGTGTCCTACTCTATTAAAATGTACAGACCGACGAGGGTAGGCTTCAGTATGAGTAAACGTAACAAGATGGCTTCCTGAAGGAATATTAAATGTATCAGACAGTTTAATATACTCCTCCCTCCCCTGGTCTAATAAAGTAGCTGAGATGCCCCTACTCCTTGACAGCTCTAAACAAAAAGGTACAATGCAGGTAAGTACGAAAATTAAACAATATTTATTCTCTGTGTACTTTTCTTTCTAGTAATCAGGTGTTAATTCAGGGTTGATAATCACAAAATAAAAGAAAATAAATAAAATGTATGGTCTTTGTGTTTTCTTTTAAACTCACTACAACACAACCACTTTCAATGTAAAAGCTCTAAACCATTCAGTTGTACAATGGTAAATCTCACTTCAAAATAAAATAAAATAAAAAACACTTGTCACTTTTGTAAACACCAGTTAGGATGAGTTCACAGTTTTCAAATGATCAACTTCGAATGATCAAACAATCACATTTGGAAAAACAACATCAACAATGGTACAATGAAATTTCACATCTGGAAGAACACTTACGTGAAACGTCCCTTTATGTGTTCACTCAGTTCATTTGAGTTCTGTAGTTCAACTGAACTCTCACCGTTCAGTGTTCCTCAGATCAAAAATATCAAAAAGGAATCAATTGAAAAGTTGTCTTGACGTAGCGTGCGTTGAAATTAACTTGAGGTTTTCGTAGAAATATCACTCAAGCTTAATGAAATGTCCAACAAAAAAATAATAAATCAAAATGAGTCGAAAAGTAAGTGAATCAAATGGAGATGATTCAAAAATGAGATATCAACTAGAATGTATCAAACTGGGATAAACCAACGGAGATGTGTCAAACTGAGATGTCGTTGGATGGCAGGGTAATACAAAATAGTCTTAAACTTAAATCTTCTAAAAAAAAATATGTTCAGCGCCAACTGCAAGCATCGATTCCCATCTCACGTGCGATGACACGTGCCGAACACTCAAATACACGTGACCAGTCTGGTTGAAACGTTAATTCGTAAGAGTGCTTTTCGAACAAGATGGAAGAAGTCAAAAGCTCAACAAAAATGTGAAAAATCTCTTCAATCGTCCCCAACCAGGCTAAATTTGTACTTTAAATGCACTCACAGTTCTCGTAGCCTTCACAAAACATTACTGCGTCACTCCAGCAGTCCAATGCAATGCGATTCATGGATCAAAACTACACAAAAACTACGAAATGCGGAACAAAAATCACTTTATATCGTCCTGTATCCGACTAAAGCCCTGATTATCTTCCATTTAAGTCACTTTATCGGACGAGCTTCTCAAAACACGACACAACACTCACTTTCTCTTCTCCGTGCGTCTCTTATATGCCGCGCTCTTCTTCTCTCTCTTTTTTCACGCACCCTCCACACAGGAAACCAAACCGCCCGTCAAAATAAAAGTCCGCCAAAAAATTATAATATAATTAATAATAAAATAATAACTTAGATAATATATACACCTGTTACACAAATCAGGTGGTACAAATTGTTTGTAGCGGCTGTAGACTAGGCAAATCAAATAAAAATCTTGCAGCCGCGAGAGACTAACGCCTGAGAGACTGTAAACACTGCGACGCGCACAAACTCAGTTACAATCGATGATCCTTTCAAAACGTTTATTGTAGGCTACTTCAACATGTAAAAATACAACTGGTACTGCAGTTACCAAGTCATAAAGTGCTGCGTGCATGTGAAAGTGCGGTCAACAGAAAAGTCTTCGCTCTCAGGCTCACTCCCTCTCTGTGTCAAACTCCCATTGATTATCCCAGGTGAAAGTGAAGCAAAACATATAAGCCACTATCACTTCCGCCCAAACGCCGGTGGACACGCCCACCACCTACGATCATTGTGCAGTGAATCACATAAACACAGAATACATGAGATACTTACAGATGACTCTTACATTCCGGCCCCTAATTATTTTAACACAATAATTATACAACTGCACATTATGTAAGAGATCAATCAATAAAAAACAAGATAAGGCAGTCCATTTGAAAGTGTCCTTTCTTCCTTAGGCCAAACAAAAGGAAGAAACAAAGTCCTTAGTCTTTGTAAGGAGTGATCTTAACAATCACTTAGTCAGTGTCAAGGTTAAAGTCAAAGTTCAAAGGTCAGCTGGATCCTTGTGGATCCTCTGCTTCCTGTAGAAGGCAAATCTTGGTAATAGGCCTGTCCAAATAACTGGTCTTCGTCCTAATTCGCACTTGACGGACAAGACCTCTTTGGTCAGGGGTAGTTTGCACAATCCTTCCTGTAAGCCATGAGTTGCGAGGTGCTGAGTCGTCAACTATGAGTACAATATCTCCAGTAAGGAAGTTGCGCTTGACACCAGACCACTTCTGACGCTCCTGAAGAAGAGGCAAGTATTCCTTAATCCAGCGTTTCCAAAACAAGTCAGATATATATTGAACTTGTTTCCATCTGCGACGAGCATAGATGTCCTCCCTTTTGAACTGACCCGGCGGCAAAGATGGCATAGTCTTGAGCAGCAACAGATGGTTAGGGGTTAAAGGTTCCAAATCGTTGGGATCAGTGGATGCCTTGGTAATAGGACGACTGTTGATAATGGCTTCTGCTTCACAGAGAACTGTGTGAAGACTCTCCTCATCAAGGGTCTGCAACCTCAGGGTGGAATTCAGGACCTTCCTCACAGACCTTATCAACCTTTCCCAAACCCCTCCATGATGCGATCCTGTAGGGGGATTGAAAATCCACTTGATTCCTTTCTGAAGGAGGGTGTTATTAATTAGAGCATGATTCCAACCTTCCATTGCCTGTCTCAATTCTCTCTCTGCTCCAACAAAGTTGGTTCCATTGACTGAGCGCAGTTCCAATACTTGTCCACGTCTTGCTGTAAAGCGTCGAAGAGCATTAATAAAAGAATCTGTATCCAAGGATGATGCAACTTCAATGTGGATCGCTCTTATGGAAAGGCATGTGAAAAGAACCCCATACCTCTTCAATGTACTCCTTCCTCGCTTAACTTCAAAAGGCCCGAAGTAATCAACTCCAACCCGAGTGAATGGCGGTTCATCTGGAGAAACTCTGTCACGAGGTAAATCTGCCATCTGCTGCCGCCCTGGAACTGCATGGAGTCGTCGACAGACAATACATTTCGACAGGGTTTTCCTTATAGCCCCACTAACCCCAGGGATCCAATATTTTTGGCGCAGACTAGCTAGCATGTGGTTACGACCACTGTGTCCCACCTCTTGATGTATGTACTGAAGAATTACATCAGAAATATGTAAATCTTTTGCCAATATGGCAGGGTGCTTAGCTTCTTCCGGCATAGCTGCTCTGCTAAGTCGTCCTCCGACTCTCAAAACACCATCTTCAAGTATTGGGTTGAGCTTGTAAATGTGACTAGTCCTTTTCACACTTTCTCCCTTTTGCAAGCTGTTAAATTCTCCTGGAAACCTCCTTCTCTGACAGAACTTAATAATCTCCATCTCAGCTTTTCTAAGTTCCTCAACTGAAAGAAGACCACTGCCAGTCTGAGCCTTGATACTCTGCATCTCCTTTTCTATTTTTTTTCTCTGTTGGTCCTTATCTAAGCTAGATTGAGCAAGAGTCACGCTCAGTTGCTTCCTCTTCTGACTGAAGTACAGTATCAGACTCTTCAGCTTAAGGATCCAACCAACCATCTTCTTCAGACGGATCCATGAGGAGGAGTAGTTAATCAAGCGAGTTACTGCATCGATCCTTTCTTCAGCCTGAACAGCATTCGCAATCAAGCCCTTCTTAACCTCAGGGTCATCTGTCGGAATTCTCACAAAACCATCTGGGTTTTCAGGCCATCCCTCCTCAGGCCCAGCAAGGAATTGAGGTCCAGACACCCATATTTTGTTTGTCAGGAGTGATGTCACCTTTACTCCCCTAGAGGCCAAATCAGCAGGATTGCTTATGGTGTTAACATATCTCCACTGAGATGGATTTGATACGCTCAGTATCTTTGAAACCCGGTTGGCTACAAAGGTACGAAACCTTGAAGCCTCATTGCTGATGTACTTCAGTACGGAAGTACTATCAGTCCAAAAAATTGAGTCCTGAAGTTGCATCTGCAGCTCCTTCCTCCACAGCTCATCCATTCGACCTGCAACCATGGCAGCTGTCAACTCCATACGAGGGATGGTAATTGGCTTTAATGGAGCCACTCTGGCTTTACCCATTATGAAAGCACAGTGAACTTGTCCTTCGATGTTGTTTAATAAAAGATAAGTCACTGTTCCATAGCCGCTTTCACATGCATCCGCAAAGTGATGTAACTGAGCAGAAATCACTTCCCCAAAATCAACTGGTTTTAGGCATCTATCAATGTCAAACCTTTCAAGCTGCCAAAGATCCTTCAACCAACTTCTCCACTCATGTGCAGACAAATCTGGTATACGGTCATCCCAACCAAGGTCCATTCTGCACAAGTCTTGAAGGATCTTTTTGGCAGATAAGACCACAGGTGCCAAGATTCCTAAGGGGTCATAGATTGAACTGACCGTGGAGAGGATCCCTCTTCTGGTTAACCCTCTGGAGTCTGAGCGGTTTTCTGGGCCCTTGAGATGTTCTGACATGCCCTGATATTTGTGCTTTTTTCAGTTGCTTATAAACATATTAATGGCAAGGGTGTAAATTCACTCTATAAAGTACAAACAGGGCTACTATAATATGTGAGCCACGTGTATGTACATGTTTTCATTTTTGAGAGAATAATGTTTATGCGTGGATATTGAAAAAACTAAAAACTAACATTTCTGAAATAAGGCCACAAAACACATAGTAAATATGTGTCAAAAAGACTTTTGACTAATGGATGTCGTCGCCTATAGTTTTTTCTTCAAAATTATGTGAAAATAGTCTTGCTTTATCGTTCAAATAAAACCATACATTGATTTAAATTGATGTAAAACAGGTTTTGCTTGGAAAGCCAATATGCGAGGGGGGCGTGAACGAGGAGTGGTTTACACCTGAATTACCACCCACTCTGCATAATGATGAGCCATTCACACAGGTGTGACACTGACTGAGCCACAATGCAAGGACAAAAGATATTTAGAAGAAGATTTATATTGACCATTTAAGATTTTGCTTACTTCTATCTTGTACATATGTTTTGCTATTTTATTAAAAAGGTTACAATTACAACAATAATTACAATTTCAACAATATTTCAAGTGTACTCTTTCTTTGTAAAAAAAAAAAAAGATTATAGGCCTACATTTTATCTATGTATTCATTACTTTGAATATAGTCAACATTGGAACAGCTAACATCTTAGTTGATGACTTTTTTTTGACAAAAATAGTAGGCTATTTTATATATAGAAATTGCTAAACAAAAGCTTATTATTTATACTTATTATTACTTATTATTATAACTTATATACAAAAGCCTTATATTTGTTAATGAAAAAATTATTAAAATTAAGATACAATTGATACAAAACAAAATTCGTTTTAAAGAAAGGATTTGTACTTTTTTGTTTTGAGGTCTCTGTGAATGTTTGAAAGTCTTTTAGTGTTTTTTTTTTAGAGCGCTTGCGTCCATAATGGAGAACTGTCACGTAATATTGTTTTTTGCCAGCTGTGGTAAACAGCGCGCATCTATGCCGTTCATTTATTCATAAACAGAAACCCGAGAAGGAAAAACTTACTAGTATTCCTCAGCTCGTATTCCTCGTATTCCTCATTATTCCTCACAGCGCTGCGAGACGCTGTTGTGATTGCTAGCCTATATTTACTTTAAATCCAGGAAATTTGTTAATGAAATAATTATTAAAATTAAGATACAATTGATACAAAACGAAATTCGTTTTAAAGAAAGGATTTGTACTTTCTGTTTTGAGGTCTCTGTGAATGTTTGAAAGTCTTTTAGTGTTTTTTTTTTAGAGCGCTTGCGTCCATAATGGAGAACTGTCACGTAATATTGTTTTTTGCCAGCTGTGGTAAACAGCGCGCATCTATGCCGTTCATTCATTTATAAACAGAAACCCGAGAAGGAAAAACTTACTAGTATTCCTCAGCTCGTATTCCTCGTATTCCTCATTATTCCTCACAGCGCTGCGAGACGGTGTAAGCAAGTAATGTTCTGAATAAACTTGTGTTTTGGTTTTCTCGAGCTGATACGGGGGGCGTTCACAGGATTGCGCGGATTACCTCAGCCATTTGCGTTTGAATAGCGTGCGCTCTCCGTGGGCGGAGTCACATTACATTTGAATTAGCTCTAATGAGGTTGACTGGAATCGCTCTCTTTTAATACAGATTTCACAAGATGAGAATATTTGTTTTTTATATAAATTACTTCATTAAAAAGAAGAGAATTCAAGCTTCATGCCTGTGTGTCTGAATGCCTGTTTGACTGAGTATTCGCTTTGTTATTGTTCATTTTCGGACGCGTTTCAGAATGGACTACACTGACAGAGAGAAGGCAGAACTCGCTTCGTGTTTATTTTTCTTTATTTGGCAAAAAGCACAACACTATGTTTTTATTGTGAGTATACACAAAAATAATACACATTTAACAGAATCGATTGATGTATGAAACTTGTTTTGTAAAACCAAAGTCAAAAGAGTATTTAGGGTCTCAATTCAACTCACAAGGAAAAAAGCGACCAGATCACGCCGGCGTGATCTCCGACCTCTAAGGGTTAAGGGTCGATCCTTGATGAGGATTTTGAACTTAAAAGTGTCGGACTGAACACACCACTGTACGCCCAATGCTCTTTCTACAGGAAGTATGTCATTGTCCAAATCCAAATCCTTAACCTCTTTTGCTCTCTCTATTGTAGGTATGGCTGCCAGCACAGCACGTCTGTTACTGATCCACTTCATGAGCTGAAAGCCCCCTTTCAAACAAAGGGCACGGAGGTCCTGGTAGAGTGCTATCGCCTCCTCCTCAGAAGCCACTGATGTTAGGCAATCGTCCACATAGAAATTGTGCATTACCGTTTCGATTGCTTTGGAACTGAATTGCTCCCGATTATCTTCTGCACACTTTCTGAGAGCAAAGTTTGCACAACTTGGCGAAGATGTGGCTCCAAACAGATGCGCAACCATTCTGTGCTCCACCAAGCTCTGTTTATGGTCTCCATCCGGCCACCAGAGAAACCTCAACAGATCTGAATCCTCAGCTGGCACTCTGACTTGGTGAAACATAGCCTCGATGTCTGCCATGAGCACAACAGGCTCCTTTCGGAATCTGGTCATGACTCCGATTAACATGCTGGTAAGATCGGGTCCCTGTAGGAGCTGAGCATTCAAAGATGTTCCCTGGAATGTAGCTGCGCAGTCGAAAACAACCCTGATCTTTCGTTTCTTTGGGTGATATACACCATGATGTGGTATATACCATATCCTGCCGTCACTCCGATCCAGATTTTCAATAGGCACCTTCTCTGCATAGCCCTTTGAAATGATATCATTCATAAATGCAATGTAATCAACATGAAATGGAGCATCCCTTTCAAACCTCCTTGTGAGGCTCAGAGCACGCTGTTCGGCAACTCTTTTATTATTTGGCATATTTACATCCCCTTTTCTTAAAGGTAAGCCAACACTATAGTGACCATCCACCAGCTTGACAGATTTTGTAACAAGCTCCATGAACTGACAGTCTTCTCTTGATAACCCCATCTGCTCATCCTGATGACACTCAGGAAAATCTGCCTTTAGCTGCTGCTTCCACAAATCATTAAGGATTGCAATAGAGATCCTATTGACAGTGACGTCTGGCTGTCCACAAGTAATTTCTCTACTTTCAACACCTCTAAGAGGTCCATTTACAGTCCAGCCCAGCATCGTTTTGACTGCATATGGGCCCCCCTCCGTGCTTCGAACGACTTGCCATGGCTCCAGTGCTCGAGGGACATTGCATCCAATCAGGAGGTCAACATCTGAATCAATCTCCCTTAACTGGACATGCTTCAGATATGGCCATCGTTGGAGGTCTGGCTGGCGAGGAATATTACCTCGATGAACTGGCATGGTTTTCTGCGTATAAATATCAGGCAGTTCACAAAAACAACCGCTATCTAATTCAGCCACTTCCAAACCTGAGACAATATGGCTTCCAACGAACTTCTCCTGACCCATAGTCCGTAGGAGAATACCAGTTCTTCGTCCCCTGACATTAAGCTTGTTCATCAGCCGCTCTGTGCAGAATGACGCTGAGCTCCCAGGATCCAAGAAGGCATAGGTAATCAACACTTTATGTCCTTTCCTAGGCTTAACTTGTACTGGAACTATGGGGAGCGTACAGTCTGGGTCACCGGCCCCAGTGAGACCACTGGATTGAACGGAGATCAGAGCACTGCCCACTGCTGTCTCAGATTCTCCTTTGACTTGCACTAAATTAATTTCTTTCTCTTTTGGATAAATGTGGAGTGCAGTAGGATGCTTCAGACTGCACACTTTGCATGAGAGACGCTTCCTACAGTCTCGGCTCATGTGCCCAATGCACAAACAGCCAAAGCACACACCATGTTTCTTTAAGAAAGTAATCTTCTCATTATGCACCATCCTTTCCAACTGGCGGCACAGATCCAATGTGTGCCCACCTCCACAAAACATACAAGCCTTCATACCAGCTGAACTTCCCTCTTCAGTTTTTATTCTAGGTTCAACTTTCCTTTCCACTGTTGAGATGGTGGTAGCAAAGCTACTCCTCTTTACTCTAGAACTAGGCTCAAACCTAGATTTCCTTATGTCCTTGTTTGCTGTTGTCGATGGTAAATCCTGTATATCCCCAAATAGCGGATCACTTGCAATCTTCACTTGTCTTTCAATGAAGTTGACAATATCTCCAAATGTAGCTCTCCGGCCACTCCTTTCCTGCAACTCACAAGCCACAGATCTCCATCTATCCCTATGTTTATAGGGTAGCTTTTTTACAATGGTCAGCATAGTGGTAGGCATGTTCAACTCTTCCATATATTCAACATCCTCCATGGTGTTACAGCATCCTCGTAAAAAAAGACTGTATGCCTGTAGAGATTTCACATCTTCAGATTTTATTGGTGTCCAAGAAAGAGCCTTTTCCATGTAGGCTGAAGCAATTTTCTGTGCATTACCAAAATGCTCTTGCAGCAAAGCCTTAGCCTTGGCATATCCTCTGTCATGTGCCATATGCTGACAGCTTCTGACGAGCTCCCTTGGATACCCCCTCACATACTGTTCAAGGAAGTACAAACAGTCTTTAGGATTGTCAGACTTCTCTTCAATGCTATGCTCAAAAGCCCTGATAAAGGTATGGTATTGCAAAGGATCACCGTCAAAAATCTGAATATCTCTTTTAGGCAACAATGAACGAGACTGTTGCTGAACCAATAAAGCAGTTATCTCATTTTGTTTTTCCAACACCGTAATTATTTGACTTTGATCACTGTGACTTGTTACCTGTGTTGCCAATTGTTGACTCCTGTGCTGAAACAGTGGACGTGATTGTACTGTATCTTGATGTCCCGTGACTTCTGGGCGTCTAGACGATGTGGGTTGAGGTGGTTGAATGACATTTTCCACTTGAGGTTTTGTACCCAAGACACGTGGATTGAGCTGTCCTAGCACAGAAATATTTGTATCAGGCACAAATGATTTTGCATCAGCACTTAGTGATTCAGTTTTCTTTTGTCCCCTTTCTAGATAAGAATTCATGCCATTGGACTTCACAGATAGTTTACTTGAAACACGAGACCCTCTTGAGCCTCTCAGCACATTCACTTTGGCCGCTGATGCAGCTATTTCTACTTCAAGATCAAACTCTTCCCGTTTTTTTCTTAGCTGCTCCTCTTGCTCTTCTAATGAATGTTTGTCTTTTAATAATTTTTGTCTCACAATGAGAGCAGCCATGTCTGCCTCTGCTGTAATGCGTGCTGATGATGTTGTTGAGACACTGGACCTTTTTCCATTCGAGCTCTGCCCAATGCTAGAGCATTTACTCCCAATGTTTGACACGCTATCACTGGGCTCTATATTATCATGTGCTTCAGAGGCTTGAACACTTTGCTCAGCGTGAATTGAAACATTAGACTCCTTATCATTATGAGGTTCATCCAACTTGTGCATCGATTCCATTCGTGCATCCTTTGTGGCATTGTGAGCAATGGTCCGGCTTGTTTGTGTCCCAATTTCAGAAAGCCATCTTTTTACATCCTCCATAAATCCTTTGTGACATTTTAGTACATTCACAAACCATTCCTTTTGTCTTTCTTGTTCCTCTTCAGGAAGTATGGGAATTACAGATTCATGTAACGTAGTAGTTTCATCCACCATTTGACTCATTTTCTCCAAATGAGAACGCACTTGTGAGGCATTATCATCTTTTTGCATAAGATCTTTTATCGTCTGTATTAGAGTTTTAATTTGATGAACCTTTTTCCTACGTTCCTTTTGTAATGTTTCAATTTTGTTCACCAAAGCTTTTGCAGTGAGTTTGATTTCTCTCCTTTTTTCATCCATCTCTGAACCATTGACATCTGAATTTGATTCACTTGTTGCCATTTCCCAATATACCACAACTCATCAAAGAATCCACGCAGTTCAATCCGTCAATCCATCCACCAATAAATCAACCGCTGCGTCATAAACCACATCCAAAGACCAACAATAAACACCAGCAAGCAACAATGCGTCCCCAATGGACGAGCGGCAGCAGCCTCTTTATACCGTGTTCAAACAAACAACTAGCACAGCACAAATTGACGTAGTTTTAGTACATACCGCTTCTGTTGCTGTATTGATTGTGGCCGGTAGCTTCTGTGTTTCCTCTGACCTCCAAAGTGTTCCGTTATGATCCGCGGAATCCGTGATGAACAGTTCGTTTCCGTAGAACAACACTCTGGTTTAAAAGATTTTCTGTTGACTTATGTAGCGGCTGTAGACTAGGCAAATCAAATAAAAATCTTGCAGCCGCGAGAGACTAACGCCTGAGAGACTGTAAACACTGCGACGCGCACAAACTCAGTTACAATCGATGATCCTTTCAAAACGTTTATTGTAGGCTACTTCAACATGTAAAAATACAACTGGTACTGCAGTTACCAAGTCATAAAGTGCTGCGTGCATGTGAAAGTGCGGTCAACAGAAAAGTCTTCGCTCTCAGGCTCACTCCCTCTCTGTGTCAAACTCCCATTGATTATCCCAGGTGAAAGTGAAGCAAAATATATAAGCCACTATCACTTCCGCCCAAATGCCGGTGGACACGCCCACCACCTACGATCATTGTGCAGTGAATCACATAAACACAGAATACATGAGATACTTACAGATGACTCTTACATTGTTGTACATAAGTGAACTGCAGTGTCTACACATCTCAATCATTGTCATCTGTTAGATCCAAATCTTTGACATAATCAATAAAAGTATTCCAGATATTCTCAAAAAGTCTCTGTTTGCCTTTTAACACATATGTAATCCTCTCTAGTGGCAGAGCAGACAGCATCTGCCGTAACCATAAAGTGCCTCTTGGTCTACATGTTTTTTTCCAAAATAAAGCTATACATCTTTTGGCGTTAAGCAGACTAAGGTCTATAAATGTTCGTTCATTTTTTGTATAGTTATGCTTCTCTGGATATAAGCCCAATAAAAACTATTTTGGTTCTAATATTATTTGTTTGGAAATAATATTTTGAATAATGTCTCTTACTTCTTCCCAAAAGAGTGTAATTTTTGTACAATGCCACATACAGTGAACCAGTGTTCCTCTACATTGTTCACACTTTGAACACACATCAGGAATGTTTCCATTATATCGACAGAGTTCCACTCGTGTCACATATGTTCGCATTAACCATTTAAATTGAATAACCATTTTTTACAATCTTACTTGAGTATCTCCAGTTTACAGTGAGGATCCTGCAGTAGATAATAAAGCTGCGTGACTCCAGAATATCCTACTTTATTCCTTGTCAGATCCAGTTCTCTCAGGTGTGAGGGGTTTGATCTCAGAGCTGAAGTCAGAGCACCACAATCTTCATCTGTAACACCACAATCACTCAACCTGTAGAGAACAATGACACTCTTCAGTCTCTCAGTTCAGGAAACACTGATATAAATAAGATATATATGAATTTCTCCTGAACAGATTTGTATATGAAAGCAGTTGTCACCTCTTCACATCATCCAATCATGCTTATAACTATTGTTGTGGAAAATATGCAATTGTCCTGTTACAAGTATGCCTTTTTGTAAACTAGTTAACCTGTAAACAATAAAACTATATTTAATTGAAACTAAGAAGCTCGCCTGTCAAAAGTGTTTGATTTCTAAGAAACTGAACTGAACAGACCAGGAAGAAGTCTTCTGACCTATAGATTGTGAGTTTGAAAATTCAGATGCTTATGATTTAGGACAGATTTGACGTACTTTACCTAACCTCAGAATAATCAAATTAAGTTTAAAGGTGTCTAGAAATACGCACCATGAAACACTATCAAAAACTATCAAAAGTAAAATGACCTCAGAAGCTTTGGAAAGAATCTAATGAAAATTAAACATCCTTTTCAGTTACTTGATGATAAACTTTTTTTGTATATATTATTTTTGTATATAATTGATTATTCACCCCAGGAGAGAAACAGACAACGTTGAGACATTTACACAATCTTACTTGAGTATCTCCAGTTTACAGCGAGGATCCTGCAGTAGATAACAAAGATGCGTGACTCCAGAATATCCTACTTTATTTCCAGTCAGATCCAGTTCTCTCAGGTGTGAGGGGTTTGATCTCAGAGCTGAAGTCAGAGCAGCACAACCTTCATCTGTAACACCACAACCCCACAACCTGTAGAGAACAATGACACTCTTCAGTCTCTCAGTTCAGGATCTACAGCTCAGATCAGCAGGAACTTCACAATCAGAAAGAGAGCGTTAATTAATTTTTTATTCAAGTACCCAAAATCATCAACATATCTGTATATGAACACGGCTGTCACATCTTTACATCATCCAGTCATGTTAAAGGCACAATATGTATCCTTTTTGCTTTAAAAATAGCAAAAATCACTATATCTGTTATATATATTTTTTAGTTGTGTACTTACATTATCCCGACTGTTTCCAACAACTTTCAAACCAGGAAAAAATTTTTATTTAATTCGAAGACACGGCACGTTTCTTTATTTTCGTTTTGTCGCAGTCAATGGCGTCATATCCGCGTTGTCCCTGGTTTCCGCTCGTGCTGCCATGGTAACCAGAGCCCTCTGACAGTAACCAAGGCGACAGACGTGGACAATGTAGTTTGCAATGTCTATTTGCACGCTGTTGTTGTTTCGTTCAAACATTATGGACCATGGCAAGCAGACTTTGGATAAAAAAGGGAGAACTAAAACGAGAATCAATATCAGCGCGGTGTTTTCGAGATGCCGAGAGCTCCCATAGACAGTATATAAACGAGAGCTCCACGTCCGAGACTTCGACCGCTCCTACATGTACTTTATTAAACAGGTGAGCACATTTACATAAAACTAATCAATGTTTTATAGTTCAACACTGATAAAATGTCAGAATATGATCTGTATGTTATTCTAATGTTGATCTAGCTCACTGCTAGTCTCATACAGACAAACTAACACATACATTTCAACACATTCAAATGCAGTTTAGTGTGCTAGTGTAATGTTAGACCAAGTGAAACAGCGCTGCGTTACCTCACAAGTTTAATTTGTCTAATAAACTGACCTGTGAGTAGTAATTCTGCACTTGCGTGTAGTTTGGTAGAATGAAATGTCCATATAATGTCCTTTTATATCCGCGGGACTCGCGTCGCGTGTGGAGCTGATAGCTGTCTCTTAGCAATCCCGAACTGCTTCATATCACAGTCATGATAAAAACATCGATGTATTCAGTCATCCATAAACATTATTAGATCGGTCGGCTTGACGTTGACGACAAGATCCATAATTCTTTGCAAATGTTGCATCATCAAACTACGTCTTTGTTATTGTAAGAGGTTAGCGACCCCTAGTGGCGAAAAAAATTACATAGTGTACGTTTAAATCTATCATTAATATTGTAAAATGATGTCAGACACATTGGAAAGAATTTAGTGAAAATAAAAGCAACATTTCCATTAGTAATTTCACAGTAGATATTTTTTGTATGGCAATCATTATTTACCATTAAAATTGAGGACTATGTTGATTGTATTTTATAAGATTGTATTTTATACAATCTTACCTCAGTTTCTCCAGTTTACAGTGAGGATCCTGCAGTAGATAATAAAGCTGCTTGACTCCAGAATCTCCTACTTTATTCAATGTCAGATCCAGTTCTCTCAGGTGTGAGGGGTTTGATCTCAGAGCTGAAGTCAGAGCAGCACAACCTTCATCTGTAACACCACAATCACTCAACCTGTAGAGAACAATGACACTCTTCAGTCTCTCAGTTCAGGAAACACTGATATAAATGATAAGATATATATGAATTTCTCCTCAACAGATTTATATAAGCAGTTGTCACCTCTTCACATCATCCAATCATGCGCATACAGTAACTATCAAAAACTATCAAAAGTAAAATGACCTCAGAAGCTTTGGAAATAATCTTCTGAAGATTAAACATCCTTTTCAGTTACTTGATGGTAAACCTTTTTTGTATATATTATTGTGATGAATGCGGGGATTTATCTTTGTGTTTGGCTTTGATTCCGCCCATCTGAACCTTTCTGCAGCACTTTGTCGTATTACCTGAAGGCAGGGATAATTGATTTCACCTGGAGTGGAGGAGATTTAAGAGAGGAGAGGTGAGAGAATGGGTGCTCGACAGTGGTGAACGTGACTGGCTTTCTGTGCTCGGCAAAGGAATGGGGACGCTTGGTGTTGCTCAAGACCCTTAGGGTTTGTCCGGCAACAAAGATAGCTAGTTAGATAGATCGTATCGGTGTAGTTAGATAATAGTGGGACGAGGTGTGTAGGAGCGCTGGCCACATGTTCCAGGAGGGGTTTTAAGAGCTGTGTTGCACAAAGAGACATTGTGATTCCCAAAGAGAAGCGTACTGCGCAAAGAGGACTAATTAATGCCAGTTCCATTGTGAGTAATTGCTGTGACTGCGGGGACGGGAATAACTCGAAGAAGAGCGCATGCTTTCTCTGTGGACAAATTCGGCACGGCAGATTCCTTTCCCTAGACCCCGGGGTGGGGTCTTGTTTCCTGGAAACGGGGAAGTGTTTTATATTTTAATTCTTCATGTGTGGTGTGAATGTGTGAGTGTGATTGTTGTGGTTTTGAGTTTTAGAAGTTATATGGACATTATACTTCGGGTACGCTGGACTGGGGAGGCGCTGATTTTCCCACTTGATAAACTGATTGCTGTTTGATCACTTCTATTGTGCCGTGCGGGGCTGAGGATAACCACTGGAGTGCAGTGTAGTGACGTTTTGGAGTTTCATTTGTGTATCGCCGTTTGCCTTAGGGGAGCGTAGGGCCTACTGAGTAAATGTTTGTTAAACTTCTTTAAATGCTGCTTTACATAATGAGTATATTTTTCTAAATGAACTTGTCAATAAAGTGATTTTTCCATAAAGTGTGGTGTGTGATGTACCCTCTGTCCTCCATAAAATTTGGTTAAACCTCTTTAAAATAGAAAGGTTTACTACATTATTTTTGTATCCACCTTATTCTGCTCAAAACAATGGGCGCTGCCATAACGACGACTCCGGTTCCCTACTTCCGGTTCGTAGCGCTTGACCTGTACTAGTAGCGAGAGAAGTTCAGTTTTAACGCTAACCACTCTAAACGTTTACTTTATTGAATGTATCTGATACGGAACCGGACATGGGCATTATCTTATGCTCGAAACACTCAGTTTCTAAAAAGTTTTAAATCTTCTTTGAATTGTTAAAACAAATAACAACAGCACATGAGGAGCTTGAACTCATTCTCTCGCTGCTAGTACAGGTCAAGCGCTATGAACGGAAGTAGGCAACCGGAGTCGTCGTCATGGCAGCGCGCATTGTTTAGACTGAGCAGAATAAGGTGGATATCATTCATTATTCACCACAGGAGAGAAACAGACGACGTTGAGACTTTAATAAAATCTTACCTCAGTATCTCCAGTTTACAGTGAGGATCCTGCAGTACATAATAAAGATGCTTGACTCCAGAATCTCCTACTTTACTATATGACAGATCCAGTTCTCTCAGGTGTGAGGGGTTTGATCTCAGAGCTGAAGTCAGAGCAGCACAACCTTCATCTGTAACACCACAATTCCACAACCTGTAGAGAACAATGACACTCTTCAGTGTCTCTGAGTTCAGGATCTACAGCTCAGATCAGCAGGAACTTCACAATCAGAAAGAGAGACTTAATTCATTTTTTATGCAAATACCCAAAATCATCAACATATCTGTATATGAACACGGCTGTCGCATCTTTACATCATCCAGTCATGTTTAATCTATCATTAATATTGTAAAATGTTGTCAGACACATTGGAAAGAATCTAATGAAAATAAAAGCAACATTCCATTAGTAATTTCACAGAAGATTGTTTTTCTTTTTTTTTGTATGGCAATCATTATTTACCATTAAAATAGAGCACTGTGTTGGGACATTTTATACAATCTTACTTGAGTATCTCCAGTTTACAGCGAGGATCCTGCAGTAGTTTAGAAAGCTGCTTGACTCCAAAATATCCTACTTTATTCAGTGACAGATCCAGTTCTCTCAGGTGTGAGGGGTTTGATCTCAGAGCTGAAGTCAGAGCAGCACAACCTTTATCTGTAACACCACAATCATACAACCTGTAGAGAACAATGACACTCTTCAGTCTCTCAGTTCAGGAAACACTGATATAAATAAGATATATAGGAATTTCTCCTGAACAGATTTATATATGAAAGCAGTTGTCACCTCTTCACATCATCCAATCATGCTCATAACTATCAAAAACTATCAAAAGTAAAATGACCTCAGAAGCTTTGGAAAGAATCTTCTGAAGATTAAACATCCTTTTCAGTTACTTGATGATAAACTTTTTTGTATATATTATTGTTGTATATCATTGATTATTCACCACAGGAGAGAAACAGACAATGTTGAGACTTTTATAAATATTACCTGAGTTTCTCCAGTTTACAGTGAGGATCCTTCAGTAGAAAATAAAGCTGCGTGCGTCCAGAATATCCTACTTTATTCCATGACAGATCCAGTTCTCTCAGGTGTGAGGGGTTTGATCTCAGAGCTGAAGTCAGAGCAGCACAACCTTCATCTGTAACACCACAATCACTCAACCTGTAGAGAACAATGACACACTTCAGTCTCTCAGTTCAGGAAACACTGATATAAATAAGATATAGGTGACACTTTACAATAACAGTACATCATATACTAATACCTAAATTAATAGTTACTTCAACATAAACTCAAGATTAGGAAGATATGAACTAACATTCAACCAATGAAGAGCTATCCTTAACTATGACAGCAGTCATAAGAATTCATACATGAATAACAGAAGCCTTAACAACATGTTAGTGCATGTTTGATAATTAATGCATTAATTAACATATAAGGTTAAACTAAACCAGTTTAATCAGGCTCCCGAAGAGTAAATAAATACTAATAATTGAAATGGCACATAATATATAATAGACTTATAACTACCACTTATAAATTTAATTTGATCTAAACCATTTTCTAATTTTTATTTTAGTCATTATCTGTTTAGTCATAGCGCTTTTCTTCCCGGGAACAACAGTATGTAGGGTTTGTTTCTGGTGGGACACTTTAGGTGCTCTCCAGGCACGTTAGTTGTGTTCCTACAGTAATGTTGACAGCTTTGATAAACCAAATTAATGATTAAAAGACATGTTTGCATGTATGTTGTTGGGATTTTTCATGAGGTTATGTACAGTAATTAACTGTATTTTCTGTTATTTAAATGTATATGCTTCGATTAGCATTAGATTATGGATGTGCGTGCCTTATTTTACATATAAAGTATGCAGGTATGTTTGGGGCTTTTTTTTTTAAGTCCATTTGTGTTTAAATTATATAAATAGATAAAAATGATTAGTAAATCCTTTCTTTTTTTTTACCATGGTGTAAAGGAATAAGGATTGCATGGTGTAGTTTTTCCAAGGAAATTTTTATTTGGCATTAACAGTTTTACTGACTTAAAAGGAGCTATGTTGTACTATGCTGGAGTAAAGTTCATAAATGATCGTTCTTTCCCATAGGATTTTGTAAAACTATGTTGGGTGGACCTCTGTCCTTCATTGGAGGTTTGGGGGTATGCTCCCTCGCAAGAACATTTTGTACATTATAATGTTAAATGCATCAAACTGGCGCTCTTTGAGAGCTCAAAATTAAGAGCTTCAACCGGCTTCAACCCATGAACTGTGAACATTGAACAAAGAAAAGGTATTGACTTGTAGCTGGACATTAAAGAGGGCTCAAACATCTTTTTAGTAAATCCTATTTTTGAAGTAAAGTCCATATAGCCTATAAATGTACTGTATAAATGAAAATTAATATTTCAAATGTATATTTTACATTATAGTATAGGGAAATTACAATAATTTGTCCTAATTTCTTCACTTGCAAGAAATAAACCCTTTATCTTTTATTTTGGAGAAAACACCAGATCACCATGCTGATCACATGAGCAAAGTGAACACTTCTCTTTAAATCACGCAGCACAAACACAATGCCTATAGGACACTTAATTAAAGTCTTGTGCTGTTTTATAAAGGCACAAAGCCATATCACAGTTTCGATTTTAGTTTGTTGGCAAAATATAACGCTAGAGATCTTTGTTAGGCTATACATTTTACATGTTAGATGTGTTGGAAAAAGGGAGAAGAGCGAGTTCGGAAAAAGGCGGATTCGAACTCGGATCAAACGCATGAAAAAATTCCTTTCAAGCACCTCACGCCCTACAACCTACTCCACTGTAGATATTAAGTGGCAGGCGTCTTTTTGCAAAAGCACTTTGTGCAAATGTACGCTCTGTTATCGGAAATGTAAAAAAATAAGGATTTTTTTTCTTCCACTGGTTGGGCCCCATTATGCCCACTGGGAAATCCGGCCCTGGGTGCCCCCTATTGGCTTGGTGCACTCACCCAATCCCATCTATGGATAATCCGGTCTTAAACTATATTAAGAACACTTATTATTCTTAATATTTTTGATCTGCCTGCTTTGACAACATTGTATGAGAACTGAACTGAGCTGGACAATGGCATCACTGTTTTCTCCACATAATTATTGATTTTTACAATGGAAATGAATCAGTGCTGAATTTACTAACAGGCAACGTGACCTGGGAGTCACATAGTTTTTATTGTCTTTTTTGGGGCATAAGAACGATTTTTTCATCAAATCCTTTTATCATTTATCACAGCCTGGTCTGTCTTGAGTATGCTGGTCACATGATTTGCTTCAAGTTTTTTGTGATAAATTACCTGACCTAAATCCAACATGGCTACCGATGGTGCAGGACATTCAGATTTTGAGGAAAGTAAATATATATTAAACTTACTTTTCTTCTGAAAAAATAATAATAATACTGCTAACATTAATTGTGAACATTGTCTTAAGGTGCTGAAGAAGAAAATTAATTAATTTGTTGTTCATGTTGTTATTTAGCACGTTTTGAAATATATGTGACTCCTGAGTCACGTTGCCTGTTTAGGGTATAAAAAAGGGATTAACACTAATTTTTACCATCTTTGTATTTTGAGTTTTGACAATAATAAATTGTTTAAATTTATTTCAAAGTCAAAATATTTCTTATTCCTTCTTATGGAGCCTGATTGGTTTAGTTTACCCCTATGGGCCCTAATTTAACGATCAAGTAACTTTGTGGGCGGATCTCGGGCGCTGTTGCTATTTTCCCGGCGGGATAAATGACTCTTGCGCCCGACGCACATCTAAAATGGGTTGGTCTGAAGTAGCTTCATTGTTCATAGGTGTGGTTTGGGCGTAACGTGAAATAAACCAATCAGAGCGACATCTCACATTCCCTTTAAGAGCAGGTGCGCTTGTTCTATGGCGGATTCCTATCATAACGGCGGATTTGCCAGGCGCGCGCCAGGAGCGGTTCACTGCCGAGGAGACCGATGCTCTCGTCAGGGCCGTAAAACACAGAGAAGTGACGTTGGGGATGGAGAAACACACCCAAATTAACTTTAGTTAAACAGGCGTATGATAATTTGGGTAAATGTGTAAGCTAGATGTATGCTTTATATAACTATCTATCTATCTATCTATCTATCTATCTATCTATCTATCTATCTATCTATCTATCTATCTATCTATCGTAATAATATATGATTTGCAAAAATGAAAACTGCTGCTTCTGTGTAGATGAGAGAATCAAAGTGTATGCGCGTTGTGCACAAGCTACATTGATTATGGCCAAGCATGCATATGAATAAAATAAATAGCATATGAATATATAAAATAGCATATGAATAACATGCGCAACGCGCCACTGACTTAAAACTAGTTTTTTTCGGTCAATGGCGGAATTGTTTTCTAAACCTGCAAAATAGCATGAGGGAACGTTTGCGCCGGAACCATAGACTGTAAAAAATATGGACAAAGCGTCTGTGACGTCACCCATAGACTTTCTGAAGAACGGGTTTGAAGCCGTTAATGGGGGGGTATGGGCGGCGCCATCTTGGAAAATCCTAACCCCGCCCACCTTCTGACGCTACTCCGGTTATCTCTGTGTATATTTAGGCAACGAAATATGTTATAAAACACCATACAAACTCTTTTCGTTTTCATTTAAAGAAATCTTAAACATTATAGCCACACAAATGTGGTTCAGGCAACGCTTATTGATTATATTCACTACATATAACGTTTGCCTATTTATAACAAAACAAAATATAAAACACAAACCTGCCTCTTTTCGTTTTAAATATTATATAAAAATATTAAACATTTTAATATGGTCCAGGCAATATGTGCATTTGTACTAAACAACAGATGTTGCAGTAAACAACATTACAGATCATATTCGTTGAAATATTTAAGAAGAATTTCCCAGATAGATCCCAAGATGGCCGCGGCGTGAGTGAACGTGTGTCAAGCTCTACTCAAGCATGCTTATTGCTATCATAGTAGCTTTGTAAGATCTCCTCTTTTTTCTTTTTTGACTGCTTTTCAATACATTGGCGTTAAAGTTTTTCATACAGCCTCACGTTTTCTGTTGTTTGGATTACACGATTGGCGCAATGGATGAGTCACATATCTCACTCCAAACTTTGTGGAACGCCATTACACAGAGTAATACTGATATGCTGGATCATTTTGATGTAAAAATGGACGTCATTCATAGCAGACTGACTAGTATTCAGAATTCATTAAGTACTTTGGGAGGTTCAAGTTCATTTGTTAGAGCAACGTGTTGGGGCTAATGAGGACAACGTGCAAGTATGTGTCGATCGGATTCAACAACTGGAGAAAGACAACTCCTACCTGCTGGATAAAGTTGACGATTTGGAGAATCGAAGTCGACGTTCTAATCTCCGCTTTGTTGGAGTTCAAGAGTCATCGGAAGGCAGTGATATTGCCGGCTTTATGTCCCCTTTGATTCCACAGCTTTTGGGTCAAGACAACTTTTCCACTCCGTTGATCATTGAATGGGCTCATCGCTCTCCGACAGTTCGTCAAAGCGATAGAGCCAGTCCTAGACCTATTATGATCAAGCTCCTTAATTTCCAGGACAAAGTGAAAATTCTTCGCATTGCGAGGGAGAAAAAGAAGCTCGAGTACAACGGGACACGCGTATCTATCCGGACTTCAGCGCTGACCTGATGAAGAAGCGCAGGAGCTTTGATCCTGTTAAACGTAAGCTTCGCGAACTTAATATGAAATACTATCTTAGATATCCTTGCACGTTGTGTGTTTTTGTTGATGGCAAACAGCAGTGTTATAGCTGCCACAAAGATGCTGAAGCTGTCTACATGTTACCTCAGACTTCACCAGAATAATTTATTGACTGTCTGAAGAGAAGCTTGATTTTTCGGATAACCGAAGTTTGTTAGTAGCATAATTATTACTATTGTGTGGAGGTAGTTTTGTGATGTGAAATACTATTTTGGAGCGTTGGATTCTGTATTACCTCACACAGAGCTACTGTTTGGCATATAGCCTATATTTTTCTTTTCTTTTTTCTTTTTCTGATTTAATTTTCATTAAGTTACATTCTTTTTTATTTATTTTTATTATTATTGCTGTTTGAGTTGAGTTGATGAGACGGTTTTTGACCTATAGGGCCTATTATTTGGTTTACTCACTGGAATGCCCTGGAACATGGTCTCTGGGACAGCTGGGTTAATCTTGAAGGGTGTCATGTTTTTATGTTCATATGTTTTGTATTTAAATGTCCTGTCTGTTTGTTCTGTTGTGATCAGCTTATTTGATAGTTTTTGCACCCTTGTAATGATTTTTTGGATTCAGTTATTTTTGTTCTTATATTTGACCAGTGACAGTATCATTGTTAGTTATTTTTCAAGATGGATAAAGTAAGGGATTAAAAATCATTCACTTGAATATTAGAAGTCTGGTGTGTAAAATTGATTTACTTCGTGTGTGGGTTGATTTAAATAAGCCTGATATTATCACTCTTTCCGAAACATGGCTCAATAGCAATGTTTCGGATAATGAAATTAACTTAACCAATTATGTTGTTTACAGATCGGATAGGTGCTCCAGGGGTGGAGGTGTGGCTATATACGTTTCTACAGGTCTTGTTTCTGAATTAATTCTACCTTCGATTGATCCTTTATATTTTGAATGTATTTTTGTTAAGGTGGTTTTCCATTTAAATAAATGTATAATCATCGGGAGCATATACAGGCCACCCTCTTCACCAGTGGAGTCCTTTAATTGTCTGATATCCACTATTAATTCAGTTTTTGGTAAAAATGAGCTAATCTTATTAGGCGATTTCAATAAGAATTGGTTGGATATGTCATGTAATAAAGAGAAAAATATATTTAATAATTTAAATCTTACCCAATTAATTACTGAGCCTACTAGAATTACTTCTCGCACACAATCTCTTCTTGATTGGATACTTGTTTCACACCCAAATAGATTTTCAAGGTCTGGTGTGATGTCTGACTGCTTTAGTGATCATTCGATTATATTCTGTGTATGGAAAATTAAAGTACCTAAATTGCCACCAAAATTAATTAAAATCAGACAATATAAAAAACTGAATTTAGATTTATTTATTCATGATCTGATTTCTATTAATTGGAATAGATATCATTTAAAGGAGCTGTATGTAAGAAATCTATTTCAATTAATCATAAAATGGCCCTGATGTGTCACTAGACATTAAGAAATCATGTTCATTTCAGATACTTATATCACTGACAACAGTAGTATGGCTAGGATATTGTCATTTAAAAAGTGGACTTGCAGCCCTCAACTGATGGTGATGTTGTCATTTTGTGTTTTGGCCTGAAGCGCCTCCCTCCACCTATCTACCAATCACGAAGTCAGCAGTGTTGCCAGATTGGGCGGGTTCCCGCCCAATTGGGCGGTTTTGAATTTGATTGTGCGGGTAAAAAAGGGTTTGGGCGGGTGGACAAAATTTGGGCTGGTTTTGGGTCAGTTCGGCGGTTTTCAAACATCTATATTTTAAAGTCTAATTGGTTAAAAAACTAAACTAAAGTGTGCATGTAGTCCATAAAATCAGTCATCATTACATTACTGTACACACACGCCCATGCAGAGTCAGCTGGCATTGGTGTTGACATCACAGACGAGCACGCACTTTTAGCCAATCAGCGATCAGCAGGCAGATGCGATTGAGCGCGATAAGTTGTAGCTGTATTCAAGTGATCGCTAATGCCAAAGTGATATAGCCTACTAAACAGTAAGTTGTATCTACTACACAGTAAAGAGTGAGATAGTGAGCAGCTCTAAAAACGTACACCTGGTGGGAGATATCGATGGTGAATATAACTCTGAGGAAAGCACAGTTGAATGACTTGAAATGAAATTAAATATGGGACGTGAAATATGTCCATGGCCATGTGCACACTAGCCTAATCTTACCAGACATCGGCAACTTTTACACCGTCCAGACGCACAATACTCGACCCTGACAGCTGCTGAAAAAGGTTTGAATCGATGATGAATGAGTTTGACTGCTAAATTCTGCATTATGTTCTGCAATGTGTACTTCCGAGGGTTAAAGTCATCGGTTCATTTCTTGATTGCCGTTTTGACAGTGTCCATCTGGACATTTTAGTCATATTGGCTAATTCTCCTTAATTATTGCCCTGTTTTGATCTGTTTTCCTGGAATTTTATTTTATTTTTTATTTTATTTTATCATTGTTATTTTGTTTTAAGGAGATACAAATTGTGCTTATCAACCTTGAATGACATGTTAATGAAATTATATCATATTATTTTGGCAGTAAAATTTTGGGCGGTTTTTTCTTGTAGTGGGCGGGTTTTGGTGAGCTTTTGGGCTGGAAATCACCGTCCCAATCATAGACAGTAAAAGAAATGGACACAGCGACCCCATTGGAACTCAATTGAGACAAGTGAAGCCCATTTTTAGCGATTTCTTAGCACTTCCTTTCCTGACGCGCAGACTCAAACCGAGCAAAGCGTTACACGGACCACGTGAGCAACCCGTCTGTCTTCTAGTAGCTGTGCCAAGAGAAATCTGAATCATTCCCTTCCGAATCTTGCAGAGACGGAGAGTGTGAGTAGAAATTGTCCATGAGCATGGAGCAGGATCAACTTTTGCTAGGTATTCTGATTAATTATATTGTAATTTTGCCTCTACGTCCCCCCGATTGCCAGCGAGCTTCTCCTCCTGTCCATACGGTAATCTCTCTAATGTGCGACAAAGAGTCGCTTGGTTATGACGCAATCGTTAGCCTACTTTTACAAAAACTGCTTCTACGGGGCCATAACATAAGCTACAAGGTAATGGAGCATTTTATACATTGTCGTGTTTCTTTAGAAATAAAAAATGGACAAATGGAGTCTTCAAACGCCTCAGATGTAAAGTTATTCGCTGTCAAAGTGACGCCAAAATGAATGGAAGTCAATGGGATTGCTAACGCAAGTGAAGTTCCGCTCAAGATGGCGGCACCCGGCCGACTTCAACTTCCGGTCGACTTCCTTCCCGCTTGGTCCCAATCTGGCAACACTGGAAGTCAGTTGTGTTTCAGGATCCGGGTTGCCAGCTTTGCTCTAACCTACCCTAAGTCTAGTCGGATAAAAATGTCTAACGTTACTAAATCAAAAATACCTCGTTATAATTCAGAAATTCGTCGTGACAAAGTCCGAAATAAAACCAGAATTTGTATTAGAGATGCTTTTGAAAGATGGAGACGGCTGAAAACGGAGAAGAATTTGAAAACAGACGCCAACGTTGCTAATTTTCTCCTGGACAGGTAAGATTCATCTAAGTTAAGCTTGGCTAACTTGTACTTGATGTCAATGGACATTTCATATATTCATGACAGTCGAACAAAGTTATGCATGTTCGTGCAAAGTAACGTAACATTAGCTCACATGGACGTATGCTAACATTAGCAATGCATTATAGGAGCCCGTTTCTCTGTCATTATGCTGAGACGCTGAGGAAAACAACATTAGCACGCCCATTATGGCAATTTGAAACGTAATTGAGACAGAAGCCTAACTTTTCCTCAGAAAAAATGATTCGTCATTCTTTCTTCACGTACAGTATATCGTGGACTATGTTACACATGCTGCAAGTTGACCTGTATGACCATTGCTAATGTAATTTAGTTACTCTAACAATATTTTCTGATAGGACTGAAAACAACCCTGTGATAGCCATTGGTGATATTGAATTTGTCCCGCGTTATAATTGCTAAAAAATAAAAAATAAAACTTACTGTGTACGTCTCGTCGTCACTTGCCATTGGAAGCTCATTGAAGCAGCCTACGCTTATCTGGCAACCTCGAGTCAGGGGGGAGGGGGAGGGGGAGGGGATACACCGCTCTACAGTATTTTTAAAGTGATTGCAGTACCAGTTTTGACCACAATCCTACATACGGTTCCTTTAATTCCTAATGTACAAGACGCTTGGGATTTTTTTTATACTGAGTTTATAAATGTTGTAGATAAGCATGCACCTTGGAAAATTGTTAGGGTTAAGGGCAATCATCTTACTTGGATTAATTCGGAACTTATTAGTCTCTTTAGGCAAAGGGACAAAGCATGGACAATATTTCGTCAGACAAGAAGTAATGCTGATTGGGAAGTCTATAAGCATTTAAGAAATTTGAGCAAAACAAAAACTCGATATGCAAAGTCTAATTATTATAAAGAATGTCTTTCTTTTCATTATAAAAATCCTAAACAATTCTGGAATAAAATTAAAAGCATTATTAATACATCAAATAAACATTCAGTCAATCAAATTAGAGTTAATAATAATATAATACTTCATGACTCCTTATCTATTGCGCAAGAATTTAATCAGCATTTCTCTTCAGTTTGGTCTACTTTAGTATCTGCCTCTTACTTGAATACTGATATTTGTAATGAGACTGCATCATGTAATAGTTCATTTTCATTTGAGAAGATTGCTCCAATTGATGTTCAGAGTGCTATTGATGAACTAAAAGTGACTAGTGGTGAAGGATTAGATGGAATTGAAAATAGGTATCTTAAATTAACTTCACATATTCTTATGTAGCTGATTTATTTAATCTTTCTTTGTCTACATGTGAGTTGCCGGTGATCTGGAAATGTGCACGCATTACTCCGCTTTATAAGGGAGGTGATGTACTTGATATTAATAATTATAGACCAATATCTATTATATGTTCTATATCTAAAGTTTTTGAGAAATTAATTTATAAACCACTTTCAAATTATTTATCTATCAATAATATTCTATCATCATCTCAATCTGGTTTTAGATCTAATCATTCCACAACTACTGCATTACTTAAGTTTACAAATGATGTGTTTTCAGCCTCAGATAATGGAAAGCTCACAGGTGCTATTTTTCTTGATTTGACTAAAGCTTTTGATTTGGTAGATCGTTACTTGCTTTTAGATAAACTTCATGCTATTGGTTGTTCAAAAAATACAATTCTGTGGTTTAATTCATATCTGCACAACAGGAAACAATGCGTTGTCCTAAATGGGAATAAATCTGATTTTCTGATTCAGCAAAGAGGTGTGCCTCAAGGTTCAGTTCTGGGACCACTTCTTTTTTCTATTTATGTAAATAATCTACCATTACTTCTTAAAAACTGTCAGGTTCAACTTTATGCAGATGATACTGTCATATATACATGTAATTCTGATCCTATACAAATTCAATTATCTCTTCAATCGGATTTTAATAGTTTACAAAACTGGCTTTTGGTTAACAAATTAGTGCTTAATAAAACCAAGTCATATACTATGATTTTTGGCTCTAGACATACACTTAATTCTAAAACCTGTTCTTGTGTTATATCATGTAAAGACGGTACTCCCCTGCATAGAGTTGACACTATTAAATATCTTGGTGTATGGCTTGACTCTAAACTTTCCTTTAAACCACACATTAATCATGTTTTACGAAAAGTCAATGTTGGAATGAGTATTTTGCATCGATCTCGAAATTGCTTCTCTTATAGTGTTCGTAAGAAACTAGTTGTTCAATTAATATTTCCGTTTTTTGATTACTGTGATGTGGTTTATCAGACGGCATTAAAATCTGAACTTGTCTCACTTAATTCGGCATATAATAGAATTTGTAGATTCGTTTTAGGATGTTCTTTTTCCACTCACCACTGTACAATGTATGATGCACTTCAGTGGCCATCTTTGAATGTGAGAAGGCAGACGCACTGGCTCCAATTTATATTTAAATGTATTTACTTTGATTATCCTAGTTATCTACAACAATACTTTGTACTTTTTTCTTCAAACTACCAAGTTAGGCATTCTGTCCAGACTTATTTTCTCGTTCCTCGTGTTAAAAAAACAATTGGTAAGAGAGCATTTATGTTTAAAGCTGTACTAGACTGGAATAATTTACCTGTAGATATTAGATCCATTACTTCTTTTCGGTTGTTCAAACAATCTTTATTATCTTATTTTAAAGTAGATTGCACATGCTATCATTGAAACTGTCGTTGTTGTTATGTGTACTGTTGCCTTTTTTTCTTTTTTTTTGTGGGTGGTGTTTTATTGTTTTATTGTTGTTTGTTTGTTGATGTATTGTTATTGGTAATCTTGTTATGTTCTCTAAGTTGTAACTGTGTTTCATTGTAAGGACCCCCTCGAAAACGAGATGATACATCTCAAGAGGTTAATCCTAATAAATTCTAATAATAATTTAAAATGACAAAACTCAACCCAGTCTCTTTTTGTTAAATTTTGTTAAATTTCAGTTTTATCAATATTAGCTATTATAAAAGTATAAGTAAAAGGTACAAGAAGCTATACAAATAAAGCAAACAATTCAGTCAAACATACAAAGTCAGCGCTCGACCTAGTCTAATAACGTTACAACGGTAAAGTTAAATAGCTTATAAAGTTATGAAACTTCCCCTCAGCCAAAACGATTGGCCAGGGAACAAATTATAGATTTACAAGACCAGAAATCGCCTGTTAGATATACACAAGACGAATTATATCTCATGTTTAACCACTACAGAGACGCCAGAGTCAGCGGCAAACGCCAGAACGACTAGCCGAGGAAAGGCTGTTCCAGGCGGGGTACATGAGCGCCGAGCGCCCGGTGATCACCTGCATCTCACAACTGGATACAATTTTCATAAATCTTTATAAATAAACCACAGATTTGAGCTTTATACAACTACATTCTCGCCTGAAAAACTCTTAAAACTACATTTCATGATACAGAAACAGTAGTATTATATGTCAACTGTGTTAAAAAATGGCGCTTCTTATGTTGTCATTCTCCATGGCGCTGCCTTGTCAGCTGTCAATCAAGCTGTCAATCAAAGTTAACCACGCCCTTATTGTCATACATTTTATATCTAAATACGATCTAAACTAACGAGTTCACAGCCCTCATGGTTGTCAGGCACTCGGAACCTATCGAAAAATACAATAAAAGTCCATGGGACCAACCTGTAAAAACATGAATTTTTGCTGTGAAAACATGGGGGCTATGGACATTTGCTCCCTTTTGGGACCTCGCCCTAGCGGATTTTCGATGTATTGCAGTTTTTCGCACTTCCGGGTAGGCTTCATTTTTCAGATCAGAATGTTGCCGCTTGGCCGGAACACGCCGCCTCTTTGCGCTGAACCGCCCCCGGGAGCGCAAATGCATTTGCTAGTTTACCGACGTGCGTCTGTGGAGGGAAAAGTCCGCTGTGCGCGGGTGCAAAATAGGAATGATACATGCGTCGGTGTACAAAGTCAATTGCGCTGGGTGCAAGATAGGGCCCCATATGTTAATTAAAGCTACAATATGTTTTTTTTTTTTTTTCACCACTAGGGGTCGCCAACCTCTTACAATAAGAAAGGCGCAAGTTGACTCATAAGCGGAATTATGGAACTTGTCGTCATGCCGATTGATCTAATAATGTTTATGGATGAGTGAATACATTGATGTTTTTAACATGACTGAGGTATGAAGCAGGGCGCGAGTGCTAATGAGAGACAGATATCAGCGCCACACGCGAGTCCTTCAGATATAAAGGAATAAGGACATTTCATTCTGCCGATCTAACGTACCCGCAAGTCCTGAATTAATACACACACAGGTCAGTTTATTAGACAAATGAAACTTGTGAGGTAACGCAGTACTGTTACTTGGTTTACACTATCACACTAAACTGCATTTAAGTGTGTTGAAAGTTATAATGTTATTTTATGTGATAGTTTGTCTGTATGAGTCTAGCAGTGAGCTAGATGGTCCGTGTACTTTTTGATCATTTCGTTTCCTGTTTGGAATGGAATAACGAGGAATGAAAACCAGCTCGTTTATTCGTTTTTTAGCTTAGTTTAAAAAACGGAAAATTAGATTTTGGCTCGATTTTTCATTTTTCATTTGTGGTTTACAAATCGGTTTATGAGTTCAATATTTCATTTGTACATGTGGGTGGAGCTGAAACGCCCCTTTCATCTGATTGGTCAAACCGCTCCGCCTTCAGTAGGCTACGAGCTTTTCTTTCTGTCAGGCAGAATAAGAGTCAGTACGAGTGCGGCACTGACAAATGCACTTTAATAAAATAATGTTCAAAACCACCACTCACTGTTAACTACGCACAATATTTGAAGCAGAAATATGTTGCTGGTCACGTAATTCGCGCTGCTGAGACTTGCAAGCGACCCCGTTAATATGAGCCACAGTATATGACAGATTATTTTAGCATGATGTATTTCCCATTGATAAATACAGAGTAAATAGTTCCGTATCTTTGGATAAAAGGGAAGTGGAAATAAAAATCAATAATAGGCTGAACTGTACCATGATAATATGTCCGTAACATTAGATGTCCGTAGATGGACCTACCCATAACTGTTACATTAGAGTTAGGGGATAACACAGTTTGTACAGTATAAAAATCATTATGTCTAAAGTTCCCATTAAACATGAAAACCATACAACCCAATGGGAATATATCCTTGTTTTCAACCACAATACAACGTCTGTTCAATGTTAGAGATTAATGTCAATCTGACGTTGGATTCTGACATCAACCTGATTTTCATTTTCAACGTTGGGTTTGCTCTTCTAAATGCGAATTTTGTCATTGTTTTGGAGCACACTAGCTTATAGATAACAGTAAGGCAAACATATTCATACGAAAAGCCAAAAAACTTTAAATATGGCACTATTTGAGGGAACAGCCATTTGGGTGTCCGAAACCATTGTGGACGTTATTGAGTGACTTATTCAATCTCACATTCAATCCCACTACTGGAACTGTGTTCTAGAAATACATGTGATATTGATATGAGGGCAGGAAGGCAGGCATAGATTCAGAGGCATAAGGCACTGTAAGTATTACACACAACAATGCAACAATAATAAAACAATGCATTGACATTTACTTTTGATACTTAAGTACTTTTAAAAACAAGTACTTCTGTACTTTTACTGAAGTACAAATTGGTCTTTACAACTTTTACTCGTAACAGAGTAATATTTGACCAGTAGTATCTGTACTTTCACTCAAGTAAGGAAGTTGTGTACTTTGTCCACCTCTGAAAACATCTGTTCATAATCTGTGATTACACAATTAGATAGATAGATAGATAGATAGATAGATAGATAGATAGATAGATAGATAGATAGATAGATAGATAGATAGATTTAGGAACATAACAAGCATTACAAACTACAATAGCCCAAACAGAAGAACTGGAACCTTTGTAAGATATGTGCTCGTCGAGCCCGATCTCACGGGAAAACGTACAAATTCTACGAGGTGGCTTATTCGTACGAATTCATACGACCTGACTCGTACGAATTAGTACGATTTTTGCAAAATCGTACATATTTTACGAATTGGCCAATTCGTATGAATTCATACGAATTACCTACCCCTGACCCCACCCCTAAACCTACCCATCACGTGGGTTTAGACAAATCGTACAAATTCGTACGAGTTAGGTCGTACGAATTAGTACGAATTAGCCAACTTTTTATCATTCGTACGAATTCGTACGAATTGGTCGTGAGATAGCGTTGGCTCGTCTTCACAAAAACTACATGCAGGGTTTTAAACATCTTGTGTGGAGAAAATATAGTTTATTCTAGGTAGTGTGGCAAGCCATGGCAAAAAGCAGGATAACTTGTTGGCTGTAGCCTACTTGAAAGGAAAACAAATTTGCTGAGTAAAAACAGAGCTTGTGTTGTTGAATCATATTTTTCTCTAGTACATCTTAAATATAGAGCTCATGACAAATAAAAGTTCCAGATGGACAAACATTAAATGCAAAAACCAGTGTGAATAACAATATCTTAAAATAAACTAGAGAGTGGATACACAGATATGGCCTACTTATGAATGAAATTCATGCATTTATTTGTCATTTAAACTGATGCAAACCGGGAAAGAGTAGAAAACACTTATTATCCTGTCGCCCCCTCTAGTGGACAGCATTGAGTATTACGGCCTTCATTGCTCAGAGAACGCAAGTCAATCATAGAGAAGTCAATGGATTTTTTGGGGAAAGTAAGTCTGAACAGTTAGAAAATATATAAGCGAGTCAGACCAGTCTGAAGTTCTGAGCTGAATTTGGTGAAGCATTAAAGTTCTAGGCAGAGTCAATCTCTCATAATAATAATAATAATAATAATAATAATATTTAAATATATGCTGGCTTTCTTCAGCCAACATAATAAAGAAAACTCAGAGAAACATAGACCAATTCAGTATGTAATGCAATTGTATTAGTTTAATAACAAAACTAATAACATTTTAAAGGTATGCCGTGCTCTTCAACCAACATGATTTTAATTAACCCCAAACCTGGTAAATTTTGTCAGTATTAATGTACGTTCACTGATTCTAGCTTCTCTTTTTTCTGTCTCTTTCTTTTCATGTGAACTGAGTAGGCTACACATGCTTACATTCATAAATATAATCTTTATTTCTGTTCAGTTTTCAAAATGATTTATACATCACACACACCTACCTGCCTTTTGATGTAAATAAAAGACTAGAGTAGTAAATGTTACGAACATATTATCATGGTACAGTTCAGGCTATTATTTGATTTTTATTTCCACTTCCCCTTTACACATTTGACTTCCGCTTCCGTTACGAGTGCACGCTGGCGTGTTTGTCTGCCGCTGCTCTTTCGGGTTCTCAAGTTAAAATTAAATCTTTTCCACAGAATTATTTTCATCAACGGGGGACGACAGCGTGTGGAATTTAAACCCGAACCTCTCTGAAAGACGCGTTGAGAATGATTTGTCTTCTGCTGCTTCTTCTGGTTTTTTGGAATTTTGCCATCTGTCCTCGTCAATCTCAACAGAGAACTCCTTACTTGCCTGATATGGTCCTATTCTACTCTTCGTTGGAGTTATGGAGCTTGAACGCCTCGTACCGTCTGCCAGACGGAGTGTACAATCATTGCGCTGCACTGGGAATCGCACGCCGCAGTTATGTTCATCGAGGATCAAAGCGCCGATACCTTTACAAATCACAGTCTGACTACCCTGATAACAACGAAATACCAGTCATCTGGTCTTCATACCGGCGCTCACAAACTGCCGAAAGTAATCTGAAGCGGGGTGGCGGCCTCTGCGCACTGAAGCGGACATCTCTTCCCCAGAACAACACGGAGAGCGTCAACATTAAAATGGCTCTCATTAATGCTCGCTCTATATTGAACAAGTCTTTTATTCTCAATAACTTTTTTATTTCACAATCTCTGGATTTTTTATTCATCACTGAGACGTGGATAAATCACGGTGAACAAATGGCTTTTAGTGAATTGACCCCGCCGGGCTGCAACTTCCTGAACTCTCCACGGACCACAGGACGTGGTGGTGGTGTTGCTACTATTTTTAAAAACTCTTTTAAATGTAAAAGGCTGCCTATGGATTCGTATTCCAGTTTTGAGGCACAGCTGTTAAAAATCGATTTCATGGGTCCTCTTTTCTGCGCACTCGTCTACAGACCTCCGAAATTTAACAAGGACTTTATGCAACAATTTTCGGACTTCCTGGCTGGACTTGTGTCTCGTGGTGACAGACTCCTCATCCTTGGGGATTTTAACATTCATGTATGTTGCCCATCAAAACCTCTGGTAAATGAATTCGTTTTGCTTACTGAGTCACTAAATCTTGTGCAATATGTCACTTATCCTACTCATAACAAGGGTCACACTTTAGATCTGGTACTATCGTATGGTTTCTCTGTGTTAAACTTAGAGATTATTGACACTGGCATCTCTGACCATTATTCAATAATATTTGAGTCTGTGTTCACGTGCTCCAGCCCTACATATGCTCAGCCTCTATGTAAATCTAGGTCCATTCACTCGTCTACTGCCAATCTTTTTTCAGAATTTTATTTAATGCATTGTTCAAATGATGTATCAACTGGGCTTGACACAGAATCCTTGGTCGAAGCTTTTAATGCGTCTTGTACATTCACACTTGACAATGTTGCTCCACTTAAGCTTAGGAGGGCTAAGATTGTTTCTCAGCCTTGGTTAAATGATGTAACTCGCGCTCTCAGGCAAGAGTGCAGAAAAGCTGAGCGAAAATGGAAACGAGACAAGCTTCAAGTCTCTTATGGTATTCTAAAGGATTGTTTAACAAATTATCAGAGAGTGGTGAAGGATGCAAAAGCCAATTATTTTTCAACAGTGATCACTGAAAATGCAAATAGACCAAAAGTTTTGTTCAAGACAATAAATTCAGTCTTAAATCCAAAGGAAAATACTGCTCTAGATGCCACACCAGAGAATTGCGAATTATTTTTACACTCCTTTATTCACAAAATTAAGTTAATTAAACGAGAAATCGTACCTGTTCAGATTGATCAAATACAAACTACTCCGTTATCCAGCTCTTTGACAAACTTTGAACCAGTTACATCAGAACAAATAGCGGATATAGTATCCAAGCTGAAGTGTTCAAGTTATAAGCTGGATCCCCTTACCCCACGTCTTTTCAAAGAGGTTTTTATGACTCTCAGTGTCAATGTAACCGCGATAGTCAACAGCTCTCTAGCAAGTGGTGTTGTTCCTAGCAGTTTCAAACATGCAATTATACATCCTCTGTTGAAAAAACCTTATCTGGATCCGGCAATATATGATAACTACAGACCTATTTCCAAATTGCCTCTCATGTCTAAAATCTTGGAGAGAGCTGTTTATTCCCAGCTCAACTCCTATTTAAATACATTTAACATTCTGGATACATTTCAGTCTGGTTTCAGAGGTTTGCACAGCACTGAATCTGCACTACTGAAGGTCACAAACGATATCTTACTCTCTATTGATTCAGGATCACCTGTTGTCTTAGTTTTGTTGGATCTCAGTGCGGCGTTTGATACAATTGACCATGATATTCTGTTAAAACGTCTTGAATATATGGTGGGCATCCAGGGGAAAACCCTGCAGTGGTTTTCTTCCTATTTAAAAGAAAGGACTTTTTCTGTGAACTTGGCCCAATTTTCTTCTGCCTCGTCTCCGCTAGTATGTGGTGTCCCTCAGGGGTCAATTTTGGGACCCTTGTTATTCTCATTGTACATGCTTCCCCTGAGCTCGATCTTTCAGAAATATAGTGTATCATATCACTGCTACGCTGATGATTCTCAATTCTATTTCCCTGTGAGTATAGACAAAAATTGCAACTCTGACAATGCCTTGAATTGTTTTAAGGACATTAAACATTGGCTGGCTAATAACTTTTTACAATTAAATGAGAGCAAAACGGAAGTCTTGGTTCTCGGCTCTTCCTTATCCCGCTTACCTGGCCTAGCCGTCGAACTAGGCCCGTTAGCATCCAACGTTAAAGACCATGTGAGGAACCTTGGAGTTATTTTGGACTCATCTTTACTTTTCAATAAGCAGATCAGTGCTGTTGTAAAAAGTAGTTTTTACCAGCTGAGACAAATTGCTAAAATAAAATCTCTCCTTACTCCGTCTAACTTGGAAATTGTGATCCACTCATTTATTACATCTCGGTTAGACTATTGTAATTCACTGTACAGTGGACTGCCTCAAAATGCATTATCTCGCCTACAACTTGTTCAGAATGCTGCAGCCAGGCTATTAATGGGTTTACGGAAAAAGGATCATATTTCAGCAGCATTGAAAACTCTACACTGGCTCCCAATCAAATTCAGGGTGGATTTCAAAATTCTGATGCTTGTTTACAAAGCTATAGCTGGTCTTGCTCCTAAATACATCAGTGACCTGATTCATTTTTATTCTCCAACTAGAACACTGAGATCCTCTGACAAATTATTACTGACAGTTCCTTCCTGCCGCTATAAAACTAAGGGTGACCGTGCTTTTTCGGTGAGGGGCCCGAAATTATGGAACAGTCTTCCCCTTTATGTGAGGTCTTCTTCATCTTTAGCCATTTTTAAGTCGTCTTTAAAAACATATCTGTTCTCTATAGCTTTTAAATAGATCATTAATTGTGTATTTTGATATTGATAGAATATTTTAATTGACGAATGTTATGATGTCAATCAAATGTTTATTTTATTTCCTAATCTGTAAAGCACTTTGGGTCAACCTCTGTTGTTTTTAAATGTGCTATATAAATAAAGGTTGACTTGACTTGACTTGACTTTATCCAAAGAGACGGAACTATTTTGCGCCTACTGAAGGCGGAGCGTTTCGACCAATCAGATGAAAGGGGCGTTTCAGCACCGCCCACGTGTGCAAATGAAATATTGGACCCATAAACCCATTTGTAAACCACTAACAAAAAATGAAAAATCAAGCCAAAATCTCATTTTTCGTTTTTTAAACTAGACTAAAAAACGAATAAACGAGCTGGTTTTCATTTCTCGTTATTCCATTCCAAACAGGAAATGAAATGATCTAGATCAACATTAGAATAACATACAGGGTGGTCCGTGTACTTTTTGATCATTTCATTCCCTGTTTGGAATGGAATAACGAGAAATGAAAACCAGCTCGTTTATTCGTTTTTTAGTTTAGTTTAAAAAACGAAAATTTTGATTTTGGCTCGGTTTTTCATTTTTCGTTTGTGGTTTACAAATCGGTTTATGGGTTCGATATTTCATTTGCACACGTGGGCGGTGCTGAAACGCCCCTTTCATCTGATTGGTCAAAACGCTCCGCCTTCAGTAAGCTACGAGCCTTTCTTCTGTCAGGCAGAATAAGAGTCAGTACGCGTGCGGCACTGACAAATGCACTTTAATAAAATAATGTCTGAAACCACCACTCACTGTTAACTACGCACAATATTTGAAGCAGAAATATGTTGCTGGTCACGTAATTCGTGCTGCTGCTACTTGCAAGCGACCCCAATAATGTGAGCCACAGTATATGGTTGAAATTATCTTTAATATTTACTCTTTATTATCTTGTATTGTTCATTATGATTGTAAGGACCCCCTTGAAAATGAGATGGTACATCTCAAGGGGCTATCCTTGAAATAAAGAATAAAGAATATGACAGATTATTTTAGCATGATGTATTTCCCATTGATAAATACAGTGCAAATAGTTCAAATATTTCTTTGGATAAAAGGGAAGTGGAAATAAAAATCAATAATAAGCTGAACTGTACCATGGTAATATGTCCGTAACATTAGATGGCCGTAGATGATCTACCCATAACTGTTTCATTAGAGTTAGGGGATAACACAGTTTGTACAGTATAAAAATCATTATGTCTAAAGTTCCCATTAAACATTAAAACCCAACAACCCAATGGGAATATATCCTTGTTGTGTAAAACATCCAGAGGTGGACAGTAACAAAGTACATTTACTTGAGTACTGTACTTAAGTACACTTTTTGAGTATCTGTACTTTACTTGATTTTACTGTACTTGAAACTGATTTTCATTTTCAACGTTGGGTTTGCTCTTCTAAATGCGAATTTTGTCATTGTTTTGGAGCACACTAGCTTATAGATAACAGTAAGGCTAACATATTCATACTAAAAGCCAAAAAACTTTAAATATGGCACTATTTGAGGGAACAGCCATTTGGGTGTCCGAAACCATTGTGGACGTTATTGAGTGACTTATTCAATCTCACATTCAATCCCACTACTGGAACTGTGTTCTAGAAATACATGTGATATTGATATGAGGGCAGGAAGGCAGGCGTAGATTCAGAGGCATAAGGTACTGTAAGTATTACACACAACAATGCAACAATAATAAAACAATGCATTGACATTTACTTTTGATACTCAAGTACTTTTAAAAACGAGTACTTCTGTAAAAATCTTTACTTCTGTAAAAATCTTTTTTTTTAAATTACTTCAGTAAAAATCAGTCTTTACAACTTTCTTGTAACGGAGTAATATTTGACCAGTAGTATCTGTACTTTCACTCAAGTAAGGAAGTTGTTTGTCCAGCTCTGAAAACATCTGTTCATAATCTGTGATTACACAATTCCAATACGAACAGCACCGGGAGGCGTCTGGAATAACTCTGCACTGATCAATCCGCATTTTTAAGCCAGCTAATTTTACAGTAGGCTCATATTCAAAATGTCCTTCTCATATAACGCCAACGACCGCACAAATGGGCTTCCTTTGTGAAATATAGCAGACCACCGTTTTAAATAACAGTTTAAAAAAGGTGGTCTGCTATTTTTCTCAAAGGAAGCTCAGACAGACAGACAGACAGACAGACAGACAGACAGATGACAAATAAAAGTTCCAGATGGACAAACATTAAATCCAGTGTGAATAACAATATCTTAAAATAAACTAGAGAGTGGATACACAGATATGGCCTATGAATGAAATTCATGCAATTATTTGTCATTTAAACTGATGCAAACAGGGAAAGAGAGTAGAAAGCACTTATTATCCTGTCGCCCCCTCTAGTGGACAGCATTAAGTATTACGGCCTTCATTGCTCAGATAACGCAAGTCAATGGATTTTTTGGAAAGTAAGTCTGACCAGTTAGAAAAGATATAAGCAAGTCAGACCAGTCTGAAGGTCTGAGCTGAGTTTGGTGAAGCATTAAAGTTCAAGGCGGAGTCAATTTCTCATAATAATAATAATAAATAATAATAATAATAATAATAATAATAATAATAATGTTCAAATATGCTGGCTTTCTTAAGCCAACATAATAAAGAAAACTCAGAGAACCAATTCAGTATGTAATAAAATTGTATTAGTTTTATAATAAAACTAATAACATTTTAAAGGTATGCCGTGCTCTTCAACCGACATGATTTTAATTAATCTCAAACCTGGTTATTTTGTAAGTATTAATGTACGTTCACTGATTCTAGCTTCTCTCTTTTCTGTCTCTTTCTTTTCATGTGAACTGAGTAGGCTACACATGCTTACATTCATAAATATAAACTTTATTTCTATTCAATTTTCAAAATTATTTATAGCCTACATATGTCACACGCCTACCTGCCTTTTGATGTAAATAAAAGACGAGAGTGGTAAATGTTACGGACATATTACCATGGTACAGTTCAGCCTATTATTGAATTTTATTTCCGCTTCCCTTTTATCCAAAGAGACGGAACTATTTGCACTGTATTTATCAATGGGAAATACATCATGCTAAAATAATCTGTCATATACTGTGGCTCACATTATTGGGGTCGCTTGCACGAATTATGTGACCAGCAACATATTTCTGCTTCAAATATTGTGCGTAGTTAACAGTGAGTGGTGGTTTCAGACATTATTTTATTAAAGTACATTTGTCAGTGCCGCACGCGTACTGACTCTTATTCTGCCTAACAGAAGAAAGGCTCGTAGTTTACTGAAGGCGGAGCGTTTTGACCAATCAGATGAAAGGGGCGTTTCAGCACCGCCCACGTGTGCAAATGAAATATCGAACCCATAAACCGATTTGTAAACCACAAACGAAAAATGAAAAACCGAGCCAAAATCTCATTTTTCGTTTTTTAAACTAAACTAAAAAACGAATAAACGAACTGGTTTTCATTTCTCGTTATTCCATTCCAAACAGGAAATGAAATGATCAAAAAGTACACGGACCCAGGGTCCGTGTAACGCTTCACAATTCAGTTTTCAGACCATACAATGCAAATGCAAAAATGCAAAATTGAAACCAGACATTCTTTTTTTGTTGTTTTTCCAGTACATTATCAATGGATATTTGCCTTTTTCTCCCCTTTTTCAATTTTACTTTTGCTAAATTGTGACTTCAGAAACAAACATTCGAATAAATGAAATCTAACCGATTTTCTATTTTTCCTTTTTTCGTCTTGTAATTTGCGCCGTGGGCGGTACCATTAGCATGGGGGTGTGGCCGTGGACTAACTTTACTATCATTTCATTGATGTAACTGCTTTAATTACACTGCATGCACGTTTGAGGAGAAGTTTAAAAGACGGAACACAGGACAACATTTTTCACCCGAAGTGCCATAACTTTTATTATTAGGCTAATAGTCTACGTGTAGCCTACTAAATTATAAGGCAGTCTCGGACCGGCCATCGGGAGCAGCCGGTAAAAGTGAAATCCCGGTGGCCTGGGTATGATTTGGCACATTGCCCTGTTTGTATTGACCTTATTAATAAAAATACTACCAAGCGAAAATATAGAAAAAAAGCTTTTTTGTTAGGTTTTTAGCCTACAATACAATAAAGATGCAGATGTTTTCACTATAGCGGGTATTGTTCGTTACCACGGCATCCGCTTGAGCTTCTGTGTGCTTTAGCTCTACACCGCTTCTCGTTCCCGTAAAATGCCATTAAATCTAGCACAGTTGTAGAACTCTAGTCTGTTCATTACAATAGAAGCAGTTCGCCGGGATATGAGCATGAGGCGATAATAGGCTATAGTTAACTATGGTGCTGCAAATCAAGAGCAATATTTATTTATTTTCAATAAATAAACAAATGCCTTGCTACGTTTGGCACATTGCCCAGCTTGTTTTTTATTTATTTTTTCGAGCACATTAAATTCGCCATTCGATAATGAATCAGCACTATAGGCCTAGACATTAAATATTGTTTCCCTTTCAAGGCGGTCACTTCGACATTACGTCACTGACGTATATGGGAACTCCTTCCTTCTCCATTTCCACTGAAATCTTATAGGCTAACGCCAGCTGGAGACAGCTGGCCAATTGACGCGAACATGCAAATGCTGACCGACCGCGGGCAGTATAAATAGCGTGGGCGCGACAATACGTCAGACTCTTTTTATTCACGCTAGAAGTCTTATCTGAAGTCATCGTGGAAGTTGCAATAGAGGTTACTCACCATGTACCCTCCCCGCATCCGATGGCTGCTACTACATGCCAGATATGTGCGGATCCTATTGACTCGCTCTACCCTAACAAGGATCAACCGAGGCCGCACTCAAGGACGACAGCACGTGCCGGACAGTGCGCGCCCTCAGGGGAATAAACCCGGGCATCAGCGGGGATGAGGCCCACTGCCGCCAGCAGGCCGCTGGTGGGCCCTCTCCCGCCCAAAGACGATACTTTGGCCCGGTATCTCAGCAGCAGCCAACGAGCGCGTTGTACAACCCGCTCGCCTGCACCCAAACACTGTTTCTACAGCAACTCAAGTCTTCCTAGCCAGTCTAGGGAAACGACGGTGTTCAAGTCCCGCTGCGGCCGGACTTCCACCAAAACTTCTAAAGAACAGGCTACTTCACGAAAGACTCCGTCTTCCACAACGTCCTAAAAGTGGTAGTCGTGCGCAAGACGCACGTCTAGAGAGACGAGGCAAAGGCATGGCTCCGTGTCTAAAAGGGAAGTGTGGATGTTATGAGCGCCCCACTCTGACAATGGAAAGTGCACAGCCGCAATCCGGTGAGTGTTTACCCGCCTTCTAGTCAGTCTTGACTACGGGGTTGCGCAGTCGTTACCGCTTATGCTGTTGACGCTGGGCCTACGTAACATTACATGTGCTTACAGCTTATGTTGTCAGGCTGCCCTGTATCTTTCAGTGCAACTGGCCATGATGCAACCACGTATTCACAGTTGTCGTCGCTACGCTACTGACGCTGTGTTTATGTACACACTGCACACTGATATGTGTTATAATTTTGCCGTTGTATATTGCCCTGTATCCTTCAGTGCAACTGGCCATTCAACTACGTATTCACAGTTGTTGTCGCTACGCTACTGACGCTGTGTTTATGTACACACTGCACACTGATATGTTATAATTTTGCCGTTATATATTGCCCTGTATCCTTCAGTGCAATGGCTATTCTGATTACTACGCAGTGCGTATTCACAGTTGTTGCGCGATGCAACTGACGCTGTGTTTATGGACACACCGCACACTGATATATGTGCTATGATTTGTGCCGTTATATATTGCCCTGTATCCTTAAGTGCAACTGGCCATTCAACTACGTATTCACAGTTGTTGTCGCTACGCCACTGACGCTGTGTTTATGTACACACTGCACACTGATATGTGTTATGATTTGTGCCGTTATATATTGCCCTGTATCCTTCAGTGCAAATGGCTATTCTGATTACCGCATGTTCACAGTTGTTGTGCAACGCAAATGACGCTGTGTTTATGTACACACTACACACTGATGTGTTATAATTTTGCCGTTGTATATTGCCCTGTATCCTTCAGTGCAATGGCTATTCTGATTACTACGCAGTGCGTATTCACAGTTGTTGTCGCTACGCCACTGACGCTGTGTTTATGTACACACTGCACACTAATATGTGCTATATTTGTGCCGTTATATATTGCCCTGTATCCTTCAGTGCAACTGGCCATTCTGATTCAACTATGTATTCACAGTTGTTGTGCAATGCCACAGACGCTGTGTCTATGTACACTGTGTGTGTTATGCTTATGCCACGATATTGCCCTGTATCCTTCAGTGCAACTGGCTATTCTGATTACTACGTAATCACAGTTGTTGTGTGATGCAACTGACACTGTGTTACGTACACACTACACACTGTTATGTGTTAGGATTTATGCCACTATATAATGTTGCCGTTGTATATTGCCCTGTATCCTTCAGTGCAATGGCTATTCTGATTACTACGCAGTGCGTATTCACAGTTGTTGCGTGATGCAACTGACGCTGTGTTTACGTACACACTACACACTGACGTGTTATGAACTTTGCCGTTGTATATTGCCCTGTATCCTTCAGTGCAAATGGCTATTCTGACTACTACGTATTCACAGTTGTTGTGCTATGCAACTGGTGCTGTGTTACGTACACACCGCACTCTGTTATGTGCCATGATCTATGCCATTACATATTGCCCTGTGTCATTCAGTGCAAATGGCTATTCTGATTACTATGCAGTGCGTATTCACAGTTGTCGTGCGATGCAACTGACGCTATGTTTACGTACACACTACACACAGATATGTGTTATGAATTTTGCCGTTATATATTGCCCTGTATCCTTCAGTGCAAATGGCTATTCTGATTGCTGTGTATTCACAGTTGCTGTGCAATGCCACTGACGCTGTGTTATGTACATTGATATGTGTCTACGATTTATGCCGTTGTATATTGCCCTGTATCCTCAGTGCAACCGGCTATTCTGGTTACTACGTATTCACAGTCGTTGTCGCTGTGCATAGTCACAGTTTGTCGCTACGGCGACTTGCGCTGCATCTGTGTACACACTGAAGCGTTATGCTGTTATGTTGCCCTTCAACGTAACCGACCATTGCGTTTGAACTGCGCATATTCATGCAGTTTCAGTCGCTTCGACGACTTGCGCTGCATTATACACGCAGATGTTTTAAAAGTGCACTCTGATGTGTTATGCTGTTATGTTGCCCTCTATCCTTCAGTGCAACAACCAGCTGTCCTATCTAACTGTGCATATTCACAGTTCTGTCGCTACGGCGACTACACTGCACTTATGTACGTACAAGGATGTGTTTTTGCTATTTTGTTGCCCTGTTTCCTTCAGTGCAAAACTAGCTGTCTTATCTAACCGTGCATATTCACAATTTCTGGATGTATGTACGTACATGGATGCGTTATGCTGTAATGCTGCCCTGTTTCCTTCAGTGCAGCTAGCCATCCTGATCTAACTGTGCATCTCAGTTTCTGTCTCTACACAGTTTCTGTCGCTACGGCGACTACGCTGGATTTATGTACATACATGGATGCGCTATTCTTGCGCACTTGTGTTATGCTGTCATGTTGCCCTGTATCTTAGTGCAACTAGCTATCCTAGTCGAACTGTGCATATTCACAGTCTCTGTCGATATACGGCGACCTGCGCTGCATTTAATTGCACATGGATGTGTTCATGCTGCGGTGTTGCCCCATATCCTTCAGTGCCTATACTGAGCTACTGCGTGAAGTTGGCGCTACAGTGACCGATGCTGTTACGTACATGTGCTACGCTGTTATGTTGCCCCGTTGCCTTCAGTGCAACTGGCTATTCTGTACTAACTCGTATACTCACAGTTCTAGCTACGGCTACGACTGTGTTTGTGTACTTCTGAGGTTCTATGCTATTATGGGGCTATTATCTAACTGCGTATATTCACAGTTGTTGTCGCTACGGCCACTAGCACTGTGTTTATGTACATTCAGTTATGTGTTAATTTGAACTTCCGTACATCGGCTATGTTCTACAAGGGAGTGTCAGTTTCCTTGTGACCCCCTTACTGGCCTTTCATCCCCGGTTCATGGACCTGAGAGTTATGGGGCTCCCCCATGACAATCCCCCTCAGGGAGGTCCTGCTTCTACAGGTGATCGGCACGATTGGCACCCCAGCCCCAAGCTGTGGAACCTTCTTGTGTGTCCGCTGCTGGGTCCATAGTTGAGCAAGACACTTCACACTAATAAGTGCTGAGAGCTTCCTTGAATATGGCCTTCCACCTGCTCTCGCCCCAGCGAAGCACTTGGAGACCTACGCTCATTCTAAGTGAATGATGTTGCATTGTCTCGGACCTGGTGACTGCAGCGTCACTCTCCATCCGATACCAAGCTGCGTTCCGAAGTCGCTTACACCGTTCAGAGCACAGTTTGATCCCTGCCCGCCTTCTGCTGAGCCGTCAGCCTCGCATGATGGCGATGCTCAGAGTGCTGTTGGCCCTGTAAGGGCTTTGCGGATGTACGTGGATCACTAGGCAGCAGTCTGACTAGCTGTTGTGTGCTTGGTGGATGGTACTAGGGACGTGCTGTTTTATACTGAGACTTTCTCCTAAATTCGACGCTTTCAATGTTGGCTTAATGCCTACGGGATTTAGGTATGCTGGCTGTCTTCTCAGAACACATTCGCCAGGGTTTCAAGTTTGGTGCACTGCCTATAGCGTTGTGGGTTCGGTGAGTTTTATTAAGTGTACTCATGAACTGTTACCACCAGCTGTGCAGTGGTCTGCATTATGCAGAGTTACCATTGCTGCTAACTCTGTGTTATGACTTAAGGTTTCACGGCTGTTTCCGCATTACGCAGTAGTTTTCAATATACTGTTACTCTGTGTATGGCTATAGGTTATGCAGCTGTCACCGATATTGCCGTCGATACTGTTTAACTCTTGTGCTTGAGTGCTTATGGTGTTGTGCTGCCCTGTCCAGTGCAGCCTTCGCTTCATTGCATTGGATATGCAACTTGGTAAGGTCGGATCAGATGTTTCTTGGTCTATTTCGCCTATCAGTTCGAGTGCTCCTGGCGGTGCTGCTGGCTTAGAACTGTTGTCTCTCGTGCGAGTGTGGCTTTACCCCGTTCAGGGCTTATCTTCACTGCGCTCACGGCGGGATTCTATACAGTTCCCATATACGTCAGTGACGTAATGTCGAAGTGACCGCCTTGAAAGGGAACGTCTCCGGTTACTATCGTAACCTCGGTTCCCTGAGAGGCGGGAACGAGACATTACGTCAGCCGCCGTGCTCGCCGTTTGATCAGCTGTGCTAGCGTTCAGTCTTGATTCTGACGTATTGTCGCGCCCACGCTATTTATACTGCCCGCGGTCGGTCAGCATTTGCATGTTCGCGTCAATTGGCCAGCTGTCTCCAGCTGGCGTTAGCCTATAAGATTTCAGTGGAAATGGAGAAGGAAGGAGTTCCCATATACGTCAGTGACGTAATGTCTCGTTCCCGCCTCTCAGGGAACCGAGGTTGCGATAGTAACCGGAGACGATTAGCCTACAAACGAGAGCTAAAAACCTTTAAAACCTTTGGCTGCCTAGGCTACTGTACCATGTAAAATGTATATTATATTATATTATATTATATTATATTATATTATATTATATTAAATAAAGTAAGAATGAATAGGTAAATACAAACAAGGGCAATGTGCCAAATCATACCCAGGCCACCGGGATTTCACTTTTCCCGGCTGCTCCCGATGGTCGGTCCGAGACTGCCTTAATTTAGCACAGAATAATAATAATGATGGCACTTCGGGTGAAAAATGTCGTCCTGTGTTCCGTCTTTTAAACTTCTCCTCAAACGTGCATGCAGTGTAAATAAAGCAGTTACATCAATGAAATGATAGTAAAGTTAGTCCACGGCCACACCCCCATGCTAATGGTACCGCCCACGGCGCAAATTACAAGACGAAAAAAGGAAAAATAGAAAATCGGTTAGATTTCATTTATTCGAATGTTTGTTTCTGAAGTCACAATTTAGCAAAAGTAAAATTGAAAAAGGGGAGAAAAAGGCAAATATCCATTGATAATGTACTGGAAAAACAACAAAAAAAGAATGTCTGGTTTCAATTTTGCATTTTTGCATTTGCATTGTATGGTCTGAAAACTGAATTGTGAAGCGTTACACGGACCATACAGATTATGTTCTAACATTTCATCATGTTGAGCTATGTAGCATTGATTAGTGTAGCTGTCGCAGACATTTTTTCACCTTTGAAAGGATTTTGGTTTGTTTTTTTGGTTTGTTTTAGAAATTTTGTGTAATAGGCCTACTTATGTGAGAATTGTATTGATCTACATGATAGTTTGGTAATAGTGACACCTACTGGGAAAAGGAGTAACATAAGACGTATTGGTCATGTGATTTTATTTTTTGTTCACCGGAAAAAGAAAAAAGATAAGAGAGAAACACGAGGTGTCGCACACAAATCGAAAGAGGTAAAATCAGGCGGGAAGGAAGTCGACCGGAAGTTGAAGTCGGCCGGGTGCCGACATCTTGTAGCAGAACTTCACTTGCGTTAGCATCCCATTGACTCCCATTCATTTTGGCGTCATTGACAGTGAATAACTTTACATCTGAGGCGTTTAAAGACTCCATTTGTCCATTATTTATTTCTAAAGATACACGACAATGTATAAAATGCTCCATTACCTTGTAGCTTATGTTATGGACCCGTAGAAGCAGTTTTTGTAAAAGTAGGCTAACGATTGCGTCATAACCACGCGACTCTCTGTCGCACACTAGAGAGATTATCGTATAGACGGGAGGAGAAGCTCGCGAGCAAACGGGGGGACGTGGAGGCAAAATGACAATATAATTAATCAGAATACCTAGCAAAAGTTTCTCCTGCTCCAAGCTTATGGACAGCTCCTACTCACACTCTCCGTCTATGCAAGATTCGGAAGGGAATGATTCAGATTTCTCTTGGCACAGCTACTACAAGACAGACGGGTTGCTCACGTGGTCCGTGTAACGCTTTGCTCGGTTTGAGTCTGCGCGTCAGGAAAGGAAGTGCTAAGAAATCGCTGAAATTGGGCTTCACTTGTCTCAATTGAGTTCCAATGGGGTCGCTGTGTCCATTTCTTTTACTGTCTATGGGTAAAATAGAAAGAGTGTTTGATCAAAAAAAAAATGTCTACTGATGTCTCCTGAGTCCCGATTGGAAAGCACATGGTATGTTTGTATGTATTTTGGTTATTGTTTATTTATAATTTGATGTACTGTGTGTATTGATTTCATTTTTAATGGGATATGTTTCGGGCGATGTCATGGCAGAATCGCTTCAACAAATTTGATTGTAATTTTGGTTTATTTTTCAGTTTTTTCACGGTGTCCATTCATTAAAAGATTAAGCCAAGGCATCAGTTGAAGCGTGATTTTTCTGATCTGGAAAAAACATTCAGGAGCCATTATAGTGAAAAAACGTGTTTACATTCCCCTGGAAGAGTGCAAGAGTTCATCGTGGAAAAAGGAAAGATTGCCAGACCTCGATGTAAAGAGCATAGTCCAGTCGACCTCGGTGGAAAACTGCAGCTATTGGGTAAAGTGAGGATGCCGCCATTCTACGCGATTTCGTCGCATTGAAACTCTATTGCGTTTCGCGTGACTGCATTCTTTGCCGTGCGGAAGGGCAACGCATAGTGCGGCAGTGACGAATGACAGCCACAAGGCAGCAACGTTGCGATGTTTTTGGACAATTCAGCTTTCTATAAGAGTTGCTACCTTTGGATTTGCAGGTCAGACTGTATCTTTTCAGCTTGAATTTTCATTTCTTGGTTGAATAACATTTATTCAAGTTAAAATAGTTAGCAAATGATTTTAACAAATGTTTGCTTTTAATACCTTTCAAGTTAAGCTGATAGTGTGTTATTTGTTTAATAATTGACTGTGCAATTTCCTCATGGTATTACAGCTTGTTATCAGGATTTAAAGCTGAATAATAGTGTAGTTTAAAGCAAGTTAACAACATGGATCAACATAGATCAGAGAGCTGTGTCTTAGACCAAGTGATTCAAGCTCTTGAAGAAGAAAAGGCACAATTAGAGGGGAAATTAGAAACTGAGATTGATGCCACTGACAGAGAAAAATATGAAGAACGCTTAGCTGAAATTAATGCAGATCTGGAAGTTAATAAGACGAGATTCCAGGAATCATCATCACGAGTTGAGCAGGCAGTTAGGCAATCAGAAAGAGAAAGGCGTCCAACAGAAAAAAATGCTTGAGTTGAGACATGACGAATTAGCAAAAAGAGAACGGAAGTTTATGTTCACATAGCCTACTTAAACTTCACGGCTGAAGCTCAGTTCATCAGATCCAAGCAGAAAGAAGAGTGCTCTAAAACTGAGTTAGATGATATGATGTGACATCAGAGAAACGTGAAGCAGAGTTAAAACAAATATACAGATGGTGGACAACCAGAATGCCTATTACCGCCGCGGCGGCTAAAATAAACCAGCCGCATTTCAAAGTCGTTCCCGAAATGACCGCCAGGTGGCGCAAAGGGACATTGTGCAAAACAGCAGCAATTGCCGTATTTTAAAATGTAAGTGGGTTAAATATAAAACCCTAAGCCTAATAGGCATATTTTTCATATATATAAATAGGCCTATTAGGCTACAACAGAATAGAACCAAAGATAGAATCAATTTTAGAACTGAAAAAATAGAATCAAAAGTTAAAAATAGAGACGATAGCCTATAAGGAGCAATGACGCTGAATATTTTTACTATTCTATTGAGGAATTAGATAAATGAAGAGCTCTCGTGAGCGATACAATTGCATAGTAATTTATAGTGATTTCAAAAGCAGTCCTTAAAAAAAAATACATGGAGTAGTGTGTGGCATAATTTTTGAGATATTACGTGGAACGCGTTTTAGTTAAGATCCTGGTTTCAATGCCCTTAATCTATATTGGCTTGGCTACTGCTTTAAAAAAATGTCACAACACGTTTTGAGATTGTTTTGAATTAAACATTGAAGTTTAAAATTTAGTGTTTTGGCACACCAGGCCGAGTGGCGTTACGCATTGTTCAAATATCAGGTTTTATTCTGGCATGTTGAATTGGCGTTAGATTTTTTTTTTTTTTTTTTTTTAGATTTATTAGATTTAGATTTTAGATTTCGTTAGATTCTTTTTTTCTCATAACAGCTAAAATAACTAATATGCCTTGTCTTAATATGACCTACTTAATATAGGCAATAGGCATATAATAGCCTATATAATAAATTAGCAAAACTTGGCCACTAAATATTTAATTTTCAATTTTAATTATCACAATTAAAGTTTTAATTCTATTAAATTGAACAAGCGCAACAATCAGCATTTAATCAAATATTCTAAAAGATGTATTATTAATAATAATGTTATTTTAACATTGTTAAAAAGGTCATTACTAGTTAGAATAAAATGCCTTCTGACTTAACTCTTTTTCTTTTGCCGAGATTGATCGACACAGCCTCCAGCACGGCAGCCAATCAGTGTTTGCGGATCTACGTGCAAGCGAACATCCCGCCCACAGCGCTCAGTGTGAAGTTGAAAGTTGATAGGCTACTGTCGGAGCGCCGATGCTAACTCTGAACTTGTCTGTTGTAAATAACATATAGTTTGTTCATTTCAAGGGTGTTGTGCGTCAATGCAAAGTAAGTGTAGTATATTCAACCTCTAGCAATCATGTGTAGACCAGTTTAATATTTCGTTTGCTGTTATAATGTGCATTAGCTCGTTACGGTTAATTATAGGGGTTGTCACGTCTTTAGAACGATGTTGCGCTGTATATAGGATGTTATCTTTATGCTTAGTTGTTTATATGGATGTCATTTATGTACATTTTATCTGTGTTTGGTGCATTTCAATTGTCAAAGTCTGCGGTTGAGTTATTCTGAAGTTGAAAACAACTTAATGCGCGTGTGTGGAACAAGCCCAGACAGAGCACCGCTGACAAACTATGTGACGCAGATAAAACTGTTTACAGTTTAATTTATGACAGAGCAAGTCATCATTATTTTTCTTTCATTATTAATTTCATTTCTTTAATTTGTTAATATTCATATCCTGTTTTAAACACTTAATGTTATTATCATGTATGTTTATACTTGTCTACATTTTCTGTTTTTATAGAAAAACCACACCCACTTATACACCCTAATTAAGGACAACTGCTTTATTGTCTGAGCTGATGTGGTGACAAATAAACGGGTTATTCCCAAATATCGGACATCTACTTACCAGTCTCTTACCAGACACCCTGTGGCGGGTTTTCAACTTAACTGGCAATATAAATAAATGTGATTGTGCTATCAATAGCCAACTCATTTCTTCAAAGATAATATTTCGGTTTTTTGACATAATGTGTGCGTGCAACAAGCAAGATGTGTATTTGTAAATCCGGTGATGCGTGCATTGATTTTTATCAATAAACTAGTGTTTTCTGACAGTGTCGACTGCAAAGATGAAGTTGACGATCGCCATATTTGTAGTGAACGCACCTAGAGAGAAATGCACATAAAGACATAATCAGAGAGTAGCCTTTTTCTTTTCGTTTTGAATTATTTCGTTTGAAGACATTTCAAGCTTTGTGTATTTTATGTATTTATCATGTCTGTGTGAGGCATACATTGAGTTTTGTTAAGTTAGGATGATGAGATGCGCTCCAGCTGACGTGCAATGCAAGTGACCGCGCGGGCGCCTCCATGATTAGTGTCTGTTATATTTGCTTCTCTTACTTAGTAAATCCGAGCAATTGGTTGATGAAAAATTGATTAAAATTAAGATACAATTTATAGAAAACGAAATTCACTTTAAAGAAAGGTTTTCTACTAAACAAAACTTAATGAAGTGGTCAAAATCATGTACTACCCACTCCATATCGATCTCTCGATATAATGCATCCTATCTTACTCGTGCTGTTCACTTTTCATATTCAACATAGATGGAAAAAAATAACATTATAATATTTTTAACAAATATGATACTAAATGAGATTATTCAATGGCTACAACAGTATAGTCCTATAGACTCTATTTGTACAAATTGCTGCACATTCATTTAATTAAATGAAACCTTGTAACGAATTCACACTGTAGGGTAGACTGTGTACAGTTGAGACACCTTAAATAACTTGCGTTCGCAGCAAGCACAAGTTGTGATTTTTGCTGTGCACTTGCATATTAGTGTCAGCTGGGAAGGAAATATAGAGACCAGACCTCTTGGAACTTTAATTGAATACATAGCGTTGGTAAAGCATACTGAAATTACATCCCTACAAATTTATTAGGCCCTACTGAAAATAAATGTATCGAATTTAAGCAAAGTAGCCTAAATGTTAAGACTGTAAGCCCTTTGCTTTTTTACGTAGCCTATAAAGGACTCTTATAGCTCTTATAAATTTAATTTGTAGAGGATTTGTTTAACTCAAACATTAACATTGAAATAAATGAAACTAAATTATTGTAAATTTTTTGACACACCACGACGAGTGGCGCTATGCATTGTTCTAAAGCCAGGTTTTATTCTGGCATGTTGAAATAGTGTCCGACAAACGCGGCGGCGCGTTCATTTGAATGAAGAGCGCTTCTCGCTCGTGTGAGCGAACACACACTGGAACGTTAGGCCGTGTCACAAAGAGTGAATCGTGGCCGAGTGGTTGAACTTACGTTACGATCATTTAGATGACACGGGTTCGAATCCCAAACTAACTTGGACTACTGATATTTTTATATTAGCCTATTAATGCATTTTATAGTCTATTGTTGATGCAGAGAGATTTGTCTAGTTCTAAAACATAGTTTTTTGCTAATAGCCTATTTACAAAATAAAATCACCATGCATTTCCATTTTACACTAAGGAACAAATATTATAGCCTACAATGACTTTACATCTGTAGCCTATAATAATTCCAATCGTAATTTCAAAAGCAGTTCTGTTAAAAAAATTATATATATATATATATATATATATATATATATATATATATATATATATATATGTATATATATATATATATATATATGACGTTTAAACGACATACAATAAAATCAGAACCAGTATTCTGTTGCGTCCATGGTTCCAGTGGCAGTAATGCATCCACGGCTTTTCAAAATGTCACAAAGCGTTTTGAGATTGTTTTGAATGAAATATTGAAGTTTATAATTAAGTGTTTTGGCACACCACGAGAGTGGCAAACTCTTTGTTATGTTTTGCAAACTCAGCTAGCCTGTGGGGGGTTTGGAGAAGGCAATAGTTGCTTTATCGTGGGGGTGCAGGACAGAGGTGTTAATGTTCCGTCTTTATGGAGAGTGTCGGAGCCAGCCTGATGAGCAGGCAAAGGCAAAATTCTTTTAAGGATTAATCTCAAAATCTCCAAAAGTCCATAGCCTATGTACAGTAGGCCCTATATCTTATTAAATTATATACTGTAGTTTTATTGATTGTATTTAAAGGTTTTCAACACACAATTTTAATTTAGCAGATCCAGAGCTCTTTAATTCGCGACCCACCTCGTTTTATTGTAAGGTGAATTCAGCAAGGCATGTTGTATCTTTGAAGGAACAAAAGCTATTTGTTACAGTTTTTTCTTTCGTGATTTGTGTGGATGACACACAGCGACATATACAGTATTATCAGCTGTATGGTGTTTTTTACGCTGAAATGCTTAATTACGAGAAAGACCCGCCGCGCGCAGTGAGGGAGACCAAACTTACTAAAAAAATATCCAGCGCGAGAGAGGCAAAAAAAACAAACCGCCAGTTCTTAATTTATGTTTTTAATTTAGCTGCAATTTCTTTGACAATAGAAATTTAAAATGTTGCAAGAATAAGATTCTGTGTTTCTTATTTTGCATCACAAAGGGAATAAACTCTATAGATGCAACCCTGTTTAAATAAATAAACTGTCCCGACACTTTATTCATACCTTGAAATGTGCGATGGGTTTTCAAACTTAAAGGGATAGTTCACTTTGAAATTAAATTTTGGTATGTTTTAGCTTACCTGAAGGGCATCCAAGATGTAGGTGTCTTTTTTTCCGCAGTAGTTTCAATTTTGATATTTTTAGGTCAAACCGTTCTTGTCTGTCAGTCATATAATGCAGGTCTATGGTCACTGTCTCAAAGAGCATGCACAAGTCCAAATTAAAACAATTCCCCATCGTCCCAAATGAAACAATTCCCCATCGTAAGTACACTTTGATGGCCTAAGACACGAAACGAGCGGTTTGTGTGAGAAAACGAACCGTATTTATATAGTTTTTGCCTCTTGAACAAAGCCGCGTCCAACTGATCTGACGGCGCGGGCGGGTATAGATATATACACTGATGTCGCCTTGGCTAATGAACTGCAATAGCGAAGGCGACATCTAGTGCTAGTGTTTCTATACCCGAACGCGGGTGGATATAGATATAGAAACACTAGATGTCGCCTTCGCTATTGCAGTTCATTAGCCAAGGCGACATCAGTGTATATATCTATACCCGCCCGCGCCGTCAGATCAGTTGGACGCGGCTTTGTTCAAGAGGCAAAAACTATATAAATACGGTTCGTTTTCTCACACAAACCGCTCGTTTCGTGTCTTAGGCCATCAAAGTGTACTTACGATGGGGAATTGTTTCATTTGGGACGATGGGGAATTGTTTTAATTTGGACTTGTGCATGCTCTTTGAGACAGTGACCATAGACCTGCATTATATGACTGACAGACAAGAACGGTTTGACCTAAAATATCAAAATTGAAACTACTGAGGAAAAAAAGACACCTACATCTTGGATGCCCTTCAGGTAAGCTAAAACATACCAAAATTTAATTTCAAAGTGAACTATCCCTTTAATTAATTTTCTTTTTCTTTTACATTTTCATTGTTTATTTTTTAATTGAAAGCAATACTGTATTGAAAGTATTTTTCTGATTTGTTCGATATGTTTTGAAAAATGTCTTCCGTTGCTATGGCCGGGTATCACTGTCAGTCATCTCAATCTCGTGAATGATTCACACACACAAAAAAAATAATTTAGCAGATTAAAGACGAGCTTCATCATCTTCATTTTCTGGTGCAATCGGCTGACAGTCTTCCTCATCAGATGTGTCGTCTTTGCAGCGGCTCAACTGGAATGTAGCAAATTTATGTTGTAATGTACAATTGATAATTAAACAAGACGATTGACTTTAATAAACAGATGCATATTTAAGCATCAAGAAAAACATAAACACTGTCGGCTACACTGAGATTCGATCTCAGATCGTTTGAAGCTCCGAGAGGCTATTGTTAATGCATTGACCACAGAGCTATCGTCTGAATAGCCTAGATCTACTACTGTTTGTTCGGGATTTGAGCCGATTTGAATTCGGCCACGAATTTGTTTTGTTTTATTTTGTTTTAAATGTATTTTTACATATTTTGCTTTCGTTAATGTTAACCAATTCTGTTGTAGCATAATAGGCCTATATTTCTCTTACGAGAGTTCTCTCGTACTGCGTTTTATCAAAACGCTACGGGAAAAGTCTCTTTTCACGAAACACTGAAGCAAAAATTATCCTTTAATTTTTCATATGTAAAACGCGTTGCGGCAGCAGCAGACAGCTGAAGCAAGACGGCTTGTCTGCTCATTGGCTGCTCTGCGCAACTGCATAAGCCTATCGAGCGCAGGCTGATGCAACATCAGACCAATGAGGGCGCTTCGCGCCCTCCTCGCCACTTCCCGCCGAGACGGGCGTGGCTTACCTCTATAAAAGGAGCTCGAGAAGGCTGATTCACTTGATTTTAATCTCTTCAGCGAAGCGCACGCATCGCTGGATCACGGAAGCAGCGTCGTTCGAAGCAAGCACTTCAGCGGGACGAGCCCTCGAAGCCGCTGGCCTACGCCGCCTTCTACAGCCGTACCTGCTGCGCTTTCCGACGCCCATATCCTTTATTGTGCTCTGTTTTGTGTGTGTGTGTGAGTGTTCTCGTAGCACTCACCCCCTAAAAGAGCGGCGTCTTTCTAAAGATGCCTAAATCCTGCGGCTCGTGCAGAGCCCCACTCGCCGGGGGAGACGACCACGTCATTTGGTTTCCTGCCTCGGTGAGGACCATGCAGCGCTCGCGCTCGCTGACGGCGGCTGCCCTCACTGCGAGCTTTTGCCTATGGTGGCTCTGAGGACCCGCCTGGCATCCTTCTCGAAGCCTGCATTCACCGCCGCGATGCCGCGCCGTAAGAAGCGCCGCTCGCAGCGGGTCCCGGAACCCTCTCCACCCCGACCAAGCTCGCCGGTTCGCCCGCCAGCTTCACCGACCTCCCCCGAATCACTTCCTGATGCTCAGCGCCCGCAGCCTGCCGCCGCTTCATCAGAGGAAGTTGTTTCGGAGGCCGCGTCAGGGGAAAAGGATTCCTGTTCTCTCCTCGCTTCAGGCAGTGAGGATTGGGCGAGCTCTGAGGACCTCGCGCCTCCTGCCCAAAAGCCCTCAGTGAGAGCCAGTATTGAGACGGAGCTCATGCGAGTACTCGCGTTGGCCGCGGCGAGCCTCGGCCTTGAGTGGTCTGCACCGGAGCCCCCCTCTCGCACCCGGCTCGATGGTAGCTTCCTCCCAGGTGAGCGCAATTCTCCGGAATCTAAGCCCGCTCCTTTTCTTCCTGAGTTACATGAAGAAGTTGCGAAGGCTTGGACACGCCCTACTCTGCGCGTACGCGCTCAACTGTGTCGCCTGCATTCTCCTCACTGGACAAGGCGAATGAACGAGGCTACCTCTCTCTGCCGCCGGTGGAACAGGCTATAGCGACCCATCTGTGCCCGCCCTCTGCTGGACGGCGGACTAAACCAGTGTTGCCTTCAAAAGCCTGCCGCATGACGTTGACGTTGCTCGCGCGAATATTCTCCGCCGCTGGGCAAGCCGCGTCAGCGCTACACACCATGGCTACATTACAAATATTCCAGGGTGATCTCCTCCGTAAATGGGACGAGGTTGGACCTGATGCAGTCTGTATTGCGGATTTGAGGAGTGCTTCGGACCTCACGCTCCGAGCCACCAAAGCTGCCGCACAAGCCATGGGACGCTGTATGGCTTCCGCCACTGTCGCTGAGAGGCACTTATGGCTGACGCTCACGGAGATGGCCGATTCCGAGCGCATCACGTTTCTCGACGCCCCGCTGTCTTCCGCTGGCCTCTTTGGTTCTTCTCTCTCCGAGTTCGTAGAGAGATTTACCGAAGCCCAGAAAGCGTCTCAAGCCTTCAAGCACTTCCTACCGAAGCGCTCTGGTTCCGCGGCGGGTCGAGACAAACGGACCCCGCGAACTTCACAGCCTCAGCCCCCGCCTTCGGCCTCCTCTTCGCAGCAGCCTCAACAGCGCAGCTCGAGACCCCGCTCTCGATCGAGCGCCCGGCGCCCCGCGCGCGCGACGCGACCGAGGATTGTGGTGAAACCAGAGGCCCCGAAGAAGTCCTAGCCCGCCTAGGAAAGCGCAGGTGTGTGAGTCCCGTTGCGGCCGGCCTCCCACCCAAGCGCCTCGCTGTCTCAGCCCCAAGCTTCGCGGCTGTCCCAGCGTCTTCTGCAAAGCGCAAGCCTGTACAAGTGCCCGCTTGCCTGCACTCAAAAGCCGTTTTTACGGCTACCCAGATATGTCTCGAAAAGAGTGTGATTTCTGGTGTCCCGGCCACGGCCGATGGTGCTATAAATGTAGTGTCGATGCCCACTCCTCTGTGCCCATCCATACACATAAGCACAGCCCTGCACTCAGGGCTCGCGCAAATAAAATCGACTCAGGTCGATTGCGCCCCCCACATAGTAAAAGTGCCCACTACTCAGTGCCCACGAACACTATGTCTATCAGATCACAGGCTCTCTGTAAAAACGAGACCTGTGAGCGCGCGCGCTGCTTACACAAGCAGCGCGCCCCAAGCAGTAAATGTGCCCGCTCCCAGCCCACATCTACTCGCACACATGAGTCCTACGGGGCTCGCGCAGCCCTCCCTCACTCAGTCATACGCTGTTGTAAGGGCGAGGGCGAGCGCTCCGCCCGCTGTATTAAGCGCGCCCCCCGCCTCAAATGCCGCAGGCATAACGCCTATGTTTGTGAGCCCCGTAGCACCTCTGTCGCACTGCGAACAGAGCGCGCTCTGTATCCGGCCCCTAGCCAACCATGCAGATGCATGGGCAGCGCTTCCCGGGGTTTCGGACTGGGTCTTAGGCATTATAAAGAGAGGCTTCTCGCTACAGTTTTGTCGACGTCCTCCGCGCTTCACAGCGCGCGTCGAAACTTCGGTTCCGCTGAATGTAGCACACCTACTTCGCGCCGAAATATCAAAACTGATAAGCAAAGGGGCGATAGAGCTTGTCCCCCGTGTTCAAAGCGAACAGGGGATATACAGCAGATACTTTCTAGTCCCCAAAAAGGACGGCGGTATCAGACCTATTCTGGATCTAAGACGACTGAACAGAGTATTAGTGAAACGCCGTTTCAAAATGCTCACAACCAGCAAAATTCTCGCGCATGTTCGCCGAGAAGACTGGTTCATGTCGATAGATCTGAAGGACGCGTATTTTCAAATACAGATAGCGTCACATCACAGGCGATTCTTGAGATTCGCCTTCGAGGGTCAGACATACCAGTATACAGTCCTGCCTTTCGGCTTGTCCCTGGCACCTCGTACATTTACGAAATGCATGGACGCAGCGCTCGCTCCTCTCAGACTCAGAGGCATGCGAGTGCTGAACTATTTGGACGACTGGTTGATCCTAGCCCAATCACGATCTCAGCTCATAGAGCACAGAGCCATTTTACTCGATCACCTCGAGAATCTTGGTATCACGGTCAATTGGGCGAAGAGTTCACTGAACCCCAGCCAAACGATTCCGTTTCTGGGTATAGTTCTGGACTCACAGTCTATGACAGCGCGGCTGTCGCCACAGCGCGTGCTGAACATTCATGTCTTTCAGCCGCGGCGCTTTCACCCCGCTCAGAAAATTTCAAAGGATGCTGGGTCTCATGGCCTCAGCATCGTCAGTTCTCCGGCTGGGCTTGCTCCGCATGCGCCCGCTGCAGTTCTGGTTGAAAGCGCGGGTTCCGCGCAGAGCGTGGGTGTCCGGTCATTTACGCCTCAAGGTCGATCATGACTGTGTCACAGCCCTGGTGCCTTGGATGGCGAACGACTGGTACCAATCAGGTGTAAGCCTGGGGACTTCCTCGAGGGTGAGGATGGTGTCTACGGACGCATCCACCTCGGGATGGGGAGCGCTGCTCGAGGGCAGACCGTCCTTCGGCCTATGGTCGGAACGGGAAAAGCTCCAACACATAAACTGCCTAGAAATGCTGGCAGTGCACAACGCGCTGACGCGTTTTTGTCCCCACATCAAGGACCAACACGTCATAGTCCGTTCGGACAACATGGCAGTGGTGTCCTACATAAATCGCCAGGGCGGTCTGAATTCCATACCCCTGTACAGGCTGGCGAAACGCCTCCTGCTATGGGCTCAGCACAACCTGCGCTCGCTGAGAGCAGTACATGTGCCCGGGCTGCTGAATGTGGGCCCGGACAGACTGTCCAGGAACAACGTTCCTATGGGCGAATGGTCTCTACACCCACAAACAGTCCGGCTGTTGTGGGAGAGATTCGGCAAAGCGGAGGTGGACCTATTCGCGTCCCGCGAAAATGCTCACTGCCCCGCATTCTTTTCAAAGACCGACAGCGCGCTGTCCCAAAAGTGGCCGCGCTGCCCGCTATACGCTTTTCCCCCCGTCTCCCTCCTGCCTCAGGTGTTGGAACGGGTCAGGAAAACGAAATGCCCAGTGCTGCTTGTAGCACCGTTCTGGAAGAACCAGGCATGGTTCCCAGTTCTGATGCAGTTAGCAGACATCGCTCCATGGCCAGTGCCGTTGAGGAGAGATCTCCTCTCGCAGGCCAGGGGCTCGATCTGGCACCCACACCCGGAACTATGGTCCCTTCATGTGCGCGCTCTCCGTGAGCCCGACGTGCTTGGAGTTTGGTCCTAATGACTCTAAAGTCATACTCAAACCTAAGCACGGCTATGTGCCGAAATCCCTCAACACGCCTTTTCGGGCTCAGGTCATTTCCCTGGCTGCCCTGCCGGCGTCGAGTGAGGAAGGGGACTCGAGTTTTCTTTGCCCTGTTAGGGCTTTAAGAACTTATATGTCCCGCTCTGCTGCCTTTAGACAGACAGAGCAGCTCTTTGTCTCGTTCAGTGGACGTTCCAAAGGAACGGCTGTTTCGAAACAAAGTCTATCCAGATGGATAGTTGACGCCATAGCGCTGGCTTATACTGCCAAGGGCATTCAATGCCCGTTGGGAGTCAGAGCGCACTCTACGAGAGGCGTTGCCTCCTCGTGGGCTTGGTCCAGCGGGATTTCCTTACAGGATATATGTACGGCGGCAGGCTGGGCCTCTCCGTCTACATTTATCAGGTTTTATAACCTAGAGGTTCCCGCCTTACAGGCTAAGCTTTTGTCGGTGTAAACTAATTACAGGCGCAATGCGCTACCGACTATACTGGGCAGAACTGTGTAAGACCCACGTTTTCCCACATTAGTGCAGGCTCCCTACCCTGGCTATGTGATGTCATATTCGCGTCTGTGGACATGTCTATATAAGGACGGAGGAAACCCCTCCTGTCTTTAGACTCTCCCTGTGAGGTCATGTTAAGCCTGCGGACGCTACAATATAGGGAATTAAGGCTTCCCCCCCTTATTCCCTGACTCTGTGTGAGTCTATCTGGTGATTATGCACTGTATGCCTGAAATAGCTTCCGGTGATCAGTGTTCTTATCCCAGCACGCACGGCGTTTTGCAAGGGGTTCCCGTAGCGTTTTCAACGCAGTACGAGAGAACTCTCGTAAGAGAACGTACTCGGTTCTCTCTAGAAGAGGGAACGAGTACTGCGTTCCCTTGCCGTGCGTTTGGTTCACTCTGGTTCGCTTCGGCGATCAAAATCAAGTGAATCAGCCTTCTCGAGCTCCTTTTATAGAGGTAAGCCACGCCCGTCTCGGCGGGAAGTGGCGAGGAGGGCGCGAAGCGCCCTCATTGGTCTGATGTTGCATCAGCCTGCGCTCGATAGGCTTATGCAGTTGCCGCAGAGCAGCCAATGAGCAGACAAGCCGTCTTGCTTCAGCTGTCTGCTGCTGCCGCAACGCGTTTTACATATATGAAAAATTAAAGGTGTGATAAAATCCTTTGGTGTGATAGAAGGTGTGATAGAAAAATTCAGTATGATAAAAAATAACTTTTATATTGATTCAATGGATTAATTGCATTTTGGAAAAAAAAGTGTCATGAATTTATTGCATTTTTGGGGAAAAATAATCCGTTTTTATAATAGATCTTTGAAAATCCAAATCTGGATTTGAATTTTTTATGATATTATAACCTAAAGATGCTATGTGAAAGTTTGAAACAGAAAATAGTGGTTTTCATCTTGCCACTTTCTTGGTAAAGAAAACACATTTTTACTCAAATTAATCAAAATGGATTTATCATGTTCTGGAACCAAACTATAATATTCAGAAGTAAACAGTGTAGCTGACAGAGTGTTTATGTCAGAATGTTTATTTTTAAACCACAACCTTCTAAGTGCTTCTTTTAATGATATTTTTAACGATATCTTTAGCATTTCTCATCCAAACAACGTCAAACTTGGCACTGCACTTACTCGTGACCGTAGCGAGACACCTGTCAAGTTTGAAATCCATCGGACTAACGGTTCAAGAGATATGTGGTTAACAGACACACAGACAGACAGACAGACACACAGACAGACAGACGTTTCTGTAATTTATAGAGAGATAACTGCACTACTGAAAGGACGTTGCACAGAAGTTGGCACAAAGGAGTTTGATGCTGAAGCTGTAAAAGAAACACTCACTCAGTTACTGCAAAGAGATGACGCCAGGTCAATTTATGGTTCAACTGTGTCGAGAGCTGAAAGAGATAGTCAGCATGGAAGTAATATGTCAGTAAAAAGAGCAGAAGCAGTGGCACGCTTAGCTGCAAAACGTGCTGAACTAAAGAGAGAACAAGAAATCTCAGCTCAAAGAAAAGAGGTACTAGCCCAACAAGAGAATTTAAAAATGCTGGAAGAGCAAAGAGATCTTGAAGTAATGGAAGCTGAATATATTGTGTATGCAGAAGAGGAATCAAGATTGAATGCTGAGATAAGAGATGCTAAAGAAAAAAGCACTATGCCTTCAAGTCAGCTGCCACTGCACCACAATAACCCCTTCTTGCGTCAAGAAAGAAACTTTAGCTCAACCTTGCTCTGAAAATGAGATGGAGACAAAAGTCCAGAGCCATTCACGTTTACGGGTGACCCATGCAAGTTCACAGAATGGCGCACCTGCTTTAAAGCTTGTCATGGCAGAATCGCTTCAACAAATTTGATTGTAATTTTGGTTTATTTTTCGTTTTTTTCACGGTGTCTATTCATTAAAAGATCAAAGGCATCAGCTGAAGCGTGATTTTTCTGATCTGGAAAAACATTCAGGAGCCGTTATAACTAGTTTTATGTACATTTGCTCACCTCTACATTTGCGCGTCTCTGTCAAGTCGAAGTTTTTCACGGACGCTAGCTCTCGGCATCTCGAAAACGCTGATTATAAAATCCTCGTTTTAGTTCTCCTTTTGTCCCAAAGTCTGCTTGCCATGATCCATAATTTTTGAACGGAACAACAACAGTGTGCCGCTAAACATTACACAGTTGTCCACGTCTGTCTCCATGGGATACTATGGCAGTACGAGCGGAAAACAGGGATAACGCGGATATTACGTGATTAACAGCCGACAAGTGACCAGGGACCAGCCATTATTTAAAATGGGAATTTCTCCGAAATTAAAAATCTTTTTAACTTTTGGAATATTGTAAGTACACAACTGCAGGAAATATATCACACTGTGGAAATTATTTTTGGATATTATATTACAAAAATCTTATATATTGTAGCTTTAATGCATTAATTATCAAACATGCACTAACATGAAGTTAAGGCTGCTGTTATTCATGTATGAATCCTTATAACTCCTGTCGTAGTTAAGGATAGCTCTTCATTGGTTTATTATTTGTTAATATCTTCACTAATCGTGAGTTAATGTTCAAATAACTATTAATTCAGGTATTATTACATGATTATTTTGGTATGAAAGCACATTCCAAAAAATAATAAATATGATCATGTTTTATCAGTGTAATGACTGTTGTCAGAGTGACTTACTGAACTGATCTGGATTCTTTAACCACCGGCAGCAGCTTCTGAAGAACTTCATCTGCTGTATTTTGTGCTCCAATAAACCGTTTTAGATGAAAAACATCCATCTTCTGCTCTGATGTCAGCAACACATAAACCAGAGCTGACCACTGTGAAGAGGAGAGTTTGGTTCTTCCTATTTCTCCAGATATCAGATAATCTTGGATCTCCTGCATCAGTGAATTATCACCCAGTTCATTCAGACAGTGGAACAGATTGATGGATCTCTCTGGAGAGCGATTCTCCCTGATCTTCTGTTTGATCTTCTGAACTGTTTCCTCTTTGTTGTAGAAGCAGCTTCCAGTCTGTGTCAGTAGTTCTCGTAAGAGAGTCTGATTGGACTCCAATGAGAGACCCAGAAGGAAACGCAGGAAAAGGTCCAGATGTCCATTCTTACTCTGTAAAGCCTCATCCACAGCTCTCTGATGCAGCTCAGATAATGAATGGTTTAAGATTTTAGGAAATAAACTTTGTTGGGTTTTGTCAAACACATTTCTGTTCTCATTTGTAAAGTAAATGTGTGCATATAGAGCTGCTAGATGTTCCTGGATGCTCAGATGAACAAAGCAGAAGACTTTCCCACGATACAAGCCCAACTCCTCTCTGAAGATCTGAGTGCACAATCCTGAGTACACTGATGCTTCTGTCACATCAATGCCACACTCTCTCAGGTCTTCCTCATAGAAGATCAGGTTGCCTTTCACAAGCTGCTGGAAAGCCAGTTTCCCCAGTTTGAGAATCATGTCTTCATCTTTCACTCTCTTCTCATAGTCCTTCTCATGTTTGATGTTGGTCTGAATGATCAGGAAGTGTGTGTACATCTGAGTGAGAGTCTTGGGAATCTGTCCTCTCCCTGCTTCACTCAACATCTCCTCTAGAACAGTGGCTGAGATCCAGCAGAACACTGGGATGTGGCACATGATGTGGAGGCTCCTCGAGGACTTCAGGTGTGTGATGATTGTATTGGTCAGACTCTGATGACTGATTCTCTTCCTGAAGTATTCCTCCTTCTGTGGCTCATTGAAGCCTCGTACCTCTGTCACTCGATGGACACACTCAGAGGGGACGAGATCCGCTGCTGCTGGTCTGGAGGTGATCCAGATGAGAGCAGAGGGAAGCAGATTCCCCTCAATGAGGTTCATCAGCAGCTCGTCCACTGAGGCTGATTCAGATATATCACACAGTTTCATTTTGCTCTTAAAGTTCAGAGACAGACGACACTCATCCAGACCATCAAAGATGAACAACACTTTATATTCACCACTGGATATTTCCATTTCTTTTGTTTCAGGGAAAAAGACATGAAGAAGATCTGAAAGACTGAGTGTTTTGTCCTTCATCAAGTTGATCTCTCTGAAAGGAAGTGGAAATATGAGCTGGATGTCTTGATTCTCTTTCCCTTCAGCCCAGTCCACAATGAACTTCTGCACAGAGACTGTTTTCCCAATGCCAGCGACTCCCTTTGTCAGCACAGTTCTGATGGGTTTGTCTTGTCCAGGTAAAGGTCTAAAGATATCATTGCATTTGATCGGTGTGTCCTCTGTTGCTGCTCTCCTGGATTGTGTCTCGATCTGTCTCACCTCATGCTCATTATTGATCTCTCCACTTTTACTCTCGGTGATGTAGAGCTCTGTGTAGATCTCATTCAGGAGTGTTGGGTTTCCCTGCTTTGCTGTTCCTTCATACAGACACTGAAACTTCTTCAGCAGATTTGATTTAAATCTGCTTTGAACCAGTTGAGAATCACGACTAAAAGAATAAATTATTAGATTACAACAAATTAGTAAAAGTGATAGTAAAATATCTTTGTCTAGACAGAAATATTGTACCTCAGATTAGATGACATACGTCTTCTCCTTAATGTTCCTCGAGTGTCCATAGACTGTTCACTAATTATGGACAAACACGGAGAGAACAGAGACAATACAACAGAGTTGAGAAAACAGGGACAATAATTTAAATAGTGTTCATATAGAGCCAGATAGAGGGTGCCAATGAGCGCCTCAATGCTCCTGTTAACACTTTAACATAACACTGTATTTTAGCACAAGTACAGTTTGCAGCTGAATATTAGTATAAAAAATAAATAACTTTTAAAATGTTATTAGAAAGACAATGATCAGAAACATTTAGGTTGAGTGTTTAAGTTGTAAAGGGGAATTAATAAAATGGTCAGAAGATGGCCCTGTCTGTATTTAATGTTCAATCATTTAAAGGGATACTTCAAGATTTAGCATTAAGCTTTGTATCAGTAGAAAACCTGTAGTATTTTAGAATTACCGTGCTTCCCTCCCTCATATTCCCCTGAGACAAGAAATTTATGTATTTTTTGTCTGGAAAAAAAATTCTCCGATGACGCAAAAATCGTTATTTTGCGTCATCGGAGGATTTTTTGGCCAGAGACTAAAGACTACAGTCAGTAGTAGGGGCTGTCCCGCATGTGTTCAGCCCGCCCTTAGAGGGTGCAACCTCACTCACAGAATGTACAAACAGTGTCAGCTATCTTTTATTTGGAAGCGGAGCTAACGGGTTCTTATTCTGAGGAGAAAGCTGAGTAGTAGGGGTTACCATACATCCTCTTTTTCCTGGACAGGTCCGGCCATCGAGATCGTCCAAAATGATTCAGCTTTTGCTTTCTACAGTCGCCATTCATTGTTTACATGCAGACCTTTTGTTTCAATCTAACTGAATTCATTCCGATTGGTGAATCTGAATGTAGTGTTTACATGAACGCTAAACAAGTGATTGGTTGATGTGCGTTTTAATATTGCTAAGAAAATACCCGCTCCTCCGTGAGAGATAGCCCACGAGACTGGTGGAAAGATGGTCTCCTGACGGTGCGTCTCACAGGTGTCGGTCATCAGTAATCACGCCACCAGCCTCGCGTCGTTCTCCCGCGGCCCTCAGCCTCGTCCTGCTCGCCACAGTAAACATGATGAATGGTGACTGTAGAACGTAAAAGCCGAATCCTGGACATTTTGTTCGATCTCAAAAACCCGGGCAGACTCGTCACGGAGACTCACTAGTAGCTTAGCTTTGTTGTTTAACTGCTCTCTAACCGGTAGGCGTGGCTTAGGAGTTGCCTCCTAGGGCAGCGAAGGAAGTGCATTCTGGGAGTTGTTGTCTTTCATCCACATGAGCCAAAAATACATTTTCTGGCTTTTCTCAGTCTAGTAGGCTCCAAATTCAAAAATAATTTTACATTTCTACTACATAAATGACCCAATTTAAAGTATCCCTTTAACTGAAGTGTTCGTCTGTTGTCTGTGTGAAGACACAAGAGATCGTTCTGACACTGATAACAGCGGCAACACACACTCAGCATGAGTTCAAAAACTCCACATTCCAGCACCGGAATGAAATGAACACAAACGAATGAAATTAATACTATAGTCAACTGGAGATTTGTATTAGGTACATCCGTGCTGCGAGATGTTTCAAAAAGTGCTGGGGACAATATCGACCCTAGCAAAGAGTGGTGGGCACATGCCCCACATCTCCAACTCGCAAATTACGCCTATGTTTGTTGCACTATATGCCAAACGGTGACAGTTTAAAAATGGGACTCTGAAGAAACTGTCATGTGTATTTTTCCATGAGTAAGTTTGCATGCATGTAACTCAAGAAGTTCTAAAGATATCCTTTTAGATTTAAGTTCTTAGCAACATTTTATTTTGATGTATTATTTTTTGAGGGCCTATATTTGGTTCAATTCAATAAATGTGTCTTGTTTTCCTCTATTAAAATAAATGCATGGAACAAACCTGTCTGAGAGCCAAAAAAGTGTCTTTTCCCAAAGTTTGCATGCATGTAACTCAAGATTTATGCATCTATGAAATGTTGTACCTCAGATCAGTTGATGTGTGTTTTCCCTCAAATCTCATTGGCGCCATCATAGACGCGTCACTCTTCATGGACACACAGCTGGGCTCCGGTGAGATTGATCTTTCACCCTCACATTGACTTTAATAATACAACAGAATAGAAATAATACAGTTCTGTCAGGTCCATTAAGTCAAGAACACAGACAATAAAAATAATTAAAGAATTTATATTGAATAGATTGCAAACAGGTTGATGTTCCTGAATTGAAATTTGGCGATATGGCTCTGTTCAGGGAGTCCTCTGACCTTTCATGAGCACCATGAAATAGCAGAGAGTCAAAAAACAAGCAGCAGCAGCATTAGGGAACGCTCACACAGTTTAGGACTGTGAGAGCTAAAATATTCCCCCTGTGAACAGAGCAGGCAACATGACATAAAGCAAATGCCACGTTATGCATAAGGAGGAGCTGGGGAGGTGGTGGGCAGCAGAAGCGAGCAGCAAGCATGTATGAGCAACTGAATGTGCTTTAAATAGGGTGCCTTGTTTGAGCTTTGGCCATTGAGCAGCGAGGGGAGTTAACGAGCTAATGCAGCTCAGCTGGAGCAGATCAGCTGACGGGACAGTGTTGTTAGCAAACAGCATTAGCAGCGTCTTGACTACCTGGCCTGCCAGAACTGACGCTGACGCTCAATTTATTCTCTACCAGAACCAATATGGTTGATTTTACATGAAAATAAATTCCACATGAGAACCTTGTCTTTTAACTTTTTCCTATTGCTTTTTTTGTTTAAAGTTACCAGCCACCGCCAGCGTTTTTTGACCATTGTCACAACATTTTCATGGTCCCCAGAAAATGTTTTTGTATGAATATCTGAACATACAACATATCAAAAGACAGAACAGACCCTCTCCCTTTAAACAACAACAACAAAAAGTTTTATTCTAGCTTCACACTTTTTTTTATCAACACCTAAGTAACATTAGGCTGTTTTGATTTATATGCTGTTTAATGTTGATGATCATGTTATTTTACATAAGCATATGATTACAATTGAGATCGATTTTTGCACCTTCATTGCATGTGGTTTGATCAGGAGATTTAAAGGACAAGTTCGGTATTTTACACTTAAAGCCCTGTTTACAGATCGTTTCTGATGAAATAGAACGGTTAAAATTAAAATTTGGACAGATGCTGCTGTCCCGAGAATTTTAGGTTTCTTTCGCGTTCCCCAAAACCTCCAGAATGGGTGTATAGGTGCACTCGAACACTCCTTCCTAATACGCATTAAACTTTCGTTTACAAAGTCGTGAAACTCACCGAGTGGTCAGGGGTGTTCACTGAAATGCTCACACAAAAATCGCTGCAAAATATGCTTTCCAACAGGTTGTATCGTAGTTTTTGTCCAACTCCATTGACTTGTATTGAAAGAGTTGTGTGAGGTACGGTATTACTCCGCCGCTTCTTCTTCTGCTTCTTCTGTGTATTCAATGAAATGCCAGCGGTTTGCTTGCAATTGGCAAAGGTGCATTATCGCCACCAACTGGGCTGGAGTGTCTATTATTCAAGCTCTCAACGGAAGAATCTACGGGTGTGTGACGTTTGGAAAAATAGGTCCACAGTTTTACAACGAATGGTAAAACACCTGTTGGAAAGCATATTTTGCAGCGATTTTTGTGTGAACATATCATTGAACACCCCTGACCACTCGCTGAGTTTCACGTCTTTGTAAACGAAAGTTTAATGCGTATTAGGAAGGATTGTTCGAGTGCACCTATACACCCATTCTGGAGGTTTTGGGGAACGCGAAAGAAACCTAAAATTCTCGGGACAGCAGCATTTGTCCAAATTTTAATCTTTAACAGTTCTATTTCATCAGAAACTATCTGTAAACAGGGCTTTAAGTGTAAAATACCGAACTTGCCCTTTAATACTCTTTCAGGAGATGTGTAATAGCGCCCCCTACTGTATAACAGTGAAAACGCGGAAAGCCGGAAAATTCTGTCAATGGCGCGTAAAGAGTTAAAGGGGACCTATAATGCAAAATTCACCTTTACATGGTGTTTGAACATAAATGTGTGTCGGCAGTGTGTGTACACACAGAGGAGGACTTACCATTAGGCAAAGGTAAGGACTGCTTTGAGCCCCCAAAAGTCAAGGGCCCCCTAAAAATGCTTTTTACATACAAGATGCGTAATAATACTGTTATAACCTGTTGAAATGAGAGTACCGTAACTGCACTGGGGTGGAAATTATGATATGGCAAGTCTAAGCCACACCACACCGCTCATACAGTTCCATGTGTCATAGCCTACTGTTGCTATTTCGGGGTATAAAACAAGAATAAAAGCCATTATAACGTACATGATAATGTAGAAAGATTGGACACCGCTGTGCATCAGCCAGCATCATAACAGAGAAAGAATCCTCAAGGATTATCCAGGTAAATGTGTGCAATTGTATAGGGCCCCTTTCCTATATTTTACCTAAATCCGCCCCTGTGTACACAACCACCCTATAATGGTAAAAATCCACCCACTCCTCTTTTTTGAATCTCCATAAATCATAATCTGTGTCTCAGAAAAGGCCATTTGAAGATGCTACTTTTTGTGACATCACAAAATGATTAGGCCCCGCCCACTAATGCTGATAGACCCCGCCCTCAGTGACCTGAACACAGTCCGCCATTTTCTACATGCTGGAGCAGCTGTAGTGATGAGAAAAATGCCCCAGTTCCCTACTAAGAAAGCCAGGTGTGTTGTTGGATGTACGAGTGAGCATCAGACTCTTCATTTACTCCCAGCAACTGAGCCACTGAAGATGCAGTGGATTCATTTTGTTTATGATGGGAATCTGCCGCTCAAGTTACCTAAAATCATTAATGTCTGCGCTAATCATATTACACCAGACTGCTTTGTGAACAAGGGTTAATACAAAGCAGTTTTTCTTAATTTTTCAGGGCCTTTGTGATTCAATTTAATAAATGTATCTTGTTTTCCTTTATTAAAATAAATGCATAGAACAAACCTGTCTGAGTGTCACGGGTTGAGAGTGCAGCAGACAAGACGAAAAGGCAGAAGGCTCCAATGTAAGAGTTTAATCACAGAAATACTTCTAAAGGTACAGACAGGCAGGGTACACACTCAAAACACCAGTTTGCAACAACAACTACAGACAAAGACTAACTGAACTGAAGGGAACTAAATACTAACACTGATGAACAGAAACAGGTGAGACAGATGATAATTAATAGGACACAGGTGATTATACTGAACTGATAACGACAGGTGGGAAAACTTAACTATATAGACATATGACTAATGACAACAGAGGAACAAGGGAAACTTTGAACAGAGGTGCAGCGACGTCCGCTTTTGGCTTTTGAAGATTATTTTTGTAGAGAAATAAACAAGTGGGGAGAAGGAGAGGCTGGTGTTGCTGTTGTGCAGTCATGGAGGAAGATTCTGAGGAATCGATAATGGAGGACAGGGAAGGATTTACGGAGATATATTCAGGGAAAAGTAATAAAAAAAAGAATGCTAAACGTAAGAAATCTAAGGATCATGAGGATAGCGAAGATATGATAGAATCAATGCAGGATAAAACAAAAAAAAAAGACAAAAGAAAACCAAGAAATAATAAGAGAACAAAATGGACACAAAATTATGCTGACATTTGAAAAGAGTACAGGAACACATTTACATCCAATAGGACTATCCAAGGCGATTGAATCATTGGGGCAGTTGTTTTGGCTAAGTGTTTGGGGCAAGGGAGAGTTTTGATCATAGTGAAAGATATTGGGCAGAAAAACAAACTACTCAAGATAAAAGAAATGAACGGAGAAAAGGTCACATCTAAACAGGTTGGAGTAGAAAAGGGGAAAAAGGTGTAATATATGGAATACCAACATATATATCCACTGACGAAATGCATGAAAATATAAGAGGAGGTAAGATTAGTAATGTGAGAAGACTGTATAAGACGATAGAAGGACAACGACAGGAAAGCTTGAGTGTCTTGTTGACATTTGAAGGGAAAATGCCTGAAAAGGTACTAATGGGATACATAAGTTACCCTGTAAGAGTGTATGTACCAATGCCATTGAGATGTTTTAAATGTCAACGAATAGGACATGTGGCTGCAGTGTGTCGGGGAAGGTAAAATGTGCAAAATGCGGAGGTGAGCATGATTATGATAAATGCACAGAGGTGAATGGATTAAAATGCTGCAACTGTGGAGGTGCTCACAGTGCAGCATATGGAGGATGTGAGGTACAAATAAAAGCAAGAGAAGTCCAAAAATACAAGACTGAGCATAAAGTCACTTATGCGGAAGCAGTGAAGGTCTGTAAAGGTAAGGATGATAGGAGGGATGAGATGAGGGATAATCTCAACCAAGAAGCAAGGGACAAGAGAAAGGTTCAAACTAAAGAATCAGAACAACAGTGTGATATAAAAGAAAATACTTTAATAATGACTAGAGAACTTTCTAGCCTTTATTGTTAAGGTAATTAATGTCACTGCTATGCTGCCAAGCAGATCGGCAAAGATTAAAACAATTCTTGAAGCTGCATCAGAATTCCTAGGGATATCTGGAATTTCAGTAAGCGCAATACATGAAATTCTATCTAGAGCAACAATAGTAGAAGGTTCACAGGGAACGGAGTAGATCAATGGTGATAAATGTAATGCAATGGAACGCAAGGAGCCTTGTGGCAAATGGTCAAGAATTAAAAAAAAATATGTACTCGATTTGGAACATAAACCAAGTGTAATTTGTGTTCAAGAGTCTTGGCTCAAGCCAAATCTGCAATTTGCGTTACCAAGATATAAATCTGTTCGAAAGGATAGGGTTGGGAAACAAGGGGGAGGGGTCTTAACTTTTATAAAAGAAGGAACTATTTATAGCAGGGATGGGCAACTTCGGTCCTGGAGGGCCACTGTCCTACAGAGTTTAGCTCCAACCCTGAAAAAATCACCTGCCTGTAATTTTCTAGTAATCCTGAGGACCTTGATTAGCTTGTTCAGGTGTGTTTGATTAGGGTTGAAGCTAAACTCTGTAGGACAGTGGCCCTCCAGGACCGAAGTTGCCCATCCCTGATTTATAGGGAATTAAGTGAGGTTAAAGATATGGAATGTGTTGTAGTTGAAATATATTTTAGAGAAGAATCAATTGTAATATATAATTTTTATAACCCGTGTAAGAAGATTTCAATAAAGTTGTTTGAAAAGATTAGGAAAGAGACAAAGGAATGGTGTGGTGATTTTAATGCACATAATTGGCTATGGGGAGGTACAAATATAGATTATAATGGGGAAGTAATTGAACAGCTCATGGATGATAGATCATTAGTATATTTAAACACAGGAGAAGGAACTAGGTATAATTTAACAGAGAATACGGTATCAAGTATAGATTTAACATTAATATCAAATGGTATGGCTGATTTATGTGAATGGAAAGTAATTAGCGAGAACACTGTTGGGAGTGATCATTTTCCAATTATTTGTAAAATAAATGTAAATAATAATCCAGAATGTTTACTACAAAATAAATGGTTTTATGAGAAGGCAGATTGGAATTCCTTTAGTAAGCACTGCAAAGATAATAAAGACTCAGTGGCTGAAGATACAGTAGAAACTTTTTGTGATTCAGTTACAAATCTAATAATGGAAGCTGCAACATTATTTATACCACAAAGAATAGCAGGTCAGAAAAACAGAAATATGCCATGGTGGAAGGAAGAATGCAGTTATGCAATTAAAGAAAGAAATAAAGCATTTAAACAACTCAGGGAAAATATGAGTATGAGAAATTTGGTAGAGTATAAGAAAGCAAGAGCTAAAACAAGAAGAATAATTAAGAATGCGAAGAGAGAAGGATGGAGAGAATTTTGTTCTACCATAGGAAAAGATACTCCTATGGATAAAATATGGAATATGTTAAGGAATATGAGTGGAAAAGGAAAGAAGTCGGCTCTAATACCAGTTTTAATTGAAGAAGATAAAGTTGCAGTAATAGATATAGTTAAAGCAAACATGTTAAGGTTTTAGAAAGAGCACCACATAGAGTAGAATTGGGAGAAGAATATGAGCTAAGGAAAAGGGATATTTTAGACAAAAATCCAGATATAATGAAGAAAAGAAATAGCAATAGTAGCTGTATGGATATAGAGTTTACACTTACAGAACTGAAGGTCGCATTACAAAAATGTGCCAATACCGCTTCTGGGGTGGATAGGGTAAGTTATAAAATGATAAAGCATTTGTCAGATAGTATATTGTTAAAGATACTTGAGTTATATAATAAAATATGGATGGAAGGAATTATGCCAAAAATATGGAAGAAAGCTGTAGTAATCCCTATTGTAAAGCCAGGAAAAAAATTCAACAAACCCAGGAAGTTATTGACCAATTGCTCTGACTTCAAACTTATGTAAATTAATGGAAAAGATTATAGTTCAGAGGTTAACATATGAACTAGAGAAAAAGGGTAAATTTAGTAAGTATCAATGTGGATTTAGAGGTAAAAGATCAACTATGGATGCATTAATCAAGGTTAGTAATGAAGTAGAGAAGTCAATAGCTATGAAAGAAATCATGGCAGTAGTGTATTTTGATATAGAAAAAGCGTATGACACGGTATGGAGAGAAGGGCTTTTAATCAAAGCATCAAGGATAGGAATAGATGGAAATATGTATAATTAGTTATCTCAATTTTTGTTTGAAAGAACATTTGTAGTTCAAGTGGGAATGTGTCAGTCATTAATTTATAAGGCAGAAAATGGTATTCCTCAAGGGAGTGTTATAAGTCCAATTCTTTTTAATATTATGATTAATGATATCTTTGACAATGTAGGATTTGGTGTGGGATGTGCATTATATGCTGATGACGGGGCTATTTGGAAGAGAGGGCGAAATACAAAGCAAGTGATTTCAGGTATGCAAACAGCTATTAAAAAGGTGGAAGAATGAAGTATAGAATGGAGTTTTAAAATGTCAACTAGTAAATCAAGTTATATGATATTCAGTAGGAAAAAGGACGATTTTAAGGATATTAAATTATTATTATATGGAAAGCCTTTAGAACAAGTTAAAAGTTTTAAATATTTAGGAATGTGGTTAGATGGGAGATATACCTGGAAAAAACATATTGAGGAAATAGATAAAAAATGCAGGAGGGTTTTAAATGTGATGAGGGCAATAGCTGGGAAAGAATGGGGAGCAGAAAGAGACTCAATGATAATTTATCAAGCCTTGATAAGATCGACAGTTGATTATGGATGCATGATTTATGGGTCAGCGTCAGAATAATTGTTAAAAAAGCTAGATAGAATTCAATATAGAGCTATTAGAATATGCTTAGGAGCAGTTAAAACAACTCCAGTCAATGCATTATTAGTAGAAGCGAATGAAATGCCATTGAAATTACGGAGAGTTAAATTGTCTTTGGTATTTTGGACATCTTTAAAGAGTTACTCTGGAGAAAGTATAGCTAAAGATGTTTTAAATAATTGTTGGGAATACTTAAGTAACGAGAGAGGATATGGATGGAAGATAAAGCAGTTAGCAGAGAAATATCAGATTGCTAATATGGAATGTAGTGTGTCACCTGGATGGGGAGAGGTTCCGAAATTGATTATTTCTGAGGTTAAAATTGATTTAGGAATATTAGATAAGAAACGGGAATGGGAGGAAATGGGTATGATTAAGTACCATGTTAATAAGTACATACAGGAAAGATTCTATGCAAGTATGGACATCTATACTGATGGATCTAAAGATCCAAGAACAGGAATTACAGGAATAGGAGTGTATATTCCAGAGTTTAAAATATCAATATCTATTTAGATTAACATCTAAATTGTCAATATATACTGTGGAAATGGTCGCTATTATAATAGGATTAACATGGGTAGAGGAGGTAAAACCGGATAGAGTAGTCATATGCTCTGACTCTGCTTCTGTCTTAACATCACTGTTTACTTATTGTACTGCTAGAGAAGATTTGATGTGTGAAATATTTTCATTATTATGGAGAATACAAAGGATAGGAATAGAAGTTGGATTCTGCTGGGTGCCAGCGCATGCAGGAGTAGCTGGTAATGAATCTGCTGATGAATTAGCAAAAAATGCTTTAAAAAGGGAAGAAAAAGATTTTAATGTTTCATTAAGTAAATGCGAAATCAAATCTATTATTAAGGAAAATATTATTAAAGAGTGGCAGGAAAACTGGAATACAGATAATAAGGGGCGGCATTTATATAATATTAAAAAAAGGTAGGTAAGAAATGTATAAATGGTAGAAATAGGAAAGAAGAGGTTATAATGACTAGGATGAGACTTGGACACTCAAGACTGAACGCATTGCTCTTTATAACTGGAGTTCATGAGACTGGTTTATGTAAGAATTGTGGGGAGAAAGAAACAGTAGAACATGTGATATACGATTGTAAAAGGTATGATGAGGAAAGGAAGGAGTTGATATCATATTTAAACGAAAGAGGGAAGGTTAATAAGGATTTGGCATATTTGTTAGGTTATGATTTTAATAGAGATAGAGTAGGATACAGAATGTTAATAGAATACATATATACTACAGGTTTAAGTGAAAGGATTTAATATAAATATGCTTGGGTCTATTTCAGATTTCATAGGCCGGTCTGGAGGAGCTGAACACGCAGCGTCAGATCGGATATGGGAGATGGAATGAGATGGAGCATCAAATAATTATATACAAGGATTAATATGTGAGGAAGAGGCAAGTGAGAATAAAAAAAGAAAAAGAAAAAGAAAAGAAAAAGGAAAAAAGGAAAAACTGATCATAAGAAATCATGACTGCATAACAGCAAAGGTAGGTGGCGGTATGCACTGAGAATGCAATGCGCCAAAAAACGAAAGAAGAAGAAGAAAAACAGAGGAACAACACAGAACAAGCGTGATACTGAGAGCCAAAAAACATTTTTTTTCCCAAAGTTTGCATGTAACTCGAGAAGATCTATCTATCTATGAAATGTTGTACCTCAGATCAGTTGATGTGTGTTTTCCCTCAAATTTCATTGGCTCTATCATAGACGCGTCACTCTTCATGGACACACAGCTGGACTCCGGTGAGTTTGATTTCTCCCTGTGGTTTTTACTTCAATAGAATAGAAACAAAAGAACAGAGACAAGAATTCTTAATTATATTACAGTACATGTAGATAAACCTCACATAGAGAATCAATCAATCCATCTTTTACCATTGCTTTTTAATCTGTTGTTGTGTTTGTGTTTCCCAATAAGTGATGTAGTTGTGTTTAGTTTGGTTGAGTTTGTCAGTATTGTTCTGGTCCAGATTATCAGTGTTTTGTGGGTCAGTAGATGTTAGTGAAACATCAGGGGCCTGTTTCAATAAGGAGGTTCAGCCAACTCTGAGTTAAAACTTGAACTCTGAGTTGACTTACTTACCCTGAGATGGGAAACTCTGAGTGTTCGGTTACAGAACAGCTGAAATGAGTTAGCTCAATCAACTCTGAGTTAAGCGCATGCTCCACAACTATAAAAAGCCATTACCAATGGAGCACATTATGAGTCACCATGGCAACAGCGCCAGACAAAAAGAGGTCTTCATATTTCTTCACATTTTAATTACTGTTATACAGTGATGGGTGTAATGGGATTCCCAAAGTGTGGTACGTGCACCCCCAGGGGTACGCGAGCTACCACCAGGGGGTGCGCGAGAGGAAAAATGTAATGGGGGTCTGTTTTTTTAAGTGGGATTTTTCCATACAATAAAAAAAACATGAACAGTAAACATTTCCTTTGTAAATTCCTTTATTAGTTAATTAGTAAATTAAATTAATAAATTATTACTATAATTTATTAGTTTTTGATAAAACAAATACATATGAAATGCACAACGACACACCTAAAGTCGCTCACGCACATACAAGTAAACTCTACACACACGAGATGCGCCGAACTCTCCGCGCACATACTCATGAGACGCGCGCGCACACACAAACTCTCCACGCAATATGAAACGCGAGCACACACACACACACAAACTCGTGCACATACACATACTCAATGTGACCCGAGCACACACACACAAACTTTCCGCGCATACTCATATGAGACGCAAGCACACACACACAATACCATAAAGATGTGGAGAAGCATAATTATTGCAAAAATGACCTACTGAATGTACACTGCCGTTAAAAAATTTGTTGGTTAGTCTGAATTTTTTTTCAGTAAGGATGCATTAAAGTGATCAAAAGTGACCTCACGGGAAAACGTACAAATTCTACGAGGTGGCTTATTCGTACGAATTCATACGACCTGACTCGTACGAATTAGTACGATTTTTGCAAAATCGTACATATTTTACGAATTGGCCAATTCGTATGAATTCATACGAATGACCTACCCCTGACCCCGCCCCTAAACCTACCCATCACGTGGGTTTAGACAAATCGTACAAATTCGTACGAGTTAGGTCGTACGAATTAGTACGAATTAGCCAACTTTTTATCATTCGTACGAATTCGTACGAATTGGTCGTGAGATAGCGTTGGAAATGTTACAAGATATTTCGTTTTTAAATAAATGCTGTTCTTTTGACAATTTTACAGCCTACATCAAAGAATCATAAAAAAATATATAGTTTCCAAAATATTAAGCAGCAAATTGTTTTCATATTTCTGAAGGGTCATGTGACACTGAAGTAATGATTTTGAAAATTCATCTTTGACATCACATGAATAAATTACATTTTGAAATATATTCTAAGAAAAAAAAGATTTTAAATCGTAATACTATTTCACAATATTACAAGTTTTACTGTATTTTTGATCAAACAAATTCAGCTTTGGTGAGCTCTTTTATATATATATATATATATATATATATATATATATATATATATATATATTGTTCAAAATATTGTTGTTTATTTTATGTTTGAGCTTATGCTCTTTGTTACTTAATTATGTTGTGGATCGTGTGTAGGCTAATTTTATTGTCGCACTTGAAAAGCATCAGATTGATCCTCGTTTTTATTTATTTGATCTATTTCAGAGCCTATTCTCTTTAATGTTGATCGTTTGTAACTTAATTGCAATTTAATCCAATGTACTGTCTAATTTCCATAACCGTTGTGTTATGATGATGATGCTAGCTCCACGGTCATTTACGGTCATTTAATATTGCTGCAATGTTTCTTTTACGCGGCTGAAAATAACCGTGCTTTCTGTTACTGAGCCTGTGTCTGTCACTCGTCCTCTTTAAAGTGGAAGCTTGTGCGTAGCTTTGTTGCATTATATTGAAACTTTGTTGATGTTGTTATTGTCATGCGTGTTCTGGTTATTTGCACATGAATAAACATGAGTCTTTATATGGCGATAAAACAAAGCTTTGTTGCGTTATTTTGTTGAAGCGGGGATTGGGGGTGCACCAACCCGGTTGGGACATAGAAGGGGGTGCGCAGGAAAAAAAGTTTGGGAACCAATTACCAAGTAATCTAAATACTGTAATTTAATTAAAGGGATTACTCTTAATTCTTCTGTAATTTAAAGTTAAATCTGATGTAATTGTATTAGACTATAGAACAATTCTGTATAGGCTATTTAACATAGGCTACATATTTAAAAGTTATATTTTTAATGTAACCTTCTCCCTCTACACACTTTGGTCAATTCAAGAATAATTCATGCAATTGTATATTGTCTATTTGAAAGCATTAAGTTTATTTATAGAGTTATTCTCCAGAACCAATATGGTTGATTTTACATGAAAATAAATTCCACATGAGAACGTTGTCTTAACTCTTTACCCGCTAGCATTTTTTTTTTTTAAGTTGCCAGCCACTGCCAGCAATTTTGACCATTTGCACAAAAATTTCATGGCCCCCAGAATATTTTTTGTATGAATATCTGAACATGCAGTACCAACTGTTTGTGATCCAGCTTCACACCCTGAAGACGCAAGTATCACACTTTATATTTTGAGATAAAAAAAAAATCGACTGTCCAAATGTGCTTGCTAGTAATTTACGCAACTAATTTCTGTGGCTAAAGTTACCACTAATGTCTGATTATATTCACAGAGAGTTATGTCTTCATTTATATTTTAATTCCGAAAACGCTTATCTCTCACGGAGGAGTGGAAAAATAAAGGAGGAGCGACGACAGTGAAGATCGAGAGAGGAACAGGCCTGGACTTATGTTCTGTTTTATTATTTGTGACAGCAGTCGTCCGGGCTGCTGTCTTTTACCGCTGTCTCAAGTTGTGTATTAAATGTTTGCCAGTTCCCGCCTCCTTCCCATAACATTGAACATTGCTACAATGTGTATTTACATTGTCAGTTATATTGCTTCTCCTGTCGGCATGAGCTGTAAAGGCCACGCCCTCTTCTGGAAAGGGGGCGTGGAACAGCAGCTCATTTGCATTTAAAGACACAACCGAAAACTGCGTGTTTTTGCTCACACCCAAATAGGGGCAAATTGGACAAGCTATAATTAATGATCTATGGGGTATTTTGAGCTGAAATTTCACAGGCCACAATAGGTCCCTTTAAGATAGTGTGATCAAACTGTCCAAGGATAATGTCATATATCATCTAGCTGTCTACTGTATCTGTCTGTCTTTGGACAGTGTTTAAAGACCCTGAGTGGCTCCAACTACTGTATATCCCGGCACCAGAATATGATAGAGACAACAGATCACTATACCAACCCTGGCAAACACACACAACACCCTGTTAAGTGCAGAAAATGAGTCTTCTATAACATTAAGATCATATGAAGATTGAAGTACCGTCTGAATGTGTGTCTGAATGTGTGTGGGTTGTCCATGATTCATTCAGTCTTCATGGAGCTGCTCGAGTAAGAGATCAGAAACACTCATTAAAATACAATACATTACATTTGACATTTTCTTCAATGTATTTATGGAGACAAAACAAATCAGATTTATTATTAGACATTATCAACATTTCATTCCTGGTTTAATGTGATATTAATCATGTAAATGAATGTTCAGAACTGGTATCATCAGAATCAGCAGATTCTCTTCTTCAGTCAGATCTGTAACGTTTGCACCAGTATTTCATCTGTGTGTGTTTAAAACAGAAATATCTCGGCTGAACAGACTGGGAAGTTTGTAACACTAGAGTTTAATGTTCTTCCACTGAAGCCTCAAATATTGTACAAATGGAACACATTTAATACATCTGTGAAACTGACTAACATACACAGATATGTGTTCAAGATTTTTTCCAACTGTTTTAAAATAATAGGTTTCCTATTTGTTTAGTAATAAAACTGACATTACCTAAATGCTGTTTTAAAACAAAAATGTTCAAATTAAAATGCATATAATTAAATGAATAAATAAGAATTGGGGTGAGTTTGTTAAAGTATATTTTTCAGTTAATTTGATTAACAAAATAAAGACATGTCCAAATTTTTAATTGATGTCCCTGATTTTCAAAAAAACTATTATTTCGACCCACAGCGTCTGATGTTCCTCTCTCCTGTGAGTGAAGGAGGTTTAACAACAGCACTCTTTATACTTCACAATGTCAAGCTTACATTTATTTACTCAGAAATGATATAACATATAACAAAGTTTGAGACATAAACATTACCAACAGTAAAGTAAAAATGTACAACCTCCCTCATCTACTGTACTTATAATTTTTAGTAATACAATGTAAACTACACGTCATTTGTCAGTTACCTTATTTTTTTAGTTGTGGCTTGCAGAAAGTTGTGATGATTCATAACTAATAATTAATGTCATTTTTAAATGATTGACCTTTATGTCCAACCCCACCCAAAACTTCGATAAGATTAAGAAATTAATGTGTCTTGAAGTTCTTTATGTTTAAGTTTGTAAATATTTAAAGAAAGTATTTCCTGGTTTGTGAAGTTAATGAGGAAGTAAAGCAGCTCACCTGACTAATGTTCACTCACCTGGATTACACTGTAGAGTTACTGGTTCCTGACATGTTCATGGTTTCTCATCAACTGTTTCCCCACAAAAGTAAATTCCTGTAGAGGCAACTAGAAACATTACTATTAACACTTTGATGCTTGTTTTTTCTGTGGTAAAGAATCTTATTCCGTCTTGTTGTAAAATGGCTACGGTAAAACTCTGAAAATACTTTCACTTCTGGAGGCAAAAGTTGCTAAACCAGTTTGAAGAGGAAAAGAGAGAGAGAGAGAGAGAGAGAGAGAGAGAGAGAGAGAGAGAGAGAGAGAGAGAGAGAGAGAGAGAGAGAGAGAGAGAGAGAGAGAGAGAGAGAGACCTCACCTTTAGATCAGTAATCATTTGAGGACTTGATGAGATTTTTAATCTTATGAATATTAATTTTGCACATATAAGACTATTTTGGATCCAGAGATTATAGTATTTACTCATTTCAAGTAAAATGTTAATATTATTGTTTAATTAATATAATTATTAATATTGTGATGATAAAATTACATTAATAAATATACAGAAATTCTTTAATTTTAGTAGCAGAAGCAGTGGCAGTTTTATTTATTTTTAAAAAATATAGTTTTTTGTGTCCATTATTTTGTTTGCCTTTAGTATCCATTTACAGACAAAGAAGAAAACATTTACAGCACTTGGAAGACTGATGGAAAAAACGTTTTTAAACTTCTTATGTTCTTCCCTTCTTTATACTAATATCTATAAAACCAAAACTCTTTAACCTTTGAATAAAACAGTTCAACAGAACGTCCTTGCATCAATCTTGTGGTTCTGATGATGAATCCAGTGTGTTTGTGGACATGAAGCAGTAATACTGCAGTCCAGCATCTGATGGCGCTAGATTACTGTTAAACAGCTTTCAGGTCTGAGATCAGAACTGTGCAAAATACACGCATGCTTTCATTTAGATTTAGAGCAGGTGCACTTCCTGCTCAGCTACTGTTCAGACGCCCTTGCTTACTGCTCCGTGTTTTGCTCTATCGCTTTTACATTTTATCTCCTATATTTTTATATTTTATTTCCTTTTATCACCTAATTTTAACTTCAGCAAATCAGCACAGTGCTCATACGACAAAGTTTGGATTACTACAAAAACGCAGAATTCTTTTACCCGACCAGTTACATTCTAGGAAAGGAAAACACAACTGCCTCAAGGATAAGAGAAAATGCCTCTTCTGGAATCTTCTTGCTGCACCAACTGCCACAGACTTTTACAAAGGATTGCAGTTCTTGAAACAAAGTTACTTACGGGACCACCAAACCAGACGGAGCACACAACAGAGCTTCGTCATGGACACCCTCAGCATACCGGTGAGTCCCATGAAACTAGTGCTCCTCGACAGGTAGAGAAACAAGCCGATCGATGGCACAAACAGGGAGCGAGACCCAAAGGCACTCGAGACATCAGATTGTCACGAGCATCACATATTGCCGCAGTAGCATCCTCTACCCCAGATACAGCTCTGACAAGGATTGCAAACACTGGTCTCCTACCACCGCCTATACATCTTGTACAGATTTGAAGTACTAATGAATGTAAATGAGGATTCCCCAAACGTGATGAATGTGATCGAACTCAGACTGAATGGGCCAGTAGCTAACACTGATGCTAACTGGCGCTCAAGGTCGAGCAGACAGCGGCACTCAGCTCAGAGCGCAGCCGAGCACAGGACTCTGATAGTGGGGGACTCCATAATCAGAAACATTAGCAGCAGGGACACAACTACGTGCTGCCTTCCACAAGCAACAACTTCTGATGTAAACAGGGAACTTCAGAACATTCTGATGAAACATAAGACTGCAAATCGACTCATCATTCATGTGGGGAAGAATGATATTCATAAAGAGCAGTCAGAACTCCTTAAAGGAACACTCCACCCATTTGCATTAAGCTTTGCATTGGTAGAAACCCAGTCATACTATTGAATGGTTGTGCAACATTTTCTCATTTTCCCCTGAGACGAGAGAAATCTGTATTTACCTCTTCACACTTCCTCCTACAATGACGCAAAAATCGTCATTTTGCATCATTGTAGGAGGAAGTGTACGAGGGGGGGATTTCTGTTAAGACTACAAGCACTAGTTCCCACCCTTTCAAACTCGCCCAATGGGGGGTTGGACCTAATGCGCTAACAGACCTATCACAGATCAGTGCCTGTGCGTTTGATTTCACCGGCAGAAACCTGCATGTCCGGCCGTCGAGATCGTCCAAAATGTCCGGGATTCGGCTTTGCTTTCTACGGTCGCCATTCATTGTTTACATGCACACCTTTTGTTTCAGTCTAACTGAATTCATTCCGATCGGTGAATCTGAATGTAGTGTTTACATGAACGCTAAACAAGTGATCGGTTGATGTGCGTTTTACCATTGCTAAGAAAATACCCGCTCCTCCGTGAGAGATACGAGACCAGTGCGTCGCACAGGTGTCGCTCATCAGTAATCACGCCACCGGCCTCACGCCATTCTCCCGCGGCCCTAGTCTCATCCTGCTCGCCACAGTAAACACAATGAATGGCGAGTGTAGAACGCGAAAGCAGAATCCCAGACATTTTGTGTGATATGCAATCTCAAAAACCCGGGCAGACTCACGGAGACTAACTTAGTACCTTAGCTTAGCTTTATTGTTTACAACTGCTCTCTAACCGGTAGGCGTGGCTTGGGAGTGGCTTCGTCGAGCAGCGAAGCAAGTGCATTCTGGGAGTTGTTGCCTTTCATCCACATGAGCCAAAAATACATTTTCTGGCTTTTCTCAGTCTAGAAAGCTCCAAATTCCAAAATAATTTCACATTTCTTCTAAATAAATGACCCAATTTAAATACACATTCATCTTTCCAGAGGTGGAATGTCCCTTTAACTATGTGTATAAAAGGTTCTCAGACATAAACACATTTGGGTCATTCTGTGTCAAAATCCAACAAATTTCTAAAGATTTTGTTTAAAAAAAAAATCTGAAGAAAGACAAACATAAATGAAGAAGAGAGCCAAAATATTAAATGTGATGGATGTATATTATTTACTGAGTAATTTACTGCTTTGTAGAGGAGGTTGTAAATGACAATTTTCACCTGAGATTTGGAATCAGATTATAAGGAATAAAAATGACTTTAACAATCTCTGTGTAGGCTAATACAAAAAATAATGATGCTGTTCTAGGTCTATTCATGAAATCTGTTTACTTTAGCAATCTTTGTTGCATTATATGCCAACAGTGAAAGTTCAAAAATGGGGAAAAGCACTTCATGTGTTTTTTTTGCCCAAAGTTTGCATGTCAATAACTCATATTAAATATGTTTTAATATCCCTTTAGAATCTAATTCTTAACTTTTCTTTTGGTTTCTTAATTTTGAATGCCCAATATGTTTAATTTCCAGAGATATGGGGATCTCAGTGTGGCTCCATTAGAAAATTGGAACACATTTTCAATTTCATCAACATTTTCCGAAGAACAAATAATGTTGAAACTATATGTATTGTTTTTTCTTCTTCTATCAACTAAATTGAGCATTCCTGAGTGCAATAAATAGTAGCCTATTTTTCCAAAGTTTGTGTCCCTGTGACTCTAAAATGGTAAATAAATGGTAAATGGACTGCATTTATATAGCGTTTATAAAAGTATTAACGATATCTTCTATATTCTCATTCCTAATACAATTTAGTTTTTTAATCTTAATTTTAAAGGCCCAAAATGGTTCAATCTAGGCCTATGTGGCTCCATGTTCAAAAAGTTGGATTTTACCAATAAAAAATCTTGCCAATAGCATTTTTTTAACAATGGCACTTTAAAATTTTAACTAAATGTTGTTGCAACCAGGCCTATGACATGAATAAATATTTTTCAGATAGAGATAACTTAGAGGATTAGTATGGGCTGCTTTTGGTGCTTAAGACTTTATTGGTTATATTGTTTCAATAATGAGGTCCTTCAGTGTTACTTAAATGAAAAATGTTTAGGCTATTTAACAACATTAACTTCGGCTTCAATAGTGAAAGACAACTTCCCTTTTTGATCATGTCTTCCCTCAGGAAGATTGCATGTTTTCTTGTGTGGATAAATGTTAGACTCATGAACGATAATCGCGTTGTTTGGATTCGCTCAAACTGATTAGCCGGAATCAAAACTCGGATAGAGAAAGAAGGGATTTGCCGTAAGCGCAAATCAGTCCAGCTCGGGAGCAGGGAGCAACCAGCCGCTTTTTGTTTGCAACTCGATCAATTTCGATAATTAAATGTGATTTAACAAAGTTTGTTGATCATGATGGGGATAATTATTCACTCCCCTTTCACTCCCAGGGGTCCCAGTGTAAAAATGCACCGTTTCATACAGCATGTTTGTTTTGCAGAGTTCTTCAGTCAGTCCATCCTCCTCGTCCACCATCTCGACTGCATCATAGGCCATAAGACCATCAAAGGAATATTGAGATAGACCATCTATCTTAACCCTTGTGCATTGTTTAAATTTACAACCTTTCGTTATGTTTGTGGCTGAAAACAGCCACTACTTTAAACTGCTGTAAAAATGTATCAGATAAATATTTTTTTCAATTTTTTTTGCATAAATCTATTAATCAACCTCAGTCCTGCTCAAAAATACTAAATGTTTAAAAAAAAATCAGGATTTTAACTCTTTAATTGCCAAATTCGTAAATGATGTCACTGATTTGGAAAAAAAAAAACACAAAATGACTAATTTTCAATATAAAATGTGATTGTAGACTGGATTTTTTTTTACCTTTTATCACAGTCTTGGACATGTCAAAGATTAGAAACAACATTGGTTTTGATGCATTGTTAGTTTTTGTGCAGCATCAGATTTTAACTTTTTCTCCCTCATTTACTGTTCGTGGCTGTTTTTGCCCCATTGACTTCCATTATAACCACATTTTTTGATTGCAAAGCCATGACACCATATAATCATGCATTTTTGATTGTTGGTGGTTTTCCCTGTTGGGAAGAGGTAAAATTTGTAATTTTTACTGTTGATAACCAGGTGGCACCATTAACCCTTTAGATAGGCCTGTGCAAAAAAAAGCTTAGTTTCTGGCTTTTACATGGAGTTATATGCAGTTTATATGGATTATAATAGCATAATAAAGTGTGTGTGTGTGTGTGTGTGTGTGTGTGTGTGTGTGTGTGTGTGTGTGTGTGTGTGTGTGTGTGTGTGTGTGTGTGTGTGTGTGTGAACTCACCTTGATGCGTCTGAGATAATCAAAATATGCACCTCAGCTCTCAGAACTACATGGAGTAAACAAAAACAAAGTAAGTGTATTTATGCATCTGTTGCCTTTTGATGGTGAGAAATGCAGACTAAACAAAAACAAAGCAAGTGGATTTAAATGCGTGCATGCAAGCATGCTGGTCATTTGATGGTGAGAAGAGCAGCAAGCAACATGAGAAAGGGCTTGACTTGTAGTGAAGTTTCAGAGATGATTATGCAGCCTGCCCCCTCCAGTGAGCTGCAGGATTTATCGTCTTCTCCCTCTGACACCACAGACTCAGGAGAGTCAGATCCTGATTTGGATGTGGCACCCTCATCATCCTCTCTAGCTTCCACTGAAGGCGAGGAGGATTCGGAGGATCCTGGATCTGGGTGGATTGGGAGAAACGGCGAAGTGTGGTTTTCCACTAACGCGGAGACAACTCCCTTTCTTCAACCTGCCAGAGGCGTGACTCCAGGGCCGACGCGCTATGCCATCACAAGGCATAGTCATACATGTTTGTATGACTGTACAAACATGTATGTGTTGACGCAAGTCATGCTGACAATGAGGTCAATCATCTCCTCCATTAAAAACAGATTAAACACGGAATCCATGTTCTGGACCCTTGCGAAGGCATAGCGCGTCGGCCCTGGAGTCATGCCTCTGGCAGGATGAAGAAAGGGAGTTGTCTCCGCGTTAGTGGAAAACCACACTTCGCCGTTTCTCCCAATCCACCCAGATCCAGGATCCTCCGAATCCTCCTCGCCTTCAGTGGAAGCTAGAGAGGATGATGAGGGTGCCACATCCAAATCAGGATCTGACTCTCCTGAGTCTGTGGTGTCAGAGGGAGAAGACGATACATCCTGCAGCTCACTGGAGGGGTCAGGCTGCATAATCATCTCTGAAACTTCACTACAAGTCAAGCCCTTTCTCATGTTGCTTGCTGCTCTTCTCACCATCAAATGACCAGCAGGCTTGCATGCACGCGTTTAAATCCACTTGCTTTGTTTTTGTTTAGTCTGCATTTCTCACCATCAAAAGGCAGCAGATGCATAAATACACTTACTTTGTTTTTGTTTACTCCATGTAGTTCTGAGAGCTGAGGTGCATATTTTGATTATCTCAGACGCATCAAGGTGAGTTCACACACACACACACACACACACACACACACACACACACACACTTTATTATGCTATTATAATCCATATAAACTGCATATAACTCCATGTAAAAGCCAGAAACTAAGCTTTTTTTTGCACAGGCCTATCTAAAGGGTTAATGGTGCCACCTGGTTATCAACAGTAAAAATTACAAATTTTACCTCTTCCCAACAGGGAAAACCACCAACAATCAAAAATGCATGATTATATGGTGTCATGGCTTTGCAATCAAAAAATGTGGTTATAATGGAAGTCAATGGGGCAAAAACAGCCACGAACAGTAAATGAGGGAGAAAAAGTTAAAATCTGATGCTGCACAAAAACTAACAATGCATCAAAACCAATGTTGTTTCTAATCTTTGACATGTCCAAGACTGTGATAAAAGGTAAAAAAAAAATCCAGTCCACAATCACATTTTATATTGAAAATGAGTCATTTTGTGTGTGTTTTTTCCCAAATCAGTGACATCATTTACGAATTTGGCAATTAAAGAGTTAAAATCCTGATTTTTTTTTAAACATTTAGTATTTTTGAGCAGGACTGAGGTTGATTAATAGATTTATGCAAAAAAAATTTGAAAAAAATATTTATCTGCTATATTTTTACAGCAGTTTTCAGCCACAAACATAACGAAAGGGTAGTAAATTTGCCCACAGTGTACTTTTGAGTTTTTGAAAAATTTCAAAGCATTTTCCCAAAATATGTGTCAAAATAAGATTTGTCACCAAAATTCATTCCATTTGCTGAAACACAGAGAAAGTTATGGCCAAATTTAGACTAAAAAATACCCCGTAGTGGATGAAAACATCCCCAACAGCACATAAGGGTTAATGCAATTGTATAAAGGTTCAAGATTAAACTGTGTTTTCCTCTCTAGGTCTATCTCCCTTAAAGGCTGACAAATGACTTTCTTCAGAACCAGATTCAACACAAGTCTGGTCCCGCCCACATCAAGCAGGACACACACAACTTTATATGTAGGAGATGGGGGTGGAGAAACTTCAAGATGCCGCTCACACCTCATAACACTACAGAAGTAGTTACTGTATGTGGCCTTCCAGTGTACCGAAACTAAATTATGCAACACAGATTATGGTAGTGTGGTGAAGTGCTCCTTTAAGCATGACTCCGCCCCCTGATTATTTAGCGGGCCTTATAAAGGGCATTTCCAGAGTGGTAGGATATGGCGTCATCCTTGCGTTCATCTGGGTGTCATGGTTGCTGGTGCTCGCTTGCTCTGTATGAGCTGACTTTTTCGCGCAGCTGGTGTCTGCGTGGAAGTACGGAGCGTACTGCTCAAGGGTTTTTGTTCCCCTACATTGCTGCTTTAGTTCCAGTGTAGAAAAGGGAATCGATCGCACGTATAACCCGGCGTGCTGCGAGTGACTGCTACTTTACTGCTTGGTGCGTGAGGTAGGTCCATTGTATTGTGTATATGTGGGCGTGGGACTGTATGTATTTTATAAATGTATGACGCGTGAATCCCTCTGTGTAGTAAATAGGAGGAGGGAATGGTCTGCCGGATATTTGAACGGAAGTTCTGCTGATCGGCCGTTAAAGAGGGCGCTTGATTGCAACGCGGTTTAGCCTCGACGCTGCTGTTTTGTTTGTAGTTTTGTTTCCTCTTGTTTTGTTTCTATTTGTTTTGCTTTGTTTTCTTTTTATCAGTTCTGTTTTTGTTTATTTGGATTTGTTTCTATCTGTTTTATTGAGAACCGTTTCTGACAACCGTTTTGTGTGCAGCTGTTTTGAGTGCAGCTGCTTGCTGTTGGGTTTTCTTTTTCTCATTGTAATATTTTGCGTATGATTAGATTCTGATATAATTGATTATTTGTTTTTGTGCTTTCTGTTTTCACTGTCGGTAAGCAACTGTGTTTTTGTGTGTTTGAGAGTTAACTGTCTATTGCTGGCCACATTAACAATTAATGCTGTTACCAACTAATGCTGGTTGTTTGTAATTGGTTTTCCTTTTTTTATTTTCTAGGAGCAAGGGTGACCCAAAGGCGGGCAGGCTAGCCATTCTGTGCCTGGTGTACAGTAATTCTCCTTAAGTGTGCGGTAGAGATTTTCTTGTAGTGGATTTCACCTGTGTGTGTGTGTGCTTTGGAAGTTTTGGGCACGGTGTATTCCTTGCGGGCTGATTCGAGGCCTACTGCTCAGCCTGCCCAGCTAATGGTGCACCCCAGCTCCGTCACGAGAATCTACATGTCTGTTTACTGATTGAACTTCGTGCTCATATACAAAGTAGTGGCCTTGCCATCCTGCCCCATTGTTTGACTGACTCTAGTACCCTTTTTAAATTAGTTATGATCATTAAATAAAGAATTATATATATTTTTGTACGTATTCACGTCTCTGTGTCTTGTGATTGTGGGAAGGAGAAACGAACTTGTGTGCCCTTTTCTTTTTATGGGTATTTCCCCAGCTGGGTTAATGCTGGGGTGGCGTAGTCGTGACTTCATTATAGCTCTGTATGGGAGAGCGTACCCCCCCTCAACCATTCAATGCCCCCTCGTAACGCCACAGTAGGATAGACACAACCCATCTCCGTTACACAATACACACCAACACTACTACAGCCTCACAACATCTCTACCTGCCATACACCACAAGACTATCCATTCCAGGCTAAAATTATCCACATCATGCAAATCTATGATAAATTATTTACCTTATATGACCTTATATTTCTTTTAAATAATTTTGCAGCATTACAGTCTTGTCAACTTCCTATATGTAAACACTGTAATATGCATAGAACATGTGCATGGCTATAATCACTCATCAATTAATTTAACCTCCGATCATTCAAATTCCATATACAAAATCTAAATGAGACCTATTCATCAATGCAGCTGGTCTCTTTGGACAAAATGTTTATTATGTCCAGTCCTTAGTATTGTTGCAAACTATTTGTTCATTGTTAATACATGTTTATATTAAAGTGTATTAGTTAATTTTATAATTAAACCCCTAAACATTTGTGTTTCACTGCCAGTTTCAGCCAGATTTGTCTTACAGTGTATGGGCCAGACCTGGGACATATCAATAAACAAGACACAAGAGTAGGTTTACAGGGTGTGGGCCACATCTGGGCCAGAGGAAGTTGTTTGTGTCCGTTTTCAGTGTGTAGGCCTGTTTTGGGCCGGGGACCAAGCCAGAACTGGGCCAGAATTGAAGCAAGGATAAGGCCCAGAGGTGGGCCAGACAATAACTAGTTATCTATAATCAGATCTTTTTTTGCATAAAAGTGCTTTAATAACAGAATAACAGAAAGAAAGAAACAAATCTTCTGAATAATTTGTGAAAACTGCAAAATAATCATTCCTATTGTTCTGCAAATCTTTTTGAAAGTTGTTTTCTTTGACTATCGAACACATGCTGTATTCAAATGAGCTGAGAGAAATCTTCAAACCTAAACATCATCATGTTGCACATCATGTTGTCCATGACTTTGGGTTTGCTCACACCATGATGATGATTATCCAGGTTACAGGATACCTGTATCACTATAGTGTTCCTGTAGCTCAGCTAATCATGATGCAGCATAATAAAGTGGTAACACTTTAGAATACTGTTCCTTCATTAATGAATAACTACACAGGAACAAATGAGTAATGCATTAGTAACACTTTAGTAACTACTATTAACTAACAAGAGACTCTGATTAACAAATTAGTAAGTAATAGTGCTCAGTCGAATGTGGTAGTTCATTATTAGCTAATCAATAACTACTATTTTTCATACCTCACTGAAGACTGTAAGAACTACTATATACAGGTTAATAAATATGTATAATGCACAATGTTTAATATAAGGTAATGGTAGCCCATTAGTAATGAATCAAACTACTACATCCTTCTAAAAGAACTACTAATTATTTGGATCAGTATCTAAAGTGAAAAACATGATAACAACCTAATATTGCAGCCCGGTCTCACCCCAAAACGTCACATACTGACGCGTCTTGACCAAACGGCAATATACGACGAAAAGGGTACCCCTAAAACGTCCATATGAGACGAAGACATAAGCGCACCAGCAGCGCCTCTTAGCGGTACCCTAACGCATACCTAAACCTACCCATAACCCGAATAGTCACATACGGACGTTTTAGGGGTACCCTTTTCGTCGTATATTGCCGTTTGGTCAAGACGCGTCAGTATGTGACGTTTGGGGGTGAGACTGTGTTAAATATTGACTGAAGTCATTGTAAGCTTTTAAGGCTTTTGTAAGGTTTTGGATAGTAATGAATCAAGTGTTACTACATCTTTCTAAAGGAACTACTAATTATTTGGATCAGTATTCTAAAGTGAAGATCATGGGAACACACTAGTAATGACTAAAGTGTTCCCAAATCCATTGGAAGGAATTGCTATTCAAAATCTTGCAAAAATCTCAAAAGCTTACAATGACTTTAGTCAATATTAGGTTGTTATCATGTTTTTCACTTTAGATACTGATCCAAATAATTAGTAGTTCCTTTAAAATGATGTAGTAATACTTGAGTCATTAGTGGGTTACCATTACCTTTTATTATAAATTATGCATTATTCATGTTTATTATGAACTTGTAGATAGTAGTTCTCTGGGAGGTATGAAAAAATAGTAGTTATTGATTAGCTAATAATGAACTACTACATTCATCTGAACGCTATTACTTACTAATTTGTTAATCAGAGTTTCTTGTTAGTTAATAGTAGTTACTAGAATGAGTACTAAAAAAAAAAGTGTAACACTGTGACATTGATCTTTTAGGCTTTATTTGCAGCTGCTAGTAACATGCATTTCAAATGAGTCTCCTAAGAACACTTTTGTTCAGACCACAATATCTTGATGCTTTGAAATGTTTATAAAACTCACTCGCTGAACTGGGGATCTGTAAACCTGCTCAATCACTCCAACTTCACTCCATTAGCATCATTTCTCTTCTGACCTAGGAAAGATACAGCAGATTATACACTATACAAACTTCATCTCGAGTACATAAATATGTTCTTGTAAATGTTTATGCCAAGCTTGTCAGGGTTGGGTGTGATGGAAGAAGCGAGGACTCAATCACAGGAATGAAGAGCTTTTATTAATAATAAAAAATAAAACTATACAATCAAAAACTACCCCGAGGGGGGAGACACTTCACTTCACTTCACTTCACTTCACTTCACTTCACTTCACTTCACACAGGAGGAACACACAAGGGTAAATATACGATGACGAACCAGCACAGGACTGTAAACACAAGGAGAGTAATAGGGAGCAAACAAAGCAGGTAATGAGGGAGGACAGGTGGAGAAAATGAATCAATAATCAGGTAACAAGATGGGCAGGGCTAGACAAACAGGAGAGGACAAGAAACAAGGAAACATACATGGCAAGCAATGTGCTCACAACAACGTCATACTATACTGTCAAACTGTTAATTATATATTTTTTTATAATAAAAAGGATATTTAAAAAAAACAAGACATTTAAAGCAATGATCATGTTGAATAATTATAACTCACCATTTTTTTTTGTAGATGAAGTACCAGAACACAGCGAGAACTAGAGCTAGAAGAACTACAGCTGCTTCAATTACTACTATAGCAAGACATTAAGATTCTGTTTTACTGTCAAAATATCTTCCATCTGCAGAATGAAGAAAAAAATAATGCTTCATAAATGCTTTTAAACTGTTGAACAGAGTTTAACCTTAATTGTCTGGGCAATTACACTACATTATTTTAAAAGTGCTCTAAGCGATGTCATATAACAATAACCAATTATGTCACAATAACCGACAAGAATGATTTGGGGGTGGGGGGTTAGTGCGCGTGCACAAGAAGGGGGGTGTGGGGGGTGGAGGAGAGAGAAGCATGAAGAGGGAAGTTAGCTAGAGGAGAGATGTCCTAGACAATGACAACGACTGACGCTAGAATTATATTCTCTTGAATTTTGATATGGCCGACACACGACCAAAGAGACGACGTTCCGATGAAAAAAAAGCAAATAAGAGGGAAAAGGAGAAGGAACGCGCAAAGTCCTGAATTTACATCGGAAAAGCCTATTTCAGGAAGCACGGAAGGGATGGGGAGGTGACAGGATGAGGAGGAGGGAGGGTCGAGCTAGCCTCCATTTTGTTTGACAATACTTTGAACGTCAACAAGAAGTGACGTCACCCAACATCGCTTAGAGCAGCTTTAAGGGCTCATGAAATGGAAAATCAAAATGTCCTTGATATTTACACATAGAAGACAGTACTCTACAATAAAAACACACTGCAAGTTTCACACCTCAAAGCTAACCGTCAAGTTTTCTGTCCTTCTGAAACATCAGGATATCCTTCCAAAAGTTGGAAATATTTGCAAATATTTCGAATTTTTAATGCATGCTAACTTCATAAGCTAAACCCCAGAAACATAATAATCTGAAAATACAAGAAACTTTGCTGCCGTACCATGAGTCCAGCAGGCGTAAGGATATGACGCAGCGCCTGAAAATAGTCCCCAGCTCAGTAACTTCCAACGTGACTGGGACTAAGTTTGTCTAACCTATTAGACCTATTTTCAGGCGCTGCGTCATATCCTTACGCCTGCAGCACTCATGTTACGGCAGCAAAGTTTCTTGATTATTACGCAGGAATGAGAGTATAGTTCCTAGCCATAACAGCCTAGAAAATCGCAACTTTACATTTTCCGTCGGTCTTAGTACACGATGTAACTACAGAAGAGTCAAGTTTTAAATAGGAAAAATATCGAAACTCTTTGGTCATTTTTTTGAGAGAGATGCTAATGGCTCAATGATCTATGCTAAGCTATGCTAAAAGTGGTACTGCCAGACCCGGAGATCGGCTGAATGGATTCGAAAACGGTAAAACTCAACTCTTTAACTCTGGGGGAGTTGTAAAAAAAATTCCCCAAAAAAGTGGAGTATCCCTTTAAACTACATTTCTTGCCGAACATAAGAACACTGTATTTTCAGAA